>LUCM01000694.1:57073-91555 GCA_008360955.1 Fasciolopsis buskii | reverse complement strand
CTGTCCAACTGGATTGCTCCAACGGGAATAAAATGTGAAAAGCTTTACAGATGGACCTAAGGAGAATGTATCACGGGTTGGAAGAACTTGTGTAATTTTTGTGACTGGGATATTCTCTTGTTTATTATTGGTAGACAATATAATAAACGATAGTGTCTCCGAAAGAATCTCCATGTATCACTCTGTCGGAATTCAGCTAATATTTTGTCTTAAGCAGCCTAGTTTTCTTACAATCTGAGGTGAATCGAGTGAAAGCATATTTGGGTCGAGGGTATGCTATGCATATCACGGCCTGAATCTGGATCCTATCCAAAATATGTTTCATGTTCTGACGTGACAATTAAAAGGGACGTCTAACTAGTCGATAATGACTTCAAAATTCTACAACTTCCTGGAATATGAAGTGGAAAACAATTTGATGCTTGGGATGATGGACGCCATATCAAAATCAGCAAAAATGAATAAGTGAAGCATAGTGACTGACACATCGATTGTCATAGCTCATTGGTGCTGGGTTTCTAGCACGGCTTGTCTCGAATTGCTGTGCATTAACATCACTTCGTTCGCTTTAGAGAGTTCATAACATATGATGGTTTGAGTATACAAATGGTGGTTAGAATGGAATATTGGAATATTGCCCGTCAGATAACTGCACAGTTCGCGATTTATTATCGGAAATGTTTGCCAGTTCTCGCTGAATAAAGGAAATACAAACTAAAGTATTTGTTTCTTTAGGATTTTGTCTGCTGAGGGGGAATGTTTTCATGATTTTCAAGGAAACCAAAAGATGCGAACTTAAGCTCTTCGTCGATTCCCATTTCGTTCGGTAGTTGCTCGTGATTTCCACTAGCTCGGAAAAATCTGCACGGGACCCGTGGGCATGAAATTAACCTTAAGAAACAGTGAACGTCCTAACTGCGGCAATATTGATATTGATAATAATAATAATAATGATAATGAATTTAACCCTTAGGTTACAGTTACACAGAAAAGCAGGCGTCCTAGACTCGGACGTAACAAATGCAGTTTGAAATCACAACGACATAGGTACACACAGCTGATTAATTCGCTTCGGATGTCCTATGATGCCTCCTGTTGACAGTTCCTAGTTGTCGTGATCGGAACCTTAATTCGACCGAATCGTCAGTGTCAGACTGACTAGCGATGAATGCGAGTTTAAGGGTCAATTCGTTTGGTATGTTGGACTTATCCGGAGCACAATGGCACATAGGAACCAAGGGTGGAGATGACAACCACTATAGCAGTTCCTTTAACAAAGAATGAAAAACACTGACAGACGTGGAGTAGAACCATACTATGTCGAGTAGCAACTAAGACTAGAACGATGTAGTTTTGCAACAGGTTCATTATTTTCACCTAAATCAAAAATCACATCGCTGCGTGCATGCATCCTTGCGTTCATGTGTGTGTGTGTGTGTGTGTATGCAAGGGAGTGACAGGGAAAGACACTTCACATTATTTAAGCCTGGTGATAACTAAAGTGGGAGGAAACCCAGCCGCCATTTTTCAAAACCGAAGACGTCTGGAATAGGTCAGAGAGTTCGAGTGGACCTAGAAACAATCAGTCAGTCGATGGTTTGGGTCCGTTTTTGTGTGCACGCGATCGTGAGTCTATTGACAATCGCACGCTAACAGCAATCTCACAGAGGCACATTTTCCGAAGAAATAAAAAACTTCGATTTGTACGAAAAACTGAGTTCCGAAATATGAACTGATAAAAGTAAGTCAGCCGGAACAATAATGAACGATTACGAGAAGACAATAGTGAGTATGACAGATCCATCCTTATCTCTGTCTACCTGTTCGTAGTAATCATAAAACTACCACATACCCCTTTTCGATTGTTTGTCTATCTATCCGTAAACTAGAATGCTCGTTCGGTGGCCTTATTTGGCGTCCACATAAAGAAGTCTGTACAGAGATCGTGAGAGAGAGAAGTATTCTGAAAAATGATTGAGCCATGTTCCCACGGCATATTACCCCTCACGTAGTTGATATTCGCACTGTTGTTGATAATGGCGTGGGAAAACGGTGGAATTTCTACAATTTCGACATTCCCGATACTGACGCCACGCTGTCAGGATGCAGATGCGCGCATGCATTTCGAACAACACACTTGTGACACACTTTTTCCGACTCATCTATGATTTCGTTTACCACTTGAAGTCGTGGATTTTCAACGCAGAGGAGAAACTAGTGGAGTTTTTACCGTTTCGAGCAGTCCAAGTTAGGGAGTTTGTTATTACTCAACCTTCCATCAACATTTTGTTGGAAATATTCGTTTTCCAGTCGGCTATGCCATGGGTTAAAACATTCCGGAAGCAATACCGAATAATACAAAAATAGAAGGTAAAATTAATTGAATCAAGTTGCTGTTTGCCTTTAATTTGTAATAAAATCGACCGGAACACTTACTGGATTCAGTAAGTGGAACAAGCTGAACCTGTAGATACCTTTACCAATAGTGTTATTTAAAGACTTTTCCCGTCTCATATTTCATAGTCTGGTTACTGTGTAACTGACTGTTGTGTATGACTATAATGTAGAAAAGATAAAGAGGGTAGTCCACTCAGTGGTACAAACTAAACAGAATTAATCACCCTAAGAAGTCTTCATAACCACGTAAAGATTAATTCATAACGGACCGGCTGCCGGTCATCGGGCAGTGGACGGATTAACTGTGAACTCCATGCAAAGGGCAAGATTCTCCAGCTGCCCTTCGAGACATCATTGGAAATGGAGATCGAAGATAAAAATTCCAAAAACCGGAAATACCGGTACCAGTTTTCGACCGATCAAACTCTGATCCTAGCCTGACAGTGGGAAAACATCTGTGGACTCCTTTGAGTATGAATTTCAACACTAACTTGTTTGATCAGGCCATAAATTTATGCGTCACCCGCGTGACTTCTCCCTGCAGTAGGGTAAGAGTGGAAGAACGTTTATTTATATCCACTGTCTATGAAAGACACCGTGTGAAAAACAAGGCAACTGTCTTCCATAAGTCGCATCTTCTGGGTTGAATAACTCAGTTTGGCTGTTTCAGTCCTATTTTTTGTTGGAGCTAAAATATACTACTAATAGCAAGTTAAGTATCAGGTGAACACAACTGGTAACCATTTCTAGTTACGAGATAATTATTCACAGTCTCAGTAGAAATATGTCGATGCCACCTGCTTTACTACTTTTTTTGAAGACTACTTTATATTTTAGTCCTTACTATTCCCGTATTATTTGGGCACTTGGTCACATGATTTCGGAACTGCTATCCGAATGGCTTACTATGATCTTGTCCACACAGGTTGCAAACTTGACTCATCCTAATGGAGCACATTCATAGGGGGTACTGAGTGTTTGTACAACCCCACAACTGACTTGCGAGCAGTCATATGCTTTCCGGGTCATGTGAAAAGGTGTTATTTTGACATAAATCCGAAGAGTTTTAACGCAATTCCAAACAACTTAGAAAATTATAAAGACGTATTCAAAATTGTGATAAAGAATAATACCTGCGTACCATCAATTGGGCACGTTTGTAGACGGGTAGTGAACCGATTCACTACAACAGTTTTCTCATTGGTTCAGTCATGTTCAATCTCATGGTAACTGTTAATCTCGGTAACCGTCTCGTTCAGTTAAAATTGAAATTTGGTATGTTGATTGTCTGCCTCCGTACCATGCACTTGTATGCAAAAGAAAACCCAGAACCGAGCCTGATTGTATGCACACACTTGTTTGTGAATCCCCATGTCACTGACTGTTTCGGGATGAGAAAATGGTTGAGTGGGACAGAAGAATACTGAACGGAGAGGGATAGAGTGAAATGGGGTTAGAGTTTGTTGGAATGCTTCCGATTCCAATCCGTGCTGCTCCCCGCACACGATCATTCAATCGGGAACTCTCTCGAACCGCAAATCGTGAGAAAACAAACGAAATCGTATCGAGGTATAGTTTCTTTTTTCTAGCATTTTGTCCAACCTCGATAGTGCAATCTGTTCTCACACTGGAAATGGTAAACATACGGTTTTCTCACGTTAGATCATGGATTCGCAGATTGAAAATTGTTTTATCACAATTCTCACAAAATGCTTGTACACACACACACACATACACATGCATTAGTGGGTTAAGTGTACACAGTATTTGTTTCTCACATCCTAAGAATAATCATTTGTTACCATACACTGTCGTCTCAGGAGGATGCAGTGGAACGTGAAAAACCTGTCCAAATGGCTTTTGTATTATTATGCGTATTCGAGGATGGCATGAGACAGTAAGATAGATTAGTCCAGAGTAGGGGGTGCTTCGTTCCCCATTCCTCTCAACGAACAACCGAAAGTTCGGGTAGGGTGCTGTAAAGTGTTGAACTGCCTTCAGCTTCACCCCATACCATTTATGTGTGTGCGTGTGTATACCGGTGAACAAAGATAGAAGTCTTCTCCACGGTACAAAATGACGGAGATAATGGATGCGCCTACCAGCAGTAACGCTCGATTACTGTACTTGCAGATGATAGTTTCACTAGACACAATTTGGCCAGCCCAAGAAGATGAGAGTCTGGGAAAGCCGTGAATAGTTGCTCTAAGTTGAACGTAAATCGAAATGACTTCTAATATGACCTTCGGCATTGTGTGCATATGTTTGTGTTCATCAAGACTCACTACTATGGCATCTTTGCAGTTATTAGACGTCGGCCAGAGGAACTGCCGAAGGTCATGTGGTCAGTCAAAATAAGAGTACCGAAGCCCATGCCTGAGGCAATGAATAGGGAGGAGACAACTAATAAGAAAATTCGCTCTCACACTGGTGGGAGTTTTCACAAGTAAATACAAAGAAACATCACGTTTCTTCAATATATTTTTGGCGGGGTCACCAGCAGACTGTGCAGCTAAACAAACACCAGGAACATGTGAACAAACAGGGTTATGGAAAGACAAAGAGTGGATATACCGTGGGAAAATTGAGTTGCGCTGGCATGTGCATGTTATAGTGGCCAAATTAACTAACATCATGTGTGGGTGAACCAAACAAACATGTGCTGGTAGGTATGAGAAATCTGCCTGTCCCACCCATCAACATCTAGTCTTTTCAAAAATGAGTTAATGTTAACTTGCGCTGTCGCGCATACTCATATTTAGAGGAGTAAACTGCATGCGTGTGTGCGTGTGTTCCTCACAAAGAGCGAGTATCGGAGAGTGCTGAACGGATGAGAAGCATGAGGTTGATTTAATTTAGACCCCAGGACTATGTGCCTTAGTCTGATGGGTCACCTAGCAAAGTGCTGCAGTTGATTTACTCCTATTCATATTGTTTGTTCACTTCAGCCAGTAAATCTTCCCTTCTGACCTGGGAAACTTAAAAACATTAGCTAGACTAACTTAGAGCCATAGCAGAAGACTTACAAGGAAATAAAATGAACAGGCATCACGCTGCTTTGATGCTTCTTTAATGTGACAGTATAACAAAATAATTCATGAACTAACCACGTAGGAACCGTGATCACTATTATTTTCTGGCAATTTATCAAGCAAACTAATTAGCGCACGATGGGAATAATCAATCAATCAATCAATCAATCAATCAATCAATCAATCAATCAATCAATCAATGAAATCAGTCAGAACTTAGTGGAAGTTTTGAATAAATTTTCGCATTTCACGCCTCACCATTTTTCTTCATTTAGGTCTGATATGAATCTTCTTCGATTTACTTAAATCCGAATGTGGATTTTATTTTTTCCAGATAGTTTGATGTACTAGTGAAATACCATGGGCTGGGCTTAAATTCAAAATCTTCCATTTACCCAGCCAATATTCTGGTCCGCGGATTACCTGTAATCGAAGATACACAACGGAAATGAATATCCGAATTCGTCAGCCACTATTCCCAATGGAACAGAATAACCGAAGTGAATTTGTTCACAGAGTAGGACAATTTCCAGTGGTACGAATAGGATTTTTTCTCTACCAGGAAAACGCAAGTGAATTTTCGATTTCTCTTAAAGCGAAACTTTGCATCCTGGTTTAGCAACACAAAATTTCAGTTGTACCTCGTTTTCAGTGAATATTACTACAAATATTGATACTTTTTTACGCTATGTGAAGTCGTTGTAAGAAGAAGCATTGAACTGTATATTAGAATTGCTTGTGGTATGGCGAAAAGAAAGCGGGAAAGGTAACCACGAAAACAAATGAATCCACACACTGCGGAAAGACCAAAGTTAACCCCCATGTTCATATCTGTAATCATTTCTTTATCGATTGCGTTTAGTCAAATTTCGGCAGACGGAAATTCATTACGCCTTTCAAATGAGTCGTCCTGTTGCTTCAAAACGAAAACTCGCTAGAAAAAAAAGGAAGCTCTGTACATCTGGTTCATCCATGTTTGGAGACATCAGTGTTACATATCCATCACTCTCGAACTGGGGTGCGAAGTCGGGTCGAACATCATAAGCGGCGATCTGTTTGGGATGAACCTAAATGAGTTATCTTCCAAAAGCAACATCTGAGGAAGCACCTTATCGCCTCACCGAGTTTCACATCAATAAGAAATGTTAAGTCCTAAACGATCGACCTCTAACCAACGAACTACTTTATTTTAGCAAGCGAGGGGATTACACCCCTTCAGTACGGTTGTTTACAGTGTGTGCCATTCAGTCAAAGCTAGAGGAAAACGCGAGGAGTAACGTGCGGCTGGATGCAGCGCTAACCATTTGGCGTGGTTCAAACTATTAAACGTGGGCCTAGACCTCCGCGGCAAGCCTTCTACCGTCCCTGTTTGCCGCAGATGTGTTCATCCGCCCGGAACAGGAGCTGTAACCGGTTGCCACCTAAAAATAGACGTCGGCCAATTGTACCACTTCACTGACTTTTGGGAAAAATTACATACATACTATATATGTCTATAAAAATCACAATTGGACGGAACGTTCCCAGCGGTGTAGTCGGGACTGGGGTCACATCCTTATTAATGCTATTGGGATATGAAATACTTTCGGTGAACTGACGTTTTAATGTGAAGTTTAAGACCAATCCAGTTTGAGATTTCCGTTATTCAATGAAGATTTTATACATCTTAGTTGGTGGGTAGTTCTTCTCCCAATTTGGGTTAACCTAAAGCTTTCGTGGCCTTTTAATACAGAAATTCAATGTACTTCGCTTGGACCCGACAGTTATTAGTTGGTCCATCTCTTTCTGTAAGCATCCTTTCGATTGAACTTCTCAACCACAGATACCGGGGGGTCTCGCCTAACCCTGACCGGGAATGTTTTGCACGTGGAAGTTCACTTGTTGCACACTTACCTGCTTGTCGTTCCCGTTCGCTCATGCAACCTGAATTTCGGGACATTTTTTTCAGGATAAATTCGTGGAAAAATCATCTCTATCTTGTCAAGTGTAGGTTCTGACCAATCAGGATGGAATAAAACCGGATGCTCTCCAAGTTTGACCGAGAAAGTGATTTGCCCTTACTTTTTCTTAAGCCTATAGCACAATGTCAACTAGTTCGCGCAGATTTTACCCTCCATCCACCCAAATCTCGCTGGTGTATTTGACTGAAACGTGACCAGGCTGTATACGGAATTTATCCACAAGAATACAAACACCATGGTTAGCGGTTATACGACAAACTGACTCACATATTACCAATTATTATTATCCGGTTCCGATTGTGAACAATTTCAAATACAGCTCTTCGGTTGAGAACTTGCTCTGTTTCATTACTAGTATTTCTATTTCCTCCATTAAATACAATACAGTGTGCATTTCTTCAGCAGAGTACCTAACCCATTCTTTCGTTCAGCATCTGTTAGCTGATGACAGTCGTTCACTTATAAAATTGGACTGTGTGAATACGTATCACGAGTGTCTTGTCTTTTACGTATCCTAAATACCACAGAGAAGAAAACTTGCGGAAGGTACATTAAGCTATTCAAAAATGGACGGATAAAGGACAGGTTTTGATAATCTGTACCCCTGTAGATGTTAACGGACTAAAATCCAACAACCGTAATCGGTTCCATACTTTCCATTTCACATAGGACTACTTGAGGGTTTATGGACAATTTCCTGATAAAGCAACATTTGAATCTCAGCCGAACAAGCCAATAGTCTATTCACGAATGCCACTGTCTCGCACAAATCAGCCGGAATATTCTCTCATTGAGTTCCCCTCGAACAGAGTGAATCGAGAATTTGCAGTCTGTTCCACCCATACACGGCGGCATCGTCTCGTTTATCGATTTACTGTCTGAACAATGTGAGCACAACTAGCAGCACCATAAACAGTATTAATCCAAAGAGTTAGTCGATATCCATTAGATTTGCTCATTCTGTTTCACCGTCAAAATGTTTCACCACCAGCATCATCAGGTTAATGAAACCGCGTGAACTAGAAGTGAAAGACTCACTGAATGATCAGTTAATTTGATACATGTGGGCAGCGGTCAGTCGTCTGGCAAACGTGGGTGAAACAGTGGTGTTCCTCTGTCATCAGATGTGAAGGATATATTCTGCCAGCTTTTCTGGACCTAAATTGATATTGCGATATATCCAACAATTGCTGCTATATTTTCAGTTACGTCAGGCAAACGTCCAATGAGATTGGCCCATGGATATTCCAAGTCGCTTATTCAATTCAATCTTCAGTCATTACGTAGAAGGTGACCATATGGTTGTGCATTTCACCTGTGCAGAAAAGTTTTGCAAGTGAGTTATTTTGTGTGGGAAAATTGATCCTGCCAACTTATACCTCCCGGGAGGTATCGTTTTCCCACTAAGACACAAAATAATTACAGCAACATAATAACTTTAAGCACACACCAAATTAGATTCTCACCAACATTTTGAATGTCAGTCAACTAGAATGAAGCGGAGTCGAAAGCTGGAAATATCTGAGTTGCCTACAATTACAACGATGAATATAGTGATAGTGATCACCTAAGAAAGGGAACGAAACTGTTGTATTCATGTCGTCTGTTGCGTGGTTCATTGCAGTCTAGGCAACACTAACGGACGTTTTAACTTCAAGCGCTCAGGGGTGAGCAATCAAGGGTTATTCACTAGCTTTTCGGTAAATAATTATGGGTAGTCGTATATGTGAATTTCGGAAATCAACCAGAAAAGCGAGCCCAATTCTGTGGTAGTAACTGCTGAGTCGATAGAGGAAATACGGAAGTACGAGACAGCTAAAGAATGGTGCTCTTCATCATGGGCAAACGTACCTAGGTAGCGATAATGAGTGAAGTTGCTGAACTCAAAAGGAAAACCGGCTGGGAAAGATGTACCAAAATCATTCGGAGTGTGGCGAAACACTGGAAAATTTTCCGTAAAGGATATAGGAGTAAAACAAAAAATAAATGATCTACTTGGCACAACAATCGCGGTGGCAGGCTTAATTCAAGAGAGCTCTCAGGTGATGAGGACACATCGGTATTTCATTAGACGATTACTGCCGTTTATGATCTGGGAAGTCGTGGAGTCAGCAATCCAGTTTTGTAGACAAAAGGAAGACGCAATGAGCTCCTAGGCTGTGTGCGCAAGAATACTTGCCAATCTGAGGCATTTCTTCATGAAGTGAATTGGTAGGTTAGTTGTTGCATGACGGCTCATATATCACATCATTACCATATTTCATAAGCATGCGATAAGTGTGCACAGAAATGAAATAAATGTACTTAAAGAACATTACAGTATACGATAATACACCGTCAGTTATCTTGTGGCAATGGAAACTTGAAGCAAATTCTAAGAGTTTTTGGGTCACAGAAAGGTAAATAGAAAACAGACGTAAATCAGTTGCCGAGTACTACTACTCACAACAAGATATGGCCAAACGCACGAGAACAAATCCATTATAATTCAAAACTTCTTTTTTTCTTTTTGGAGGGGTGGGGAGGGCATATGTGGTGGGAGATCAGAGAAAGTTTGATGCTTGTTCGGTTGGTTGTTAAACTACTTTGACACCCGAATTATCATTACAAAACCCAACGAATGTTGTGCCCAAATTCAAGGTACTCATAAATGCAACTGGTGCTGATCTTTCAGTTACTTCAGGTGCATTAACCGAACCCTGTTCTGTTCACATAGAAAAGCGCAGCAGCCACTTCTGAAGTTGTGATACTAATATAACAACCGATTTGCGTATAATATGACGGAAATATAATTACACATATAGGTACAATTATGACATGCTAGTTTTAAGCCAGATATGTAACATACATACAATATAAGTGAAAGCTCTCGTTAAATTCATAGTACCACCAATGTTCGTAGATGATGAGTCTATTGCAACCAGCATTCCATAACCGTGCAAAATGCCCTGACTTCCTCCGTGTACTAGTTAGTCATCTCCACTAGTATGCCATTACTCAGAAAAAGAAAGAAAGGTTCAAATTCACTGAAAATTCTCTTTAAATGATTGGATTAATGTGCCGGAGAAAATTTGTGAAAGTTGTATGACGCTATTTTACCGTGTTGTTCACTTCCATTTTGAAAGTCACATCCCCCAGGCATCTAAGTCGGCGATGAATTTGATTATGGTTATAGAAAACTGTCGCACTAACCTTTTCCGTTGTGCTACAGAAAAGCAAGCCTAGAGATTATAAAAAAGGCAGTTCACTGGACGGCTGACAGAATATGTTGCGTTTATTTGACCCACTGCTTCTCGAGGAATTACTATTTGTGGTAGTATCGTAACGGATAAATAATATTAGTCTTGACAGATTAGATGGTACAATGATCGATGCAGACCCTTCAGTGGCTGGGGCAACTGAGTTCAAAATCTACCGCATTTGTTCTGTCATAGATGTTTTACAAATAATTTCCTTTGACATGTAAGGTGCCGTATTCCACGGAGGGATTTTAAAGCATCCAGAATACCACAGCCAACAAAATCATGAATTTTTTATACTGACTGCGGACACTTCAGACTAAAACAGTTAAATCTGAATGTCACTGGTCATCAAAAATGATAGCTTGGGTGATTTATACCCTGTAGACTTCCAATGGAGTGGTCGCAGGTTCCATTAAGTCACTTCTAAAATCAGGTGAAATGATCAGTTTTCTGGACTTATGATCAATGATTTCTGAGAGGTCATTCAGGTATTGGTGTCTGTTTTGTATCCCTACTGGTGACTTCACCTGGAGTTGCAGTTACAGAATACATATGTAGACGGATGAGGGAAACGAGAAACGGATATTCAGAAGCTCAGTAAAAATCATAGTTATCATGAGGGTATTTGACAGAATTAGGTGAAGTTCACGTGGCCTAACAAGGTGAAGTTTTGCGAGTGGAAAAGCCTACAAAGATCAGACATAACAGAGTATTATTTTCGGCTGCCAGAGTACATCATTTTGCAGGTTCCGAAAGGTCGGCACAAGGTTCCACATTTAGCGCAAATGTTCAAAACCATAAACCACTGTAAGAATAGCCCCAGTTGATTAGAATGTCGGCTGGCTTCATTAGTCACAGTATAAATTCCATATTACCTTAAGTTGAATTTAAGTCTAAATGCTACATCGCCGCAAAGTTGGATGTACCATTTTGGATCATCGATGCTCTCACCGCCTTTTCATGGGCTGGAGGCCAGCTGAAGCTTCATGCAAGCGTGAACGTTTTCCAGGGCACCAACTCCGGTCTTATAATATCATTGTTTTTGCTTTTCCCAGAAGCCAATCGCACCTTTCAGGACACCTGATGCTTTGGGAATCATTGAACTGGCAATTTCCAGTGACTTTGCCCATCAAAGTAATGAGAAGAAAGAAGTCTCCGATCGTTGCACGTGGTCACAGAGCTGTGTCGCAACGTCAAGTGTAGTGATGTTTGATAAATCACCAGATCTTGGTCATCTTACGGTCGACTTGAGTAATGAATCAGTAGGTTAGTGATTAACTCCCACCGGAATGACAGTAGGACTCTTGATGCAAAAAAACAAGCTGAATCAGAAGAGTTACAGCGCATGAAATGAACTTAATTCTCATCAGTTTGCTAGGTTATGTTGACTCAGAAACAAATGTTGCAAAGTGGGAGACAGTGACAGAACTGTGGACGATTTAGTTAGCGCCCGATGCGGTTGGATGACCATGGCCATGCGATCAAACTGAGTCGCGTTTCCCACGGTATCACACGTTGTGAATCAGGTGTTCTGCAGCGTGCTTGCCACACATCCACATTCGTGTACTCGCTCACGCATTGGGCTGCACATTTCTGACTGTCCATTTTATCCACTGACCAAATAACTCCCGCTTATGTCTAAGTACATTTTTCCTCTTCTTCCCCTGTTGGCATGCCGACCCTTCTAATTACAGCCCTGATTTTCATTTCGTCTAGATTATGATCCAATTTCCGATCGAAAAGCGGTCCGATAACTATGCCATTTGACTCGTTATTTTGGAGGTCTGCCAGGACCAATTGAGTCCATGTACAAAAATATTCAAGTTTGGGCGTAAGCATGTCTCGGGCCTTGACCAAGTTGATTCACAATCTGTCTCCGCAAAAGATCAGGGATTGGAATCTCAAATCCGGCGGTTACTTTGGTGGCAGTTAGGCATTTGATGTGGCTTGGTTCATTACCGCGCCTCACCTAATGATACCTTGTTTGGCATTGTCGTTCCACGATTCATGGTCAATGTTGCCGGTTTTCTTCCCCATTTGGTGGCCACTAACATTTATGGGCATACACTCCCACTGTGCTCATGCTTCAGGATAGCGTAAAATATGATGATTGGGCAAGCGCGTGTCTGTTCGTACACGGTAAGATAAGGAAGGTGTCGACAATCAGTGTATCCCGTGGGGCACACCCGGAAATAGGCTCCAGTAAGATAGATCACGTTCGATCTTAGCGGGCCGTTCGTATGGCAGTTCTAAATAGATGTGGTAAAAATCAGACCAATTCGGTCATAATTCCGAAATAAATTTGGAAATGGTACTGTATGAATGCCTGAAGTTGCATTCAGACTACACTCAATCACTAATATACGGTCGTAATATTTTTGATCGGACTAACTTAAGGCTCTTCTTAAACACTGTCATAATTAATCGCGAATCTGGAACGTTATCAGCATTGCATAAGAGCCAGACGCTTTTGTTAGGTATAATGCACTGATCAGATGACTATCAGTGGTTGGGTGACAGGATGACTGTCTGCCGCTATCTTAATTCTTAATATGTAAGTGCAGAAGTTGGCTGATACTCTTACTGGGAGGCAATTCACGAGTTTTCGTTCCACTTCTCGAATGTCAGGTCAGGACTTTTACCATCTGCTGGCGGAGTAGCCCAATTCGTCAACACTCAAAAGTCCTTGAGGACGGCATGATACAAACAAGTGCTAAGTTTGAACAAAACTCGTTCAAGCCCCCGCTGTATTCGGAATGTTGTGCTCATCGTACGGGGTATCGAAGTTTCGTTTTCGAGATTGTTTTTGCAAGAGAAATCACTACACTTGTGAACAGCTGGTGCTTGATTTGACTAAATCTGAGGTCGGTGGGATCCAAATATCATGAACCAGCCGGAGTTTCTCAGTACAATTCAGAACTGACTTGGCGAATTAGTTTGCGAAACAGTTAGCTTTTGCGGGGTTGCGATCCCCGTTGGACCAATATTCTCAGTGAACTACTCTGTGCCGTCTGGTTCGTTACCATCAGTGACTATTTGAAGTAGATATCACGATGTTGCAGGTCACAAACTGTGTTGCACCATTACGACGGCCAGGTGTTTCAACTCTGTTAGTTCTCTACTGAACAAAGACGTCCATGGATAAATTCAGTGTCCACAGGTTAGGTCAAATCACAGTGTTCAGTCAGTTGGGATGAAACAGTTATCAGCTCTGAAGCGCCGGTGCATTCAAATACGCCACGGCTAATTTGGGACTGATTAGCACGGAATTCCTAGGTTCCTTTCATGTAGACCTATATTTGCTTGATACGCACTGCAAGGCTGAGACCTAAATAATCTGCTGACCCTCGGGTGGTTGTTCTCTTTGACTTGCGCGAACATTAGATGTGGTCTTGTCAAATTTCAACGTTGAGTTTGCAGTCTGGAACTCAAGAACAAAAATGCAACGAATTTTCTAAACTACGGAAACATTTGTACTTTGAGTCAAAGCACAATATGAATTTCTGCATCCCAATTCGTTCCTGCAATTCCAAGCGAACATGAGGTCTGGTATGCTTCAACAATGATCCGGATGGAAGTTACGAGCGAAATTTGAGAATAAAAACTAGTTAATAACTTGTTCGCTATAAACACTGCCACTTTTTATTTAAATATTATACTAAACCTTTCCTCGAGGTTGAAAACACTGCGCAATACACTAAAAACCGAGGGAAAAACGATACTTCTAAACGAAATAACAATACTACGGTAACCGTTAGTATACCCACCATCGCTGCTATTGTCGGTCAGGGGTCAATTTGCACATTGTTACAATGCTCATTTATACCACATTCGTTTTCGTTAGTTGCACCACTCTCTTCGAATTCCGGGGATCAGAAGCTGTCTATTTCACCTAACTGGATTTTCAAACGGAAAGAAATCTTTGACCAAATGTTTGTATGTGTGTATGTGTGTGTGTGTGTGTGTGGTTATGACATGTCAGATCTTGGCTGCCATCACAAAGTTTCTCACGAGAGAATGAAGTCGTTGAAGAGGTAAAGGTTTTTAATTTTCATTTCGGCAATGGGGTTGAATCAAACAATGAGCTCCAGCTGCAACCTATGAAATTCTCTTAAACGGCCTTGTCATGCTGAAGGATCGAAAGATTGTCAAAGTGCTGAGGCCCTTATTGCGTCAAAATTATATCACTTCACTGTCATTTTGGTATCCAGCACAGAAAAGGAAAACAAAAAACGAATGTCAGTGAATGTTGCCACGTTTTCCCCGCTCCTGTTTGCTTGTCTGCTTGTGTATTTGGGTCCATAAAGTCGTGCGTGGATCCACGAAAGAGCATTGGTCTGATCTACCACGGGTCCGATCGCACAGAAGTCAGATCTGCACTAATCGGGTTAAGATTCACATTTGTGTATGCAAATGTAGGTTAGATGTTTTTTTTTAACTATCTCGATTCACTGTGGGAGGCGGTCTATGGTGAGAGCAATGTGTGAGGTCCGGGGATGTATTCATGTGAATGTTCATCCGATTGCACATTTTCTTGGAATAGTAAGACAAATCAGTGAATCTACAAAAAAGCACATAAACACGAATGAGGGTGAGGCCCTAGTGATCCATTTAGTCGCACACAAGCTCACACACAAGCTCACACACACAAGTGCTCAGAGGCCCGTGACCAATTTTTTTGCTTTTCAATAAGATGACTTTGTAAATTAAAAAAGGATAAAGTCAAACGATAGAAAAATTTGGAAAGGGAACTTCGCCAGTGAGTGAGGCCATTAGGTAGCTTCTACCGAATCCTTAAGCGATAAAAATGATGGATGAAAGAGGTTACAAAATTTAATCGATGCACTAAAATTTTTGGAGGAAATCTGTAAAAATTCTTGTGTTCATTCTTCTATTGTTAATAATTTTACGTGAAACTAGAAGATAACACTGAACGCGAGATTTCAAATGGTAAATTATTGTCATTTAGTCATAAGCAGACGATTTCCGCTGGATATTACAAATTTACCGACAGAAGTAGATTCTTTTAAGTCAAAGTACAGAGATGGTCAATGAAAGGCCTCAACAGACGGGTCAATCAATCAATCAATCAATCAATCGATCAATCGATCAGTCAATCGATCACTCCACCGCCAGATCGATCAGCCACTCCCTGAACCCATCGATCTAATTTTGGTCTAACTCGTACTGGATCACAATCAAGTTTTATGGTTTCCTAGTGCAAGAAAATTGTGGTTGCTCAAGGCTTCGGCAATGATGTTATTCCGGGAGTAGTTTTGGAAAAGCGGTCCAAACGGTATTTCCAATGAATGTACTTGTTTCCTATTATCCTTTAAGATTCAGCATGTTTGAATATTAGTCTTTGGAAACTTTTTAGTGCTAATTTACTTGTTATTCTTGTAACGATCAGTCAACTTTGGTCCCGTTCCGAAAGTCTCACCTTCGCAAAAACTGGGGCGCTGTGATATCGGTTGAGCCGGACATCAGCTTCTTTGGGGTCGTTTGCAAAATTTTCGAGGCTAGGCTTATAATCTAATTGCCCTGCTCCAAATTTGAATAGATGTATGAGTGTTCGATGGCTAACGCCACCAATGTAGAACATTCGACCATCGTCGAAAAGAAACAACGAACACAATAAGGATGATTTTTAAAGGAAGTTGGATCACGCTACTATGTTATTTGGTAGTAGTGTAACCAAGAAAACATCTAATGGAACGCATCCTACAGACGAAATCGACCTAGGCCTTGTGTCATATGGACACAACTGCCGTCAGCAGACAAAATCTTAAAGAAACAAATACTTTAGTTTGTATTTCCTTTATTCAGCGAGAACTGGCAAACATTTCCGATAATAAATCGCGAACTGTGCAGTTATCTGACGGGCAATATTCCAATATTCCATTCTAACCACCATTTGTATACTCAAACCATCATATGTTATGAACTCTCTAAAGCGAACGAAGTGATGTTAATGCACAGCAATTCGAGACAAGCCGTGCTAGAAACCCAGCACCAATGAGCTATGACAATCGATGTGTCAGTCACTATGCTTCACTTATTCATTTTTGCTGATTTTGATATGGCGTCCATCATCCCAAGCATCAAATTGTTTTCCACTTCATATTCCAGGAAGTTGTAGAATTTTGAAGTCATTATCGACTAGTTAGACGTCCCTTTTAATTGTCACGTCAGAACATGAAACATATTTTGGATAGGATCCAGATTCAGGCCGTGATATGCATAGCATACCCTCGACCCAAATATGCTTTCACTCGATTCACCTCAGATTGTAAGAAAACTAGGCTGCTTAAGACAAAATATTAGCTGAATTCCGACAGAGTGATACAAGGAGATTCTTTCGGAGACACTATCGTTTATTATATTGTCTACCAATAATAAACAAGAGAATATCCCAGTCACAAAGATTATACAAGTTCTTCCAACCCGTGATACATTCTCCTTAGGTCCATCTGTAAAGCTTTTCACATTTTATTCCCGTTGGAGCAATCCAGTTGGACAGAAATGATAAGGCTGGATAACTTTTTCAAAAGGTATCCCTCAAGAGATGCCCGTTTTCGAAGTGTTCCGCAAATCACCACATGGCACGCATCCATCAACAAATTTAACCAGTCGCCAAATTAGACCGCTCACCATTTTCTATTATTGTGCACGATAATTTTGTTCCCTGTTTGTTGCGCGATTAATCCATACTCCATTTCTGTTGATACTTGAATCGTTTAATTATTACTTACCTCTGTCCGGACAGTGGTGCATGAAATATCGTTAATAATGTTAGTCAGGAGAGGAAAATAACTAGTATCGTAAAATTTTAACCTGAATATAAGTAACTGTGTGGTCGCTTTCGGATATGATTGATTTCCTCCATTAAAACATGCTCTTGACATAGTTTATTTGTATAGTGTGATATATATGGTAGCCGTGGTTAGCTTGAAACACTGGAATAGTATAAACACAAAATTTTACATTGACCGGGGTATATCACTCTCTGTATTGAGATGCCAGAATATTTCCCCATTTCTTGCTGACTGTTGTATTGTTGTACTGTTGTACTGTTGCACTGCTGTATTGTTTTCTCAATCCAATGAAAACTTTGATGGGAGCGAAGATCCTTCAGAAACGAATATTTTCCTGTTTGCAAGATTGACCTTGTTTGGTGGAACCCAACTGAGGAAATTTTCGTCTACTTCCTTTAAATTTAGGCATAAATCAGGGTTAGAATACTCGTTAAATCTAGGGTTTCTGTTGAAATCTTACATTCCTCAATAACCTCGGTTGAATACCGAGACTGCTCTAAAATTATTTACTAATTTCACTTTTCAAACTCAGTCTCTCCTACCATGGTCACTCATGGTAAACTGGCCTTATTATAATCTGCAGATGGATGTAATGATGGACAGCGTTAAATTAAATCATGATATTTACTGGTGGTTCTTTATACGCCGTGGATAATTGTACCCTAGGTATAGTAGCAGTATTCATGCCAATACATAATAAATATGGTCTGGAGATGATTTAATGGAAATTGTCGGTTTGCAGTCACATCAGTTAACAACTCTAAGAATGCGTGTGTGTGTAATTGATCACATCCAAACCAATCATGTTTCAAACTAAAGGACAGACTGTCAGATTCTGCAGTCTCATTCTGTGTGTATTCATTCACCTGCTCCTGTGGGACCAGGTATATTGGCCGCACGACCAGGCGTTTGTCCGATCGCGTTCGTGAACACCACCTGGCTTGGTTGAGCACAGGAACAATTAAGGCAATCACTAGCGCGGTGTGTTCACACCTTGTCGAGTCAAACGACTCAGTGAACTTGACAAGTGCTTTTCGCACCATCTACAATGTTAGGAGCGAACAATCAAGAACTGTCAAGTGTCGCATCTTGAACACAGCCGAAGTCGTATCTATCCATTTGTGTAACCCCCCTCTATGGGCTCAGAAACAATTTGTCCAGACTCTTAAACTTCCCTGGCCCACTTGTCATTATCCGACAAGTGGTCTACAACCTGATCGTGTGACAAATTGATCAATTACACATACACATTCTTAGAGATGTTAACTGATGTGACTGCAAACCGACAATTTCCCTTGAACCATCTCCAGACCATATGTAATGTTATGTATTGGCATGAATACGAATAACCGAAAACGAACTTGTTCGCCACGTTGTGTTGTTCTCATCTCAAGGATCTCAAACATGACCTGCTGGAGTATGTAAATAACGAAGCAAATTTTGCACGGATTTAAGTCAGGTCGATTATTCATTTCGTGAATCACAGGTTAAGGTGTTTCTGTGTCCAAGTTACTTTTTCGAAAGCACACTTTGTGATCACTGTCTGTTTACACCGGTTAGTGAACGAAAGAAAACAAATCGAGAAACAACGGCCACATCAGCCGGAAACATTATGAGGTAAGTGAGAGAGAAATGAAGTGATGCGAACCACTAAAAGGAAGGGCTGTTCTTCTGAGAATGTCTAAGAAGGTCTGTGATGTTAAGATACATGCAAGAAAGAAACAGAAAAAATAGAATATGGCTGCAGCTGTTTTACAATCGATTGTAAAACTTGCCTTGAGGAAGACTACCCACGGTAGACGAAACGTTGGGGCATTACATCTACCACCAACGCTGTGTTATTAACATTATATCATTTACAATTAAGTGGCATTTATTGTTTTGGGATTTACGCATTTCTTCTCAGGAGTGATTTGTTTTATTGTTGAATAAATCCTCTGTGTCCCACGTGCTCTTTCAGTTTATGAATGAAAACAGTATAGGTTATTTGTTCCTCTGTATGGAGCATTCGAGTCTAGACCGCACGATATTCACCACTTGGTCATCACCGGTCGTTTGGTTTGGACAGACCGAGAAAAATGGTCTTTTCTTCCCTGTTGCATACGCGTGAACAGTGGCAAAAACGAAATTGATTACCACATGCGATTGCCGCATAAAATGAGGTGCCAATGGCGGCGCTAGTAACTGCAAATTTAAGCTGTAATAAGAAGGGGTTCTAGCTATAAATACACGGATGGTCCCGTGTGTGTATGTGTGTGTATGGATTGTTTTGTCATCAACTTTGACCCCGAACGTTATCCGATGAATAACAGCTCCTATAATATTTACTGGTCATACACACACACACACACACACACAAACACAGAAGTTACGTTAGTTCGATGGTTCGTGGTCACCACTAGTCTTTAGCTTTCGGTCGTACCAGTAAGTCTAAAACAGTTGGACCAAAGGCGTCTAATCATGAACGGCTCATATTCCTATGGGGATGCATTTTCGTCTCCTAGGAAGTGGCTGCTCGAAAAACTGTTTGACAAATTGCTACTCATGTTGTGTTACTTTTTATGAAGTTTTGTTATTAAAATGCAAGACAACGTTAAAACCATTCTTGAGGATCTCAACTTTATCGTATGCGTTCATATTCAGCAGTTCTAAAGAAGACTGCACTAACGATTATTAAGGAAGCTACTCACATCCGCTTTTACGTCGGGGTGTGTAGACTTTGCGATCCTCGTCCCTTCGTTTACAGGCCCCAAAAAGTTACAAATCGGTTTCACTGCTAAATACCTAACAGGTCAGTATGGTCCCACTGATTCTTATATTCTCCTTGATTGTTACACAGCTGTTAATTCAGCATACCGATTTCTCTAAGACTCTAAAGTTCTCATTAATCAGTCCCGACTTCAAGCTCGGTTCGGTAATATTGCTCCTGGTGGAATACGGTAAACCAGGATAGGATTTAACCCCTAAAAGTCTTCTGGTTAGCAACTATGGAGCTTTGCTCTCTCCTTGTTTCGTTAATTTTAATATTACACTCATCTCCTCGTCTGACACATTTAGAAATGCTGACAATGTCCTATTTTATCGCTTATTTCAATGACTTTATGGAATTCAACGTAAATTACTCTCAAACCGACTGTTTTTCTCCTGAACCTCGTTTCCATTTGAACGCTGAACTTCCCATTTTCTAAGGGTTTTTGCTCCCGTGAATTATAAATACATGGCGAAGATGGGTTCCATTCAATATTCAGGCATAAAATTCAGTGTTAACCCATGACATTCATCTCAGGCTAATTGTTGCGATGGCAGGTTGGGGTTAACATACCAGAACCCAAGGTATTTCGGATTGTGCAGGAGAAGCGACTGGTCATGCGATGCGCCATTCGAAATGTTTGAAACATGGAGACCTAAACAGATTGGGAATATTTGTAATGGTCTCCGTTTTGGTTACCTCTTAGAATCGAATCATGCGGTGGTAAAGTTGTCTTGAAAAACGTTACTCACGGCAATCGAAATGCGAGTTCATTAAATTTTTCCCGATCGCCTTGCCTTTCATATTTCGAACAAGAGTTATGTAATTCTTTTGAAAATATGCGCAGCCATGGTGATTTGCACATTGCAGTGAATCTTTTCAAGTGTTCTGTACTATTTTTTCTTCCTATCTTGTGTTGTTCAACTTTATTACCCCAACACGGCTTATGAGGTGGAATTTCAGGTATTAGTCAGGTAATTTGGTCGATTTTAACACTGTTTTAAATGTCACTCTGATTCTTGTCCATTTTATTAATTTACTTTAATTCACACTATTTAGTAGCAGTACATCTGACTATAATCTGACCACATTTCATGCAGAAGTTCAGGAATGGTGAACTTCGTTGCATACATTTGATTAGCTTTTCATCAACTCCAGGTGACTTTAAAGTGATGAATTTGGTCCAATTTGGAAAAATCACGTACTCCTTATGGTCATCATCATCACCAGGAAAGAATTTTTTTTCTACACCCTAGGCTTCTGTCACTTTTTGTCAGTTCCAGTTTTCAAGTGCTTTTACGTGTTCACAGTGGCAGTATTCGACTGGTGCCAATCGGAAGAAGAGTGGTGTTCCGTCTTTGAGGTTCTCCAAAAAATGCCCACAAGTCAGTCCACAACCGGAATCGATATTGTTCACCACCCTCCTAAACCCAGCTTGGGTTTCCATCAGATATACGCCAAACCAATATGCAAACAAACATGCCAGATTGAGGAAATCGGCTATATTTGGATAGGAAAGAGGATTCGCCATGTGACAGTCTGGTACCGAGACCTGAGACGTCAGATGGATGAACAGTTTGATGAGCGTAAATCGCAGTATACATGTTTCGCACATCGATACACTCATCTCCCAAGTGTTTTTTGTGATTCTCTTTGATCTACAGCCACGAATCAAACAAGCTTTATCTGGACAGCCTCACAGCTATCCGTCAGTGGGGAGGCACTACGACGGCGCGTGTTTGTGTGACGTTTGAAACTATCGCAACTGTCGCCACCCATACACCAAAGGGATTATGATGAGGGGTTTTTCTCTGAGATTACTCACGGACAGCCTAAATATGTGTCTCCACTGGGTTGCGGAGAGTGTCACTGTGGCACCTGTCTCCTCATTTTTGATCCAAACTAATCTCGTAACCGTAGGAGTGTGCAATCACACTCACATGTACAGGCGGAGAAGTTCGACTTCCATTAGAAGCGTTTTGAACCATGGCGTGAACTCACGAACCCTCGATCAACTGGATACTTTCCGTTTGTCTATCATCTGACATGCACGAGCCATTCGCAGTCAATTTTTTTCAAAGAGGAAGGCAGTTGTCCTATCCTGGGTGAAGAAGCTCATAATTTGTTCAGTTCAAACTATGAAACGAAGGGCACACGATGGCAGACAGCAGAGACCGGTAAGGATTGCCTTTTATATTCCGTCGTGTTAACAGATATGGAGGGATTTTTTGCTGTGAACATTTCTGACGAGGGTCTAAGGTAGAGAGTTGTTTGAATGCCCACATTCCGTAGTTTAATTTCTCTTCCAGTCAGAATTTGAGGCGTGTGACAATCAAAATGGCAATTGTGGATGACACACTGGACCTGAAAAAACGACGACCGATCCCATTCGAATGGACAGCCGGGTGGAAAGATGGCCACTTGTTGTCCATTCAATCAAACCAGATTAGTCTTCGTTTCCACCTCCAACTCCTGCACTTCCCCCCGGGCATTTTATTCAAATAAGTCAGTCATAGTCTGGGTGACTACGATCACTGCAGAGTGGCGCTGGATTGTTTATCCGAATATGTCAGATAGCGGTTCAGTCTAAAATGAATTCCAAGGTAAAATTAAGTGAAATTGGGCACGTATCAATTTCAGTTTGTAGCTATCGTCCTCGTGTTAATATTTCGTTATTTCCGAATATGAGTGATATCCATCCACCTGCCTCATCAAATTCGGTAGACGTGTGTCAAGTTGGATGGAAAAGATTGGATGGTACGGCAAAAAATCTTTCAGTTAAACTACCTCTTGTTTACAGACGCAGTGTCCACTGATTTGTTTGGACACTATTTGATGCTGGCCAAATCAGACGGCCGCGTTGCACGTCGCATGACTTCCGTATTCTGGATTCAGAAGAGACGGCATGGATGTAGGGCTCCACTGTTCATTTTATCAGTTTCGTCCTCATTCATTTAATGTTTGCTCCTAGCCTGTCACTTGTCCAGACACGTGGTACGATGCATATCAGGAGCAAATAGATTCAGTTGTTTGGCCGAATGAGCGAATATTTTCCATACTCGCAAGAATAAGTTACATTTTTATAAGCAGATTAAAACTGCTGGCTTTCATAATCTTACACCTCGGCTTGTTCACATCTTAATAACATGACATGTGTTGATGCTGAGGCGCGAATTCCGTCAACTTTCATAATTCGGAACAGTGGCCAACTTATAGAAAACAGCCATATCTAAGTTATCATATAGTTTTAACCGAAACAATGTACGGACGAAGTCGACGTATACGTGTGCGAGTGCCGGAAGCAATGCTTTATGAATTTTTCATTTTGGATGGAGATTTTACGTCCGGACAACAATTGCATACCAGCT
Organism: Fasciolopsis buskii; assembly: GCA_008360955.1. Classification (NCBI taxonomy): domain Eukaryota; kingdom Metazoa; phylum Platyhelminthes; class Trematoda; order Plagiorchiida; family Fasciolidae; genus Fasciolopsis; species Fasciolopsis buskii. The sequence goes on along the minus strand of LUCM01000694.1, from coordinate 67,991 downwards.
AGATCATGTAGAATCCACTAGGTTTATTGGGGGCATGTAAAATCCAAGCAACATAAATTCTAACATAAAAACTTAATTTGCATTCGGAAGGGAATGTCACCGCCAAAACATTTGAATAATGGTAAAAATATGGAAAGAGACTACAGCACCCCCGATAATAACTGCTATCTCGTGCCATATCCCTTAGCGTTCCTAACCAAGACTAATCTATATCTTTTGGATCTTGAACAGGACGGTGGGGTATGTCATTGGAATTCAATGTCCGAGCTATCTATTTTACACCCATACGTCAAACCAAAACCAGTCTTTCCGGTCAATTTACATACTTGTTCATTAAGTGTGAGAGAAGTAGGGAAAGGTAGATGGGCAGATATACAAGTGTACGAAGCACGTCTAAACTGTTGGAGGCTGTGTGTGAACCAAGTCCCCCCGATCAGAAGGGTCTTACCATTTGTCTACTTGACCATCGCCATCTGGGAATCGTTTGGCAATATCAGCAGTTGAGCTTGAGATACCACCGAGGTTCCAAGTGCTTGGAAGTTGGAAATTTCAATGGGATCCAAACTCATTTATGGAATCTAACCAAGCTTTAATTTCTCTCGCGGTCAATCAAATGAACAATAAAATTATATAGAATGATGTCTTTTTGGTTGTTTCACTTAACTTGTATCACAAGACCAGTAGATTTCAGACTCCTTGAACCCGCCAACTATTGGACCAAACAGAAATTTCTCTTGATGCAGTCATTTAATCGGAATTAAGGCACGAAGGACATTTAACTTAACACCGCTTGTTATTACGTCTAATATCCTCATTGTTCTATTCGTAGAATTTCGACAGGTCATCGATTTCTACCGATTTGATTTGTACTGAATATTGGTTGCGGAGTCCTTTTGTTGACTAATCAATAGCTGGAACTTGGGGAAATTACTCTTACTATTTCGAGTCCAAATTTGCATTCCCAGTACCTGATCTCATTCGATCTTTCGTGTGGGCCCCCTCACTCGGGTGACCATCAAAAGTTTCCTTATCATGAACGAAAGCTCAACATTTTCCACGAGATTAAAACAAACTAGGTAAAATTCACCAGTCAAACTGGTAAACTAAAATAGCGTCCGATTGCTCAGAACTTTGAATGGGTGCGGACTTTTCATTCTAAACTGTGGAAAGTCACGTGAATACAACGTAGTAAGAGTGTTTCGATTCCCTATCTTAAACAAGGGTCAGTGTAGTCAAGATGAAATTTGTCACATTCCTAAAGCTTCTCTCGGCTTCAAGGTGGAGAGGCGATCTTAGTGCACTCGATATGTCATTGATCGAATGTTCGGTATGGCTACTTAACTGAAAACTGTGAAATTCACAGCTGGTGAGAAGAACTCATTCGAAGTTTTGTTCATATCAGGGTTCAGTCTTTTCTTTATCGGATCGTGTCTGCTCTCAGAATGCAGACTCTAGAAAAAGTCTGTGACTACAGAATAATGTTGGTTAATTTATTAGACACTGTGTTGTGCTTTTGACCAAATTCCAAACAACTGACCGACGTCTGTTGGCCTCAGTTAGAAAACAACAGCCCAATTTCTCACGACATTGACAGATGTCGGTTGCCACCGAGCTCTGGTTCCGAGTGGGAATTGAGTGAACTTACATAAATCAAAAAGTGCTCATATATTTCGGTCGCAAATTACGAGGCAAAAGAATCTACCGCTACATTGAATTGTCAGTAAAAAGGGGGCGAGTATAAATGATAAACAGGTACAGAAGATTCTAGTCAACTGAGCCATGGTAAAGTTCATCCGTGATTTTCGTTTTGTTAGACAGAACTAGAACGGCGAAGGACATTGGAGATGAATGTAGACGTTTATGTAAAAGCGGTTACGTCCAGTTTCGGGTCGATTTTTCGGCATGGACAGAATGCGGGTAGTTTGCAGTACCAGGTATGAAGGGTGCTAGTGATAATAGTTTGCTGCAGATTTTCCACTAACGTCGACCTGTATATCCCCTCCCTATTGGAAGAGTAAGCCATCGGGGTTAGGTGAAACGCGAGGTATAACAACTGAACAGCTGGGTAGTGCCAGAAAGCCTTCCTGGGACAAGTAAAGGAAGATGATAGGGCTGAAGTAGGTTGGCGGCACCAAGACAATCGGGGGCAGAAGATCAGTAATTTCTGTCTGCTCAACACCAAATTGTTCGAGTCTACAAATTCGACAAACCAGAATATGAGGTAGTGGTCCTTTATCAGTACTGGTTCTCATATCTAAGCAGTCAAGATATTGGGTTGCTGAGATTGAGGTTGAATTCCGTGACAACGATTAGTCGGGATATAGTCGTTTTTATGAGAAAAAGTGAATCCGCGACACTTCGATCTGTCGAGGCAAATATCACATTAATGTCGGAAGACAGCTTCAACGAATTGTTTTATGTTATTAGTGTCTGAAATGGGAAACTATCGAACCCACGGTTGCTGAAACAGACGGTACAAATACGCCTTCAACAAAAAGTGCCACGAGGTTTACTTATATAGCCGAATCTCTTTGGGCTGGTCAGTCTACTTCACTAATTTCTGCATTATTTCGAAATTTTATCGAAATTATACGGACTGGATAAGAATATTCCTGTGATTCTCAAGATTGCTCAAGAGTACGACTGTTCGAAGATTATAGACCAATACATGGATAGTTAGTGCACCTTGCAGTATATTCGTACAAAAGTACTCATGTTAGATGGACCACTTTTCAGAGTTATACATACAAAGTCATAATAATTCAGGTGAATAGCATTTCTGAATAGTTTTGACCTACTTCCGAAGTAATGTGGGAAATGGATTAGTAAGACATCGGATAAACTAGATATTACGGTTACGAATAGATTGAATTCTTGGTCACAGCTGCATACATGCAATATTGAGTAGTTTGGCCCGTTTCATTACTATGACGTGCGAGTAGGCTTGCTTACCGCGCAGACCAATCAACCTTTAGCAGTTCTTTATTGCGTGCCTGCTGGTTAATCCTACTCTGTGGAATTTGGTTGTCTGTAGTGGAGTGTATTGTTGCACACCTGTGTCTATTACTAGTGCTTAAGTGTTTACTTATTCAGGGAGGAAGTACATTGCCTACCACGTCACACATCGCCTACGTGATGGATACAGTACAAAAAAGGGGATTAGTTGGGAACTAAAATCAAACAAAAACCACGACATGTTTCAGACCGGCGTAGTAATCCATTGAATTTTATTCTATGACTTTAGCAGTACAAATTTCATGTCCGTCGCCGGGAGCCCCATAGATTTTGGAAGTGCGGTTAATGCGTATCCAAACAATTTTTGTTTCCAGCTTCTTCCTCATTCACATGATACCGCTTCCTAATAGGTCATTGTAATCAAAATCTTCCAATTGTTTAAACTCGTCGTCATTGTGAAGCCGAGCACTATTCACTAGGCAGTGTATAATACCAATCGATGTCATTCACTCACATTCTCATAAAAGCGCTTACATGCACAGGCACACGCACAAACAGATAGATACTACCGATAAGTTCATCAGGATCCATGTATTGATTTAACCTAAGTGAAAAGGCCTACTGTTTGCACGACAAAGCAGTTGGCTTCAATGGTTCCCAATACCGGTAGTTTTTCAGCTCACACTGACGGCTTTCGACGCCTCATGACTGGCGAGCTTCGCAATTAAATCGCAAACCTTTCGTCACCAGCACTGATGCTATCACAGCGGCTGACAACGCAACTTTTAACAACTTAGTGCCAATTTTTCAAAAACTAACGTATCCGAGTTCAGGATGAACAGTAACACCGAATTCTAGAAATACAATTTTTTTAAACTTCTATTTTAGAAACCTCAGTAAGGATTCCATTTAGAACTTCGATCATAAAAGACTCTCATTCTGTTATTTGGAAAGTAAGCTAGAAAAGATCACCACTATAATGCATCACAAACGCGGATATTTTTTTTCTTAAATTTACCCGTTATCTGAAATTAACGCTCTAGTAATGAAAATAATATTCACACTTTTTTATGAAAAACAATGAAGACAGCGATTATGATGATGATGAGGATGATGATAATGATAATGACGGTTCGGATGCGGATGATCGTACGCGTCCTGGAACTTTGAATATGCCTTATTAATTAAAATCGAAGTGACATTTGGAAAGTACATGTTCCCATAAGAATGGACTTTTTGATTGGGCTTTGTGTTTTGTGATTTACTGTCATATAGTTTTGTCTTCGGACGCCAAAGGTTATTTTTAACCTCAGATGCACTTTCCTTCTACATAAACAGATTTTAACTTCCGACCATGGTTCATTGGTTTTTTCGTTCCGCATTGCGCACAGTCCCTCCTGACCGTAAATCCACTCTAGTTTAGGTATACAAGTAACGGTTTCGTGCACATTTTTGTAAGTTTAGTACATGGAAGGATGAATTCACTCCTTATGTGGTGATCAGGTGACCTGGCCCTCATTCAATTCATTTTGCCCTTATCGAGTTGCGTAATTCGTTACCTTTACGATGGATTATCCAGAAATAGCCAAGTTCATCACATTCGTTGACCTCAAGTGGGATGAAGATTTATGGAGCCTTAAGGTCATCCTGAATGCAATCACTTAGGTCGGATGCAACCGGTACAAAGACATGGTCAAAGATAGTATTTAGCTATGTTGTTTTAAGATGTCTTATCGACATTCACTTTGGTTTATTTTCGTTATCTAAAATTCGACAATATTCATTGCATTAATCGGCTGTTTCAACTCTAAAAAATCTCTTACATTCCCTTTCACAAACATCTTCCGCGATTTACCTCCGGTCTTCTCCTCTCCCCCGACAATCTTTCTGCAGCTCACGTTTGCAGTCGGCACAGAAAGGATCATTCCATAGCTCAACCCCTTTTGTAAGCACGTGAGACTTTTGCAAACAACTGGTGTCCATCAAAAAAACAAATCGGCACCGTTATCAGGTGATCACTCTCATGCCGTATGCATGTGGTCAGCGAAGTGGATAAGTAGCCGTCGGCTGTTCCGAAATCGGAGCCCCTCGAAGCCCATTCACAGCTTGGTTCTTGGGCTGGTCACGCCTGACCTAATAGGGCGCATTTTATGTCGGCATCCGTTGTACCTGACTGTGAATACAAACGTACACACACAGGCAAACACGGTAACATACGATGTGCTGATACTGAGTGTACAGTGATAAGTTCGCGGCAAAGTTTGATTACATGAAGTGGAAATATATGTACTAGCAGGCATGTGTGTAATATTGAAATCAAACGAATTCCGGAAGGGGTTTTTTATTAACCTTAACAAAAGACTAGTTATTTAGGATGGAAAGGCTGCTTGTTTTTATAGTTGCGAAACCGGACAACGCGAGTCGGTTAGCGAGGTAAACGGAAGTTCCTTTTTCTAAGACATCTGACTCCTACTGTCAACCTGAAACAGCCCGAAAAAGCAGGTTGCCGTATTCCTCGACAAATGGTAGAAAGGACATTTGAATGTATTTCTGAAGACGAATAAATATTTGCAATTATTATTTGATATGCAAGCTACTCTATACTACTTAAATCTTACTCCTCCCGAAGCATCTGCACGCGACTGTGAATGGATTACTGCAGACAGCTGTTTGCTTATACACATGTATTTGTTCACGTCACTCCAATCGTGGGATGTCAGACCAAAGGGAGAATAATTTGCTTTAACTTGTTAATCAATCTGTAACAGTTAAAGAAATTGGGAAACTACCATACGGATTTGAGACCTGATCCATTGAAACTAGGTGTTCGTTTTTTACTAAAAAAGCGACGCTCAAATCGGCACCACTTACACTTTATTAGTCAGCTGATCTTACGGGCAATCGGTCATCAATGGTAATGGCCTGGATGCAGAATGACGCGCAAATGGTGTAGGTTATCATAATTTCATATCCACTTATGAATCTCATTCAACTGCGACGTCTATCGTACTCAACCAAATCATTTGCAGCATTTCCTTCTAAAGACCATAACAGTCCGTTTTAAGCGATTCTCATGATGATTTTTCAATTATTCTGACAGTTTCGAGGATTATTCTTGAAATGGCACATTTTAGTAGGGAACACAAGCGCCTGTAGAGGAACTGTGCTTTTCTTTCATTGTTTGAAATCACGAAATTGGGTAAAAATTCCAAACGATGTTCCTCAGGACTAAACGCTTACATGCAAAACACGCATATTGATCAGGGCATGCGTGAAGCTTACCACCCGAACATTCTGTCGATAAATTTGATTTTACAATTTGATCAGTTGGGCCAAAAAACGGTCCATTGAAACCAAGTAGATGAGGTCGCCATCAAGTCAATGCGTTAAAGAATAGATGGTGAAAAATCTACCTGTGTATGCAAAAGAATGATCATTCAGGTCATCGTATGAACATCTTTTTGCAGTGTCACAAAATCATGCTGTATAGTTGGTGGCATGGCACTAAATTTACTAGTGAGTATTCGTTGAGTAAACTGTTGATAGAGACAGTTGAAATGTAAAAAGGGAATAAAAAGACACAATGGAAGGACCCCGGTAGTGTGAAGGAAAAGAAATAAAGTCGATATGAAGTTCCTCACAGTTTGTTACCGATATGCAAAGTCATCCTTTACCAAACACTATATCGAAGATTGAAGAGGCGAATTTTTGTACCAATCACTAAGGTTAAAAACGATGCTATAATCGAAAAAGAAAAAAAACTGGGAAGATTTACTCCTTCCCTGTCTGCAATTGGTCAGAAGTGTCAAAGTGAGTGAGGGTGGAAGAAAACATTTGAAGAAATCCAATCCAGGCGGCAGAGACGACAACGCTTCATTAGGAATAAGGTTGCAAAGACGAACCTTGAGTTCCGAATCGGATGCCGTGAGTTAAATAATAGCTAGTACTCAAAACAGAGCGGTAAACCATTATTCTATTGCAGTTACTAAATACGGCATAATCAGCTAGGTCGAGGCCGGTCGGCCAAAGGATCTGTTCATTGCAATATTTGCCGTAACCCACTCATGACCGCGGAGGCACCGTTTCGAGGTCGAAATATGCTAACACGTTTCCATTGAAGTAGTTAACCAAAACAGATTTTAGGACGTAAAGCAAATCGACTCGTTGAATCAGGTGCTCGCTTGTGAATGTCAAGCCCAGTTAGGGATGTTCAGGGTTCAACCGAACATCTGACCCGGTGAACTAAATTACACGATTCATTCATAAATCCTGCGAAGATTTTCACCATATCTTCTGCCATCCGCACTTTACAGTTCAGTAATTTGGATAACTGTTGAAACATAAGATACTAAATTATGCATAGGGTTTGCTAAACACATTTGCAAAATCGTTGAAACGTCCAAGTATTTTCCATCCATGACTTTCACTTACAGGATGACTGCGAGTAAAGGTACCACAGGATTTTGGTAAAAACTTGATTAGAGAGAAAATTTGCCATTTTAAGTACATTTATAATGGGTGAAACGCTTTCAGGCCTGAAGATTTATATTTGGGCCTGAAAGCGTAGCAAGATCACCCCTTTCACCACTAGATTGCTTCATGATTGAGCACTACATGACCCAGGAATGTTTTTCACTCTGGTTTTTGTGGTTGTATTTGTGTGCGTGTGCGTGTGCGTGTGCGTGTGTTCATTGTGACCCATAAATTAAAAGTGCGTGCACATATCAGTGCTCGAGTTATTAAATGGTATCATATAAATACACACGACATTACTATTATTGTTAATGTTATTGTTACTATTACCTTATTAATTCAGTATATCACTAAATCGCAAACGATCTTTGCAAACAGTAAAACATCACTGGTTCATTATCTCTCGAATAAACTGACCTTTAAGATTTCAACGGGTAATCGAGAAGTAGTTATTCAAATACTGTTGAGATAAGGGGAATAGGGTGCTGATGCTCCCTAGTAAATCATTTGGGGGGATCCTTGATTTTATGGCTACCGATGGTTGGCTAATAAGTACCACGCCTCACAATGGGTTATTTGACTCAAAAGCAGACGTATGACTTCCATTTCATTAGGGTTCATTTTCCCGTTGAACATAAAAAGATATTTTAGTTGCTAAGTCAATCTACACCATAAGTTATGAAAATCAATTGTTCTTGATGGTGCTAGTGTTGAGCTGAAAGAAAGTGTTGCTTGAAAGCGAAAAGTTGTCTATACGGAACTACAAACCAGGTTGTCTGGAAAGTGGGATCAGGACTATTCAGTACGATTTAAGCAGACGATGATTATTTAGGCTGAATTTCCCAACTTCATTTTACTGAAAATTAATTCGGGCAAAAGATCTTGAGCAAGTTCAAGTATCGTTTTTTTCTTTTGGGCGAACTCGGTGAAAAACAGCGACCATCAGTGGGCTAAAAGTTTGGTTGTCTTAAAATAAGGAAGTCACGTAAGTGATGTCTGTCCAGTTGCCACATAGAACTGCTTTTCCAAAAGACCAAGGGATAGTAAGACAAATGTGGTTTGGGAGATTTGACACGTATTCACTGGCTTGAACTGCCTAAAGTTATGGAATTCCATCAGATTAAACCCATGCACGCGTGGCTTCGTAATTCACTAGCATGCGCTCTAGAGGAGAGAACATGCTATCAATGATTTAACTGTTCTTAGGAAGTGGTTGTCTCAGGAATAACAAACGTACACTCACAAACCTTTGATCAGAATTGGCAGAGACTTAGTAACGGACTGTTACAAGGCATCATTGGAGTTTGAGTACGTGAACGGAAAAAACGCTAGATATACTAGTGATGAAAAATAAAATCAGCTTCACTGTAGTTATGTAGTCGGGAGGTTGAAGGACACATTTTGTATATCCACTTACCAATGATGGAAGCAGCTGGCCATGATTTTGATGGCACGGTTAGAGGAAAACTTAAGTGAAAGTACGATGAAGGAAGGAAAAGAAGGATTTAGATGGGAATGAATAAGACATCGTGTATCCTATTCGGGGCCGTCATTGTTACGTAACCATCAGTGGTATAGAGTAATGAAAGACAGTGGTCAACCCGAAAGGATAAGCTTTCTACCTACATTACGGTATAACACTGCCGCCGGCATGTTGACGCAAGGCTGAAACATGAGAGCAAAAAGAAAATATCAACAGCCAATGAAACAGAATTATCTCCGTGACATGCTTTTGTACGTTGGGAATGAATACGTCGATACCGAGAAAAGTCTCACAGACCGGAGTCACTATTGTTCCATTTTCACACATGGCTAACTTTAGGGCTGGGAAGGGAGCGCATGAGCCGAATCGAGGAGCCACGTCTTTTCAGTTTCTCAGACTATCTGTCCATCTGTCTATCTATCTATTTGTCTCATTGGATAAAAGATTTAACGTTTTGTGCACGCATAAACCCCTACATATTTATACCAAGCAATATATACGTAAATTGAAGCGCCTGTTCACCTGACGTCTTCGACTTTCGTAAGCAGTGAGGTCCTCATTTCGATCGGAACTACGGGCACCCCACTGTCCATTCACGCCACTTCTCCCTAAGACACAGGTGTTTCACGTACAGACTAGATGATGTGTCAAGTGAAGGTGGAGCTGTCTGAATGACTGCCCGACTGGCTAGCTCGAAATCCAACTGATGGACCACCAGTTCGACTGGCTTAGAGACAGGCTGACTACTGATTAGCCATGAATTCAGGCGAACATGATGCTTCCAGGCTTCCAGAGCCTGATTTGATTCATTCGGATGATATAAAGTCAGGGAGGGGGTAGTATGCGGCATTACTAAACTTTGTCTGGGACGAGTGTATATGCATCTGCAAGTGTGTCAGTGCTACACTAAAATCGTACGGATTCGAAAGTCCCCGCATTTCAGAAACTAACTTACACTAGGGAGACGGAGTATAACATGCGCATGTAATCACTGAAGTCAAAAACCCAGTTTTAGGTTTTTATTCGTTGCCCGCTGAAGCGTGATCTAGCAAACAGAAAGTGAATTTGTGAAATTCACCTCTCCAGATTTCGTGGGGACGTTGGAGATAAGGGGGGAAGGGTCATGATGTGGTAAGGTGGAGTTAACCAGACTGAATTTCATGTGGAATATCAATATCGGGGTATCCTACCCAGTTTTGGTTTGAACAATTATTTGACATGCAAAGAATTTGTTGCCTCTACAGTCCCGCGCTTTCCTACTGCTTGAACTTACTACTGTCGACCGTTATCCGGGAAATTGACAGACACTTCCTCGACAAGGGGAGGGAGTATTGGTTTATCTGACAGCTGTCCGGTTATCTTCCCTTTATACCTCACCACTAAGCTCAGTGCGGCTAACGCTTAACACAGGGGTTCTGGCAACAAAGCAACATACTTCATTGGTGCACTAGGCCTGGTAGTTAGTGGACCGCGTAGAGGTGACTGCCTGAATGCCTCGTTAACCGTCGGATTTCCCTAAGTGCAAGTGTGTTGCACGAAATAAGGGTAACTTAGCTACAGTGGCAGGTAAAGAAGTTAACGCGCATGGGAAATCGCGAATGCGGTATTGGAATTAGAGCCACATAGTCCTAAACTGCTATGCATGGAGATTTAATACAGTCTACCTGGTCACATTCATATGAACATGAGGCTGCGCAGGAAGAGGAAAACTGGAAAACTGATAAACTTATTTCTCCAAGTTATCTATCTATCTATCTATCTATCTATCTATCTATCTATCTATATATCTATCTATCTATCTATCTATCTATCTATCTGTCTATCTATCTATCTATCTATCTATCTATCTATCTATCTATCTATCTATATATCTATCTATCTATCTATCTATCTATCTATCTGTCTATCTATCTATCTATCTATCTATCTATATATCTATCTATCTATCTATCTATCTATCTATCTGTCTATCTATCTATCTATCTATCTATCTATATATCTATCTAT
>LUCM01000694.1:44842-56772 GCA_008360955.1 Fasciolopsis buskii | reverse complement strand
TGGAGTTAACCAGACTGAATTTCATGTGGAATATCAATATCGGGGTATCCTACCCAGTTTTGGTTTGAACAATTATTTGACATGCAAAGAATTTGTTGCCTCTACAGTCCCGCGCTTTCCTACTGCTTGAACTTACTACTGTCGACCGTTATCCGGGAAATTGACAGACACTTCCTCGACAAGGGGAGGGAGTATTGGTTTATCTGACAGCTGTCCGGTTATCTTCCCTTTATACCTCACCACTAAGCTCAGTGCGGCTAACGCTTAACACAGGGGTTCTGGCAACAAAGCAACATACTTCATTGGTGCACTAGGCCTGGTAGTTAGTGGACCGCGTAGAGGTGACTGCCTGAATGCCTCGTTAACCGTCGGATTTCCCTAAGTGCAAGTGTGTTGCACGAAATAAGGGTAACTTAGCTACAGTGGCAGGTAAAGAAGTTAACGCGCATGGGAAATCGCGAATGCGGTATTGGAATTGGAGCCACAGTCCTAAACTGCTATGCATGGAGATTTAATACAGTCTACCTGGTCACATTCATATGAACATGAGGCTGCGCAGGAAGAGGAAAACTGGAAAACTGATAAACTTATTTCTCCAAGTTATCTATCTATCTATCTATCTATCTATCTGTCTATCTATCTATCTATCTATCTATCTATCTATCTATCTATCTATCTATCTATCTATCTATCTATCTATCTATCTATCTATCCATCAGCGCCAGCCGATATGCGACTTACTGAGTGTTATTAGCGATACGAATAAACTTCTGTGGCTCCGGTCGGGTTAGATGCTATGTGAATAGTAAGCGGGCTTGACAGTTAAGTTGTTGCATATACTACAAAACGAATTAGGTAACCAAAAGAGAATATTAGTTGGATTTAGAGGATAGTAATTTTGTGTCGTTTTGAATGTCATCTTGTCTACATATCGCTGACACACCAAGACTCTTAACTGCTGCACGTCATTGTCGTTTTTCAACAAGAGAAGATGAGTGGCCGGCACAACATTTGCGCACATCCGAAAGACTCGCAAACTGGCCGATTTTTGTACAGCCAATAAAACTACTTATTTTGTTGCAAGAATATCAAGTGGTAATAGCCCAAGACTACGATTGACTACGTATTCTTCCTCGATGTTTACTTGGAAAGTTGCAAGAAGAGCCAATCTTAAGGGGAAGATAAAGTCTGTCTGTTTTTGAGTAGTATTATGTTGTAAGTTAATCTGTGATGCACTAATCAGTATCCCTGCTGGCGTCAGTGTCAGCCCCACAACTTCGTGATCTGCTGCTTATCAGTTAGGCGACCAACGTTACTGAAACCTAGCTCCAAGGACATAGGTGGCCATAGCCCATTTGTAACTATCGGCTGCAAAGGGGACGTATGCCGTAGTTTTCTAAGGTTACTTGTTTAAATTAGTGACTCTCATGAGTCGCTTACCGTCTGAATCAAAAGTTTTCCGTCGTTACTTAATCCTCGGTGAATTTGATCTATTTTGTGCTCAAAATTTTCTTCTGCCGAATTTCATCTACTGAGCAACGGAAAACTGGGAAAGCCCTGCTTCTCACATCCCAAAAGCTTATCGGATAATATTCTTTTTAAGTCGAACAGAGCTGAACTGTGACCATGTTCTTCTGTTGAAGACTCAAACCATCTTTTATCGAAGGGCATATAGAGCAGCGGGTCTCAACTACGAATCAAATGCCTTTTCGATGCTTAAGCGCATTTGTGGTAGGTATCATATGCCCGAAAATTGGACAGTGCCAAACTAAAAGCACAAAACCTAGGGTAGCTCGCCGAATTACACTAATAAAATTGCCACAACGGCTTTCGGTAGGTGTAGCAAAGTCCAAAAGACTTATGCGCTTTAGCGAAGGGAAACAGGTTTCGACTGGAAGTTCTCGTTTTCCGCCGAGTTAGCTGTTATAGACACTCAACTAAGTCAGTTAGTAGAGATTTCATCTGAGTATGCCCAATTCCAATCTCACATGGCATGGTGGACCTCCGTTCAGACAATACCCTACAGATCCAACGAAAACAATTTTCGCACAAAAAGGGGCGTTCACGAACCCTTATTGAACAAATATTTCTCGAAATTTGCATTCGGTGTAGGCCATGAGGTGGTATGGGACCGCGACTGGTGGAAATCCAACATTTGAACCAATAACCCGTCATTTTGTTACCCAAGTAAAGGATTGGATTAGAAGCGGGACTATCATTTCAATGAGAAATAAGAAGAATGATTTGGAGACAAAATGGGTTCATTTACTGCAAGTTAATATCACAAACAAATGAGTGTTTGCGTGGTAAAATTAACAACGCGCATGTTGAATCAAATAAATCAAGAATTCCTCCGGTGGACTAAAACGTTCTGTTTCGATCTCTTAGAATACTGAGTAAAAAAATAAAAAACCACTGTGATATGTCAGTGGTCTTGGACAAACAGAGAGGGTTGGTTTTCCCAATTTTGCATGTCACACAACTTGTTTGAATTAGTATCTTAGAATCAGTGGAAACTGTACTCTGTATTTAAGTGGATAAAACCCCTAATCGGTCAAGACGGAAAGCTTGGTGGATGAGTTCTGACAGATCAAAAGATGAGGCCCTTAAAATTAGGCGAACATTCTTTCCGAGATGCATGGAGAAATTCTCTGGAGGTAGCGGTAAGGCATGCATTTATTGACAGGATGCCGGCTGGAGCGACAAGTATTAGGACACGCCCAAAAGGCTGTCAGATTGAGGGTGAGGGATCGCCTAGGCCATACACTACGGTACCCGGGCACTGAAACACAAAGTTGTCCTCATTGCACCCTTAAGGTAATATTGCACAACACAAAACCAAAACTACCAATGTTCGGCGATGCTATGTATTCCGTGATGTACCAGACAGTACTGTCTGCGTTTTGACCATTCGAATTTTTACCCAACTTAATTCAGTGTAATCGTGTGATTTTTCAGCCTGAAGTTTGTTCAGCTTTACCTTTATCGTCGAGAAACAGACAAAATCCTCATATCTAGCTGTATACGTCTTCTGTCATAGGACGATATGATGCTCCTAACAAATTGTAATCAATTATAAACAAGTAATGAAATCTAGAAATAAAAAAATGAAGCAGTGAAAATATTTACATTTCAGTTACACAAAAGACCGCTAGGAACATTAGGTTGACAGAAAACTTACTAAAGGCAAACGCTAGAACCAAGAGATCAATTTCTTAAGCATAGAGTAGAATTGCTGAGATCACACAAATAACACATGGGCTCCGAAAAATCAATACCAGAATCACATCGTTCACTCTGACTTACCTCGATACGAGCGTTGGATGAAATCCGCCAAGTTTCTTTGACATTGTAGTAGGGTCATTTGTGCTTGTAATAGTGTCATTGGATGTGGAATGGTTGACAAGTTGCGATAACCTTGAACTGTTGCCAAACTTTTGAGTTCTGAGAGTTTTCCGTTACATTTTGTTAACCACTGCTCAGAATGGTACAGGTTGGCAGCTTTGTTTGGGTCTCTCGAATCCGCAGAGATCACTGGATCCATAGTGGATTTCACACTTGAATTTCTCGGCTGTTTTGAATAGGACAAAGATTCTATGCGAGATGTAAAATTTTCCGTGAATCGCTTAATCGTATCAAGGTGACTTCGTGACCGTTCAGTTGATGGCAAACCCAGCAGAGACCTATCGGTGCCAGCAATTGACTTGGGTGAATCATTATTCGAATGGGATAGCCTTGGACTTGTCAGACAAGAATTGGTTGGAGAGCTGTGTCCCGGAGTAGAATTATTTTCTTCCAAGGAATGTCTGTCATTTGTCGGTGATTTTGAGGGGGATTTCGACAGTTCGTTGATTTGAGGCTTTTTGCATTCATCTTTGACTTGGGTGTCCAGATGGTCTTCACTGACCCTCCCACGTTCATTGATAGGCCACCACAAATGTGACGATTGATAGACTGATTTTGCTGGTGTTCTGACCACGTTTGGTTTCATCTGTTTCGGCCTAGAAATTGTTTCTTCTTCTGGATAGGGTTTTGTGGGTTCCACCAACTCAATTCCACGTGGTCGGTTTCTGTCCAAGCTTCGTCCATTGCTATATTTTCGTTTAAGGCTCCCAGCTGGCGGTTGGCGGAACTGTGGGAAGGTCGACCTAGTTGGATTTCCAGTCGTCAAGATGGAACCACGGCGTGCGAAGCTAGTAGCTGGGCGTCCGAAGGCAGTCGGTTTCGGAGATGAGTAGCAGAAGCAATCGTTATCGGAATTCATGAAAGGCTTCAGCGGGAGTGGACTCAGTGGCTTAGCTACCAAATCCGTGCGAGGCAATTTCGGAGTTAGCTCTTTCTGAACAAAAGACTGAAGCATGTTCAGTCGCATTTGCTGAAGGAATACAGTGGGGAGCGGGTGGGAATTATACATAAGAATAGTTACAAGTGATGTCAGTGCAACTTTTAGTGGCTAGCATACACCTTTAGTAGAATAAAAAATCGCACATTGAATAAATAGCCGCATTGAAAATTTGTAGCGATTCCTCAGGTTAACTAGAAAACACACTTTTATCAGTTGTTGCAACTGAAAATGGCGCGCCTGACTTTCCGGTTAGTATCCGGGGTCAGTACCTTAATGGCGAAAAACCGATTACTTAATCATTATCCCGATATTGGTAGATAAGGCTAGATCATATGTAATACAAAGATATCATGCTCGACCACCTGTTTCCGACAATCTTGGACTAGTCCACCAGGTGCATGACAGTTGGAATACTAAACTATCATCATTTGTTCCGTCTTTCTTTCTGATCTGGCTTAGGCAATCCCCAAAATTCTGTCTCCGGTAGTTTCTAATAAACAAATCCTACGACATGGCTATGGCCAGATGGATTTTTCCTTTGGGACTGAACGTGTCAGAACAGTCGTGTGGCTCAATGGTTGACGATAGAAAGCAAACGAAGCGGCTCGTAAAACGAAGAATAAGCATGAACATAATTGGCGAAAGATCACGGATTCAGGATGAACAAAGAAACACCCAGAAAGCCTCATGTGGTCTATCGGCAACTTAGTTACTTCCAACGCTGCCTGTAACTCTTCGCAGTGATTGGTGACACTGCGATGTGCCCCGACTAGTAGGGCGACAATGCGCAGATAACATACGATTTAACCAATGATTGTACATCTACTAGGTCTCAGCTGATTTTCCGATTTCAGTTCTTAAACTGCACGTAGACCCTGTTGAGGACAATTTCCATATGACTTTCAAACTATCCTATTGGGATTGCTGGATGGTGATTTCAGTGACAAGAAGTGGAAATCAGTCGGCGTGAAAAGGTCTAAATATCTGAACTTCCCTATGTATATGCATAATGATAAAAATGACGACTTTTCAACCTCTTTTTATAAATTGTTTCAAGAAAGCTGCGCTGGCCATTGAAACCCTGCAGAGTGAGGAATGGCCGATTGTGCGGGGTTGAAGTCGGAATGTTGACCTTCACAACCGAAGCCGAACTTATCGGCTTCACCTCGGCGGATTATTTCAGCGGTTAAATGACCTTGACACCTGCTTTAACTAAAAAAGATTCAGATTTTTATGGCACACGTAATTTATCAAACAGTTTATGACAGATGGCATGGCGATTGTGTAACTCGGTTCTAACCGCTGGTAATAGAATTTCTCAAAAACAACACAATACGAGTTACTGCATTTTGTTGTTCCCAACTTGTCGTGAAGTCGAGCCGACTAAAAGTGGAATCAAAAATGAGAAGTTCAAAGCTGATGGAAACGGAAGCTCACAACACACGGTGAGTCACTTGAATTAGTACATTTGGGATAATTCAACAACACACTGAGCTAAATCCACTAATTTGTTTACTTCCTTTCTTAATAAAACAAAATTGTACGTCATTTCCAGAAAGGAGTTCGCCGCTTACGGAGGCCTGCCAACTGGTGAAGTCGTCCAGGGAGAGGAGAACTCGAATCCACAGTCTTTCGTTTGAAAGGCCATGACGTTCACCGCATAACGCAGGCTTTAGTCTGGTACATTTAAAGACTAATTTTTCTGGAACTGCGTTGAAATTATGTAGATTTTCGTCTTATTTATTCCAAGTTGTGTAAAAGGATGACTTTCTTCTAAAAGATTTAGCCAGCACATATGTCGCAAACCAAGGGATAACATAGCAAGTCAGCGCAACCAGCAACATGGACATTCCAGTGTCCCCTGATAAAAGCTTCCGATTTTGCGTTCACGCGGATGAAATCTTAACAAGTTACCTGTGAAAAATTCTGATGCCAGTGAAACACGCCAGTGACAATACGGTACAGAACTCAAGAAAAGCCTGCACTAGTCTTGGCTTCTTTTGTCAATTATCAGAAGGCCGTTACGGAATTTTGAACATTTGATATAAGTTTACCAATAGACATCTCTGTTATTATAGTTTTACCATTACTTTTTTCTTAGTTTTATCAGTTCTACATCTATCAAAATTATCTATCCGATGCTTTAAATTTATTCATTGTCGGTCATGACTATCAATACGGCGGCGTGATCACTAGCAGATTTTGTCATGAACGGATTTACTGTCACAATTGAGGACAGTTGTGATGGTTTGGATCCGACTCATTTTATCAGTTCACACTTGGCGTACACACAGAGAGAGAGAGAGAGAAACTGACAACTGCTCCAGACACAGAAAGAGCGACGGAAGAACAGAGACAAGCGTGTCAAATGAACTTTGCGGCACACCTAGACGCGGTAATGCACATGTGAAATGGAAACTGCTGGCTACACTTTTATCGGTACTTTGGCGACCGGGCCATCTGATTTTTCCTGATCTCTATAACCCGAGAGAAAAGTCTGAAAAGTCACCCGGAGATAATGGTAACAACACACGCACACCGTGATCGTGCCCTAGTTGACACACACGCAGGTAAACGCATTAATATGTGGCGAGACAGAATGAGTACCTTTATGACATGAAAGGCTGTTGATGGGTCAGAAACCGATTTGATTCTTACATTAAATCATTGTACAAAGTAAAGCAGAAGGTAGCTCTCATCCAAGTATGACCTTGTTTGATCGGTACAGATGGTGGCACCACATGAACTTGTGAGATTCTTTTTTGCCAAATAAAGTAATATCTGTGGGTTTGAAAGCAAGTTATCTTCATTAGGTTGGCTGGTATGAATATCGGCAGACTGACAAGAATGATTTCTGCATAAACAAAATGCAACCAAAGCAACGGTCCCCACCGAATCTTTGCTTCTAATCTGCACCATTAGTTTCACTAAGCAATGCTGCTGTTTGAGTTGCAGTCTCTTCTACAGTTCAACAGCCAAAGGTCCCAGTTTAATAGTAAAAAATCGTGGCGAATCAGTGGTGTATGATTTCGGAAATTGCGGAAAACATTGTAAATTTGATAGAATTCGACCGTACATTGCTAGTCCCGCCGAAATTTCTTTTGCTTTAAGATTATACACTGCCCCTTACGAACAAATGAGTTGTTTCGGCTTTCAGTCAGTCAACGTATTTTCTTGTGAAAGTGATTCCCACAGAATAACTTCAAAAATTGCTAATACAATGGAATTATCAAGTCACAGTGCAACCGAAACGAGGGCTGATGCGTGGTCAGATTACAAATGGTGATGGGCTATTACCAGCCTTTATTCCTACCATTGGAATAGAGGGTGCCGATAAACATTACTGACGACCGTGCATGAATGCATAAAACAAGACCCCACATTTTACAGTGTGATACTGGGGCGGCATTTTTATATGGATGGAATGCGGATGGCCAACGGTTCTGGTCACAACGTCTCTATCGATTGACAACAATAGATTTTTCTGTTGCCTGTTTCAGTTTCAAGACAATTCCCAACAAGAAATTTAATGAAAGCAACATGCTAGCATCCAGCAAATCCATGTGTTAAGGGCTTACCCATAGGCCTGGAGACTCGGGTAACATTGCATTCCCCTGCAAAGTCTGATTTGCTGTTTTGCTTATGTACCTGTTGAAGAGCTGCAGCACATCAGTTCTGCATCAATCTTCTGTCTACGTTTGATCTTAACATGAATATCAGTCCAAACTGGTTGGTTCATTTACTTATTCGCTAATCGGTTAGGAGAATGGAGTTTAGGTGGGCTAATCCAAAGGAGGAAATATCTAAAGGTTTCACTATGGCTTGATATGTGAGTCACGCAGTACTAAATTGTGAAAAATCCCAGACTGCTTCTAACCCCCCTCTTATCTTCTGAAACTTTAGAGTGAAACGCCACGACTGAAGGTCAGTGCTCCAGGGTGCAGCCGTTTCGTGGAGTAACTTAGGATCTTAACACAATAAATTAAATCACGATATCTGATTCCTAAACTTCGTGATATGGGCTAGATCGGGTTTTCCTATATCGGGCTAAATTTCAGCATCCGAAGGGAAATTCTTTCCAGTGATGTACACCTAACTCACAGGTGATATTCATAGCTGTGAACTTTAAAGCTTGTCCGGGTGTGGAGCCCGTGATAGTTCTATGGGAAAGGTTTTGCTAAAGATCCTCCATTCATTCATGAGTAAAATCGATAGTGGGAGATAAAGAGGGATGAAAAAACAGGCAGTGACCACCCGGTGTGTGGGCGTTTGGGATTCCCAATCCACTGGAGCACGATTCCTCGCTGTTGTGGATACCCTGCCATGTAACCCGGTTACTTGATAAACTAACTGGTCTCCTGCTAACCGAAGGGATACTGCGTTGGTGAGGTCTTCTTGAAAAATATCAGTCTTTTATTACGCTCGTTTCTACTGTTTTGAATGTCCAACCTCCGACTTTGGGTTGAGTAAGCTTTTCCCTGAGGGAACACAGACCACTTATACCTACAGAAATAAAATTCAGACCGTCGTCCTCAAAATATCTTTAACTTTAAGTAAAACTCCAAGTGGGGTTGGTAGAATTTCAAAAAAATTATTTCGGCAGCCCAATTAGTTGTATGAAATACAACCATAAAGTAAGCTGTTGAAATGACAGGGAGAAATTCTAAAGCGTAAAAGAGAATTCTAAAAGCGACACACACTGGGATACTTGGGATTACGTGAAGTTCTCATTTCGGACGCTGATTTTTATTTCAGCACTTGATTACATGTGATAAACAGTGTACTGTATACTGTCTTCGTAGCTTGTCTAACCATTTAGTATCCGGAATGGACTTAATAACTGACCGCGAAAACACCCATCTCAGAGGAATATCCTTGGACTGTGCTGATGCTCCCACATTCTTATTTCTGACGGGTTCTTCCTACGTGTTTTGGATGTTTCCGCCACCTCCCACTTTGGTGAGAAATATTTCAGGTTCAGTTTTGGGTCATTTTTTCATCCAACCGAGTCTCTGGGCGCTTGGCATACACGAGTTTTGCCTGTGCAGCCTCGCATGTGTTTGTGAGTTGGCTCACACGACAAGTGAACTGTGAACGAATTCTCTTCACAAACCTGTCATGAGAAACGGGCCGGACCCCAGGGGACGTAGATGAGGTAGTGTTAATGGCAGTATTAGTATTAAAAGCATTATTAGTGCGAATAAGACGTAGCCGCATATTTCGTGGTATTCTACCCCACACACTCCAGCCACATTGGACTGGACTGCACTCACTGCTCGAAACTGTTGCACCAAACCAACCTGTCAATTGCTAATCCGACTTCAGTTGGTTAGCCTATTCCCCTCCCCCTCTTGGCTCGATACTCGTCCATCGTGTTTAAGGCCACCCCGTGCCAGATAGTTTATGCAGCAGAACAGATGAAATCAAGCGTGAAAACCGATAGAGGTGGGCAACTGAGACCAAGAAACTGTAAAATGCCTTTCAACAATATAACCATGTACGCAGATTCAGTGTAAGAAAAAGGGAAAACTGACCAGCGGGCAACTGTGAGCTTTTGTGGAACCGTTCTTCTGTGTTTCGTGTTAATGGTAAGTTGCCTGTCTACATTTGCGAATACGATATTGCTTGTTGTTGTGTAGTGCAGGTACTGGCACTGCTGCCATATGGTTGGAACTAAACATCCCACTCGATGCAACGATGATATAAATAGGGTATGTAGTGACGGTGATGACTGCTTCGTGAAGCTGCTAGCCAGGACAGGAGTTAGTGAACCACAAATCGGTCAGATGTCTTCATGTCTGTCATTCATTTGGGAAAGACGAGTAAGCGTTCAAATTCCCCAAGCGATGATCGCAAAAAAGCTTGATAAAAAACATCATTCAAATCTGTGTGTGATTGTGTGACTGTTTCATTCGAGTGGAAGAGTGCACTCTCCTACGCATGTACAAACTAACTAGAATCTGTCTTGATTCATAAATATGAAAAAAGAGAAGAAAAACAGGTGCATACACAAGCACACGGGAATCGTCCAATATGCCCACAGAAACCTAGTGCGGCTGTCTGTTTGTTTCTCACATCGGTATTTGGACGAACGCTGTACCAGTGATGATCCGACTGCTACAAAGATTTGAAGTAGTAGTGGTGATGATGTCAGCCTTGACGATGACAATAGTCAAGGAGTGGGAAGAGAGAGAGAGCTGTGTACCCGGAACGGGAAAAGAGATCGGATAAAGCATATGCACATCATCAGCCATCGCTCCCACATCACGGCTGTCAATTCTTTTATTTCGTTCTGACGATAGACAGTAATTGATTGTGTGTGGATGAAACAATGAAGATCTTTCTCATGATCTCGTCATCGGGATCAGCGTCACTGCGTTCTGACCAAACCGGCCGGAACTGGCAAGGCAGTTTGCAAAGACGATGCATAAGGGGGCCAAAAGTGATCCGTTGTCCAAACCAGAAGTGGCCATATTCGTGGAGCTTTTTCCGAGGCACATAATCCGGGTAATATTTTAAATTTTGTTCACATTTACCACCAACTGAACCGGTAAAATTTTGTTCTCTAGAAAGGGAGATCGACTGCACATGACAAAGTGCGCCATTTTCGGAACCGTCGCTTTTGTGGGTTGATTACGTGTCGGGGCCCTGCTCATAGTCTGGAGGTTAGAAATCAGAATAGTAATTAACCGATCACGCATGAAACAATGGTGAAAAAGAGGAGTTAGAATGGGAACCGAATCTAAAGTGTTCTGAAGCAGCGAGTATTTCTTCTGGCCCATTATTAGCCCATAATACACAAGGGGTAGAGTTTACTCTCAGTTCCATACCAGATGAGAACTATAAATGTTAGTGCCTTAGATGAATGGTCTGCGCCAGTTAGACAACCCGGAGGTTGACGCAAGACTGTGGATGTTGCACTGGTTGTTACCCACACTCCGAAATTTCGAATGCATAATTAAAATTCTCGTCTTTACCGCTTCATTGTTTGGCAGTCACTTGGCCTGATATCTGCCGTCAAGTGCAATGATGAACAGTATATGTATGCGTGTGCACTGCTCGGCTTTCAAAATTAAGCGGTTTGAGCGAAATCACAGTGGTCCTTCAAACGCAACTTTGAATCTATGCCCCAATTAAAAACTGCAGTAGAGGCTTGTCTAAACATGAATACTGCATATTCAGTAGTATAATGTTGTGCTGGAAATGGTTGGGAATACTGGACATTCCCATGTTATACAGCCTCCCGGTTTCCACTGTACGTTGCTGGCTATAATAAACTTCAACCCACGAACAAAATTACTTCACTTGAGAAAAATTCCAATTCAATTTCCACAGTGAATCGAAGACGGACAAAAGTAATCGAAGTGTACGGGCACAGCGTAAGTTCCAGGGTCCGATTGGGAGAACTGTAAGATCGAATCAGGGCAGTTGGGATTTCATTCCGAGTGAAGACAAAAGCGGTGAACCTTTACAAGTCCGTTTGTGCGCAACTAGCTTAGTCAGCCATCGTCCAGGTTTTCCCGTTGGCTGATTTATCATTTTCTTGCAACATGAATGAGTGGTTGTTGTTATTATTATTATTATT
>LUCM01000694.1:0-41047 GCA_008360955.1 Fasciolopsis buskii | reverse complement strand
AAAAACGGGGTTAAGTTGTTTGATCACTCTTGGAAGCTCAGGTGGTATTAGCGGAGTTCAAACCCCGTGTGTTCATGATCTGGATCGGGCTATAAGAGACAGCTTCGTTTTTTTGTTTTTCAGCACTTGTGAGCCGATTAGATTATCAAGCCAATTGTACAGTTAACGATCTGTCCGATCTGGACTTTTAATTTTTCCCAGATTCCAGTAACGCTGTTCTTTTCAACAATGAGGATTAGATGTTGTATGACATGGTGCATATTTGGTTTCTCAGCTGAGCAGTAGGTTACTTAAGTTGTCCCAGAGTCTTTTGAATTGGGACGAAATAAATTCCAAACGATGATCATCTTTGTATTGGTCTGGCTGGGTTTGCCTAACGATTGGAGTATGACTAATATTAGATATACTTACTGCAACTTATCATCTATCATAATTAATTATTGCGGATATTAACAAAATGTTTCCTACCGGTAAGCAATCAGGTAGTCCTACAATCCTGGTTTAAATTTTAAGGTTGCGATTCAAACGAAGTTGAAAATTAGCTTGCGCAATGCATCTGCCACCATTCAGTTCCATCTGTACACATGCATACTGTGGTTGGTGGTTTGTTGTACAATTAGTAACGTAACTGGTGACGAGGTTGATGTGACTGACTATTGAGTCATATAATGACAAAATAAGAATGGATGGGAGTGGGTGGGGTAGCAGTAAGCGCTCAGGCTACCAAACTGCCGATACATTGACAACGTCCTCGAAGTTTTGGGGTCAACAGTGAAGATGGATACGGCTTTATAATATCTGAGCCATCTTGTGTCTGTTGTGGTGTGCATGATGTTAGGCGAGTTCAGGTTGGGAAGGCAGGACAAACAAATGTCAGAACTGTTCCTCCTCGATGGGCTCTTCAGGCCCTCACGTGGACTAGTTGCACAAACCTACAATGTTCAATTCTTATTAAATTGAGGACCTGAATATTTTTTAGTTGGGGTGACTGCTTGATCATTTCGAATCGGAAATGTGTTGTTCGGTTGTTCGCTGATCGGCTATCTATAACAATTTCATATCATAGTTATCTGCAGCGTAAAGTTAGTCTTCGTTTTTGGCTTTCGCGTTTGTGAGGGGAAAATTATTCCGACGAAGGATTTTTTAGACAATATTTCTGCCGGGTTATCTTTGGTGAAAATGTTTAAAATCAAACACGAATAGAGGAAATATGAGGTGATGGTGCTCAGTAACTACACCAAACAGAAATTTCGACCGTTTTTGCTTTGGAAGAAGCGAATTTCTGGATTACCATTTCGGCAACTAAAACAATGTATTTCTTATCTCTTCAAAGCATAATGTATTTTGTCTGACAATGGTGCTGTCTACGCACATTAGATTCACCTGTCCCCTAGTTAAGAACAAACAATCATTTTTCCCGCTATCCAGCCAGACAGATTCTCTGGTCAAGTGAAGGCGTTAGCGTTTGGGATCATTTTGCCTTGCGTTTCACCGATAGCGAGTCGTGGAGAGCTTATCAGACACGTGAGGCTCGGCTTCGCCGAAAAATCATTATGCCTTGATGAAAAATGAAACTCTCCAACCACAGGTTATGACCGAAATGGACGAACATACTTGATGCTGGAATTCCAAGCACGTGGATTAGCAACATAGAATGGATGGAAGGGCATATCAAGAGAAAGCTGCTTATTGTGAAGCTTGGCGACTTAACAGAGGAAACTTATGCGTAATGCCATTCCGTTTATGAACTACTATTCCATGCAGTCTCAGTGTAGCTTTTATCAATCAGTTGTTTGTTGGTTCTGATAAACTACCACGGTAGCTCACATACTGTGTGCCTGGTTCCCCATTTTGATCAGACTATTTCATCAGAAGGGTCACATAGTGTGTGTATTTCATCCGTGCATCTGTCCAACAAGCGAAGTTTTAATCTAATTATTCTATTAAATACCTTGCTTTCTAACATTTTTGCATTCGTTTGGCATTAATTCTGACCCAGCAGCTCATTAATCACAAAAGTTGTATATGTATTCGTTATTTAATGCAAAAGATGACAAAAGTGAAGAGTTTATTGAAAATACTGAGTTACGTGAAACGCCTTCTTCTGTGAAATTTCACCGGTTAGTTTGAAGAAAGGTGCACAAATATTTGTCTGTCTATTCTTCCTTTATGGACATTTCGGCCATTCCTTTGTCGAGCAATCAAAAACAAACCGGGTAGTCCAGTGGTTGATGTGTTCGATTCATGATTAACTAACACCTGAACAACGAAACTTCTGGTTTCGTATGGCCGCAACCTAATCACTTTTAGACTGATCGTAATCAAACGACCGGCTTCCTGTAGTGGGGTGTCGTAACAGAAATGTTCACAAATCTGTATTCTACCTGAGTGACGTAATCCGGATGGCTGTGAAACTCTCGAACACCGGTAATCGGGACTGTGAAATAATTCATACAATTATTGTCTTACTTCCAACATAGCAGTCAGTATAAAGATGGCAGTCGCGATATGTCATAATGGTGGCAATATGAAAGCACATTAAACATCGTGAAAGGGTATATTCACTCCAAGAACAGTGAGTTCGTTAATAGCAGAAGGACATCTGGGATATACATGGGTTGCATCCTAATTAGCTGGCTATCAAAACGATCACTGATGATAATTTGCGCATTTAATCGAAGTGAACATTGCGCATGTTCAACCTAAAGGGATTTCAACTTGTGGTGTTAAGTCGGAGAAGGATGTTCTGCAAAAAACATTTTTCTGCAATGATGGTTATTTATGTTCTTGCTTGTGAACGTTTTATCACAGATACAATGTTTGGAAGGGGACATGTACAGATCAGGGGAAGTGAAAGGGCACGTTAGTCTTAAAGCTAAAAAATCAGGTGTACATTAGATTGATTGTATTTTCTAAGCAGCTAAGGGCGGATTTGTTTGGCATATAGTCCCAGTCCTAGCGACCACGCTTAATTTTCTCAGGCTTCCATTGAACATAAGATGAGGGCAAAACGGCAGCAGTAATTCCCCAACAAATTGTGCATTATGTCAGTTACAAATCCGGGCATATTACAGAAATAAGGAAATTCTAATTCCTGTTGAATGTTTCCTTGGGAGCAGGGACTTCAGCATGTTGTTGATAAAAGACACTGAAAGAGTTCGTTTGGCCTGACATTTGGTAGCAAGCTGTTTCAAATTCTGACCGCTAAAACGAGTTGTCATACAACTATAGCTAGTTTTGCCGCCAGTTTTCCATTAGCAATTCAACCAAGTACTGTGATGGCTACTTCAATAGAAATGTGTTTGGTTCACAAATCGGATGTCATGTTGTTTCACCGCTGTTTGTCGGACCAGCGGAGTTCGAACGCACAACTGCTTCAATCCTCAGGGCCGACTCATGAAGCAATTGCGAGTTCCTCGGTCGCCGTAACTCCAGTGCATCTGACTGTCTGTAGAATACAACAATGAAATCACGTGGATGAAACTAGTCACGGTGGTCAGTGTGATTTTAGGCTCACGAAATTGCAACCACAGTGCCGTTGAAACTTCGCTGATAGCTGTAGAGCCTCTTCGTCAGAAATGTCAGTGAATTTCCAGTAGTTTGCTTTTAGTGAGAGGAAACTGTCCAGTTTCAAAATAAAGAACTGACTAAAATGATCAGCTCGTTGTTCTCCTACCAACTGCGTTCGATCCTCATTTGGGCTTCAAAGAATGTGCAGTGTATCGGATGGTTTATGTAACTCCAACCTGGTGAAAACCTCATATGAGCAATGCTTAGATGTGGTGTAGGGCATGGAACTCGAAAACTCAGTATTTGGCGAGCAAAGTGAAGCCGGTACATACATTGTTTGAGACATATATTGTGTATGTTCATAGGTAAACTCATTCAGTTTGCAGGACTCCCTGAGAAAAGGTAACAGTTAGGAGATGGATGGTTTTGGACAGTCCACTACAGAGCCAAAATTACCAGTGAAGTGATTATAGACGGGCAAGTCTGAATTGGATTCCTAAGATCGTCCCACTAGACTGTCGCAGACATCAGGTGACATGGTTAAGTACCACAGTGAAATGAGTTCTTACATGTGAACTCATTCTTCATCTGTTTTTCATCCTCAACCACTTTGTCAATGTGGATGGTAGGAAATTAGGTTTGCAGAACTAATTCTTCAAGACCTAACCGACCAATAAAGACGAAACAAGTGATGTACAGTTGCTTTACTCATCTCCGGAATGGTCATCTGTACATAACAATAGGACCCAAATTAAAATGCAAACTTGGGACCAGTGACCAACGAATTTTGATGCTCCTAGGTTATCTGAAAGAACTTTCTGTGGCCTACTGATCACCAAAACTACGTGACACGGTACGCACCTCTCACTGGTTTTAAACGGCCACAGACAGCTGGAATACATGAATCAGGTCCAAACAATTCATATTTTCACACTATTTTCTTATTTGTTTTGCTCTAGGTTACCTTGTGGTTTTCGGGGTAGCAATCAAAAACAATGTAGCATTACGAGATTAACGGTATTAAGGAGTGCATGGAAGTAAACCATGGGTCTGCAAAGTACCAAGTAAAACAGCAACCCTGTGGTTCTACGGCTTTTCAACTGGTAGAACCAAAGTGCATACTGCATGACGAAGCATTTCAGGGTAGAGGAAATATGTCGCTGCGAATGTCGACATGATGAGTGTAACGCTTAGATTAGACAGGCAGATTGTTGTGGACAGTAATGAGATCGGGGAAAGACTGATCAAGACGGGCAATTTTTAATAAATGTGCAGACACAAAATCCCTTACTATAGTGTTAAACAAGGTCGAAACAATGACAAAAATTATTCGCAACACCTTCGAAGGTTTCTTTTTCTGGACAACATAAAAGTAGCGAAACGTACCTGAATTTTTCCGCGGTTTCAAAGCCGCATTTGAAATCTTGTGTTAAGTCCTTTTTGCAGAGTGCTACTTAGTATAACTATTACATCAGTGCTCCGTAGCTGTTTTTTGGAGATACTATAGTGCTAGTCTGTGAAGTTGTCACTAAGTTTTGTTTTTCAAAGAAACAGGCAATGTGCCACTTTTTCTTCAATCAGCCGCCTTGTTAAACAGTCTTATTATAATTGGATCATAAAACTGGCCCAAAAAGATGAAGTCAAGGCTGGAACATGCAAGCCAATTTGATAAAAGTTTATATAAAATCAGTTCTGAACAAATATTAGTTAGTAGAAAACAGTGCTGCACTATTCAAAAGTACTTAAACAAATCGATTTTTTATTCAGAAACTACAAACTCATCAACACCAAATGGCTACCGTCGACTCAGTCCTTTGTGTATCGTGTTCGTATGTCTTTTGTCCTTTTGCTTCCTTTATTACCGAAATGAAAGTGTACATCATTTTTCAGTCATAGGGCCGCATCAGACAGAGCTGCTGAATGGGGAAATAAACAGAATTTGATAGTCTTCCCGATGGGAAAGTCATTGTTAATCCTGCTAGGAAAA
Source organism: Fasciolopsis buskii (assembly GCA_008360955.1). Taxonomy (NCBI): domain Eukaryota; kingdom Metazoa; phylum Platyhelminthes; class Trematoda; order Plagiorchiida; family Fasciolidae; genus Fasciolopsis; species Fasciolopsis buskii. The sequence continues at coordinate 35,550 of LUCM01000694.1, read as the reverse complement.
AAATGGCAAACCACAGCCCGTCGTTACTAATGGAACTGCTTATCTTTGTTCAGTTCATGAACGTCACTAGGCTCCTTTTATGCATTCATGAATAATTTCGCATTTTGGGTGTTCTGATTTTTCTATAATGTGATGAACTTATCTGGTAGTTGCCGCGGATGCGTTCCTCTGGTCACATGATCGACACTGCGGCATTTAGACGTGTAATTAGCGCGTTTGACTGCGCCCATCTTCGGATGCCTTTTAACGGGGCGACTGCCTTCCAAGAATATTTTGCAGTGGCGTAAATACAAATATAAAAGAACAAAGGAATACTGCTTATATTACCGTAATTAATATTATCATTATTTGGATGAAGTCCAAATTCTGTGCCCAAGTTTGCTGACCTGTTAGTTTTTGTAAGACGGCTTCGTGTCTACCATTAGAGGGGACATATATATATATTTCCGGGAGTGTATTCCATGCCTGAGTATGATAGAACAAGCGAATAAGTAAACTGGGTGCTTATGTCCGGAACTTGTGATTATTAATTGCTGATCCGATTGTCGGTGTTGAAATTCAGCCGCTTCGATGTAACTACTAACACGTGGTAACGGAAACTAAGTTCAGTCTACTCGTCAAGATTTATGACCATTGGTGAATTTTCACGTGATACGAGAATCGGATTATCGTGAATGGTGACAAATCTACTCATAATTTTAACTTGGAAGACATGGGAGTTCCAACATGGATCCAACTGGTGAACTTCCGTTACCTAACTGGGCTCAAACGAACTGAACTGTTGCAATACAATGATTGAACGTGAATGGCGCAAGTGTACACTCATTAGTAAGCAATTAACATTTCAATTATTTATAAGTAATGATCTAGTTTTGATCGATGAACCAGTTTCGTAGATCGCTGCCCATTGAGAAGAACGGCGAATTTGCATGAGACTGTAAACGTCCCGTGAGTCACCAGAAGCTGAACGTTTATTTGGAGGGCGATGGATCATGCGACTGGAATTCTTCCGCTTCAGAAATACTAATGTTCTCCACTATCCGCTAGAATTTCTCCCATCTTAGCACAAACTTTCAGTTTGGTGAGTCACTCACAAACAAACCGAACTATCTATAAGGCAAAAGACGTTATATATAAGACACGTGAAAGTGAAGTGAAGTAGTGATGGATAACGACATTTCGTTTTTTAGTGCTTAAAATACCTGCTTGTATTTGGCGTATTCATACAGGTATATAGCCTCGTGGTCGGTGCAAGAATTGCGGATTGATGTGACCAATTGAAGTACTCATATCCTTGTCAAGAAACACCGGAGTTGACCGAGGCCAACAGATTAGTACCCTCCTCGTCCGATACGGAAATTATGTACATTTGGAGCTTATCCTGAGTATCACATTGGTTAGTTAATCCAACTCATTTGGTCAAACATTTTACAGAAGGACATCTGAGGTGGGCGAAATCGTGTTATTCTGCAAGTAGCCAGCAATTAGCTACCAGATGGTCTAAAAGGGCACTAAATCCTGCCAGGATAGGCAATCTGAAAAGAACTTTTGCGCTATCAGCTACCGATTAATGATTACTCGTCAAACAGTGCGCCACATAACAATATATTAAGTAAGAAATTACAACTTGCAGCATTGCTTGATAAACACGCCCAGAATACATCCGATTCTCCCATTCGTTTTGCAGTTACATCAAACAATCAAATATTTGTACTATCAGTTGAAAGTGAGAAATACATTAACTATTTCCTAGCATTTAAAAGCCATCAAATGCATTCATTCATGCATTCCATTTCTGAATACTGAAAATGCAGTTATCAAACAAATGGTAGCCTAACTGGTTTCATCAGATTTGTGAGTTTTGGTGCAAATGTGAATTTAATAGCTAAAAGGGATGGACAGCATAGTCGTTGATTCTGAGTTCGTTTCGGGCTAATCATCCTAGCATTTTTATCGATGAAACCAATCCAGAAGACGAAATAGTAGATGAAATGGAAGCGTTTGCGAATAGCAAGCTCAATAGCAGAACGAAACAACACTTTGTCCCAAGGCTGTTGGTCTAACTAAAAAGGGAATAGGATTGACCAGGCAACAAAGTGTTCTGGTTAAGCTAATTATAACGAAAGTTCCTTGCTTGGAATGTAGAACAGATTATTTGACTATTCATTTGACGATAGTTAATTGTTCATGGGTACTTACCAGTTGAGTTTTGTGATCAGCTGGGAGGGTTAGTTCATCCACGGACATCGTCTGTTTTGCTCTGCTTGTCCGGGTGTTGAGGCAACGTATTTCGTGGCAATGGGACTATTTTCCAGTTGTTTATATGAGCACATAGAAAAACATACAGATACAAACAAGTAATCCTTACGTTCCGGGTCGACAAGGTGGCGAAAATGTCGGAGCAGCTAACAGCGTCGAATACCACAGCGGGTAAAGCAAAATCAAATGGAGAGATGATCAGAAGGAAGGTGTTAAATTGACAGATTCACAAATTCACACAGAGACAGTTTACCACTGATCTATAGAGTCCAGGTAGGTGCACCTGTGAATGTGCGTGATTGTGCTTGTGCATGTACATGTATATTCGCTTGAGTACGTGCTGTTGCGCTTTCATACATCTCTAGATATAGAAAAGTATCTAATCATACAAGAAGCACTAACACCTTCCTTCGTTCATCTATTCATTCACTAATATATATCCTTGAGGTCGCGCAGCCTTGCACGTGGACAAACTTGTGCACAAGATAACTGGCTACCACTTATTCACGGTGATGGTCTAGTTCAGCTAGGCCGTCAAGCTTTATCAATATCTCTCGCAGAGTTCCTCTGGGTGTGCTTCTGTCACTTCCCTGTTTGTTCTGGCGTGGACTACTATCACGGAAGCCCACTAATTCACGGAATCAAATTCGTTCATAGATAACATTAAGGCAAATAGGCCGAAAAAGAATCCAGACTGATTGATGCCATATTGCATGCGTGTATGGAAAAGAACATTGTGGGCCAGGACATTCCAATTGCGGTTCGACTTTGGATCTACAAATCGGGCTACGTGAATGAAGCGTTTGTTGAACGAAGTGACTGTCCGATGAACTCGACTGTCCAAGCAGTCACAGACGAGCACTAAATGAGAATTAAACTTTGAAGACGAAACTCCACGAATGATAAATCCGATTCCTGCAAATCTTATAGACACCGATGCCCAAGAAGTGTCATGGTCTCGTAAATTGATCTCCTCTTACTGGAAACGCCAAGATGGAAACAGAAGCCGGTCGGTTAGAAAAACCATACAAACTTCATAAAAGTTTCTGAATTCGGAAAACCAAGGGCTCATCTGCAGTCGTTAGGGTGTTGTGGTGCAGCAGCGATGGCACTGCAGTGATTTTGAACGAGCGGGTGAGTACGAATCAAGTAACACCTTGGGGCAGCACTTCAGATAAATCCACAGCAGTAGATAGAGATATCGCCCGCCTATCAGAATAGAATTATCTAGGTAGAACTTTCTTCAATCTAGTAGAATGTACCGGTTCCCCTACTGGGCAGCAGGTCGGGTAACAAGCATGAAGAACCAAATAACCGGGGGAGACATTAGTCGGGCAAGGGGGCACGTGCACAGGCGTCGATAGCTTGGGACAGAGGATTGTGCGAATGGTGCGTGAGCCCAGATCTCGGTATCTGTTTATGGGACTCTCGCCCTCTTGGACGGTAGGTCGGGTGCCCGATTTCGCACCACATGTCTGTGCTTCTTGTTACTGTCAGTACTTTCCCTCAGGCATACTGTAAGATGGTTGTCATGCTTGGGGGCAGGCCATGAAACACTAAATTTTCCACTGTGCACTGTATATCCTGATGTGCATGTTTGTGTATTCACGTGGATGTGCCGTGGTACCTGTTGTGCACGGTCAAACCAGCCTTACTTTATTGCACATGGTGTGGGCACTTGTGCACTGGTCCATTTAAATTTTGTTGCCCGCCACTTTGTCCCTTATTGGAAGGTTACATAACTTCAAGTACTTTAGAGGTTCGAGAACATCCTGGTTTTACCAGTTTGCCCATTTTGTGCTGTTTGCTGACCGCGAATAACTGGCACGTTTAGTGACCACTGTGTGTATGATCGTGTGTATGTATTCTTCACGCCTTCGGTCCACTTCGGATGGGAAGGAAGAAAATGATTGAGTGTGAAAGGGGATGACAAAGTCCAAAAGTGACCGTAATTCTTGACTGAAAGGCAAACAACTGTTTGGCGTTTTGGTGGCTTACAGGTGAACTTTGGGCTACGTGGCAGATTGAAAAAAGAACGAGAGGGATGTTGCGTACAACACAATCGCCACAGTGACTCGTGGCACCCAGACGCAAATTTATTTGTGCCCAAGTGCTAAACAAGATGCTCACCTTTCTTTCAGTTTATCTCTGTTTATCTATACGAACGTTCAGCGAGTGTAAACTTCCCTCACCACCGTGATCTGAGCTACCTCAAAGGTTTGGGAGTTAGATCGTAGGTCAATAAATCAGCGGAATATCATGAACGAACAAGGTAGCACACTCACATACATGCACACACACACAAACGCACACCTTCGAGTCCTTATGGATTCAGAGCCAACAATGTACTCCGCTTGAAACCAGAGCGTCACGTAAACCGAATCGATGTCATGATGGGCCAAGTGTAAGGGGGTGGCTAGTTAGGTACCTATTTGCTACTGTGGCTCACAATGCTACGACAGAAGTTATTGGTGGAGATGGTGGTGGAGGGCAGAGGAGCCTCCCAATGTCGAACGGAAACTATGTCTGTCACTGAATGAACAACAGAAAGAAAAGGCACTGAACGGACTCTGTGACAAATGCAGTCGGGAAAGCATCAAAGGCAGGTAAAGGGTACGGGGGAAAACAATTTGGTCTGTTGTATACCTTCCGGTCGTGTATTAAGTCCAACATTTCAGTTGATAAATGTGTCCAGTATCTGCCTAACGCTTGTAATGATGAGCTGTCCGGTGGCATCGAAAATGAATCACTTTTCACACCAAACACCTAACACTGGTTGATATCGTTAGGTGACACGGCTGGAATGTTCAAAACAATAGTTTTGTGTGAAGCGTACGTAGGGAAGGAATTCTAGTGGGTCGGAGAATTTTTGTTTCTTCACAATTACTTATCATGATAGATGTGACTTCTGAAAACGGATGAGAAGGCTGGCCATCTGATGCCTGGTCAGATCAATAACCATCGCAACAATATCCTGGGAGGGGGATAGACAAACAAAATGATTTTATCAAGAATCGAGTGTCCGAAATAGAACTACGAGTTTCAAAAGTGTACTTGATGCGGGTTACTTCTCCACCTCAGACCTATGCAAATATCAGAAATTAAATTATTTTCACGATACTGCACCACGTTTACCACAAAAGCAAACAGACCATCTTGACTAAATTTTCGAGCTGTTGTCCATCAGGTGTTTATTTTTAATGGTTACAAAACGCGGCTTTGAAAGATGTGAGAATTCTTCTCCGGAAATGGACGACTCCCGCGCTTCAGTTTCGATCATGCTGAACCAGTTCTGGGATACCAGGCCACACTGGATAGTTTAGACGTCGCAATGAAAGACCATATTGGATATCGGACCAAATTACAAAAGCAAATTACATTTGCCCTAGTAAATTCTTCTTAGTTTACCCGCATCACATGGAAGCACATGGGGCAATCAGACCGGAAAAGTGGCTAACCCATCAAGCGAACAAAACCAAGGAATAGGAACGAAAAAACACAGGATAAACAAAACACAACAAAACTAATCAGCTATGGAAGACCGTAAACTTGAAAACAAGGCAGAGATGAAGTAAGACCAAGAAGGAAATACCCGTGGTATTTAATTGAATAAAACAGTGTAAAAACTAAAGGATTTTTCACACCGAATGGACCGGCAAAAGCGGTAACTACTAAAGCCGTCAATTACTAGAAACTACTGTCCCGTCGCAGTTACTAATCTCTTTTATCTTTTACTTCCGTTATTAATGAAATAATGATGTATATCATTTATCGGGAAGAGAGCTGCGGTGGGACGACTCGAACTCGCGACCTTCACGTCCAAACGTCACAACCTGATCCACTTGGCCAGCGCCGACTTAGTTTACTACAGAATATTACTGCTAACTTTAAACTATAGAAATTACATTTGGGATGATTATTTCTCACACCTCTCTGCAAACAAATATTCTCTTTTTTTGTTAATCCCAATACATTATTTCGCGATCCAGACTGGAGAGCTTGATGATTCGCGGATACTGAACGTCCATTCGCTACCTACTGAATTCCCTCGTAAACGGCTTCGATGCTTCCAGTAAAATTTAGGACTGGGACCTTGAAATACTGTCATCAGAGGTAAATCCTTAGTCCTAAGTATCTCGAGGACTTATGGTTTGTATGAACGATCTTATCACACATTCCATCCCATCGGTTAGACAATCGAAACACCGCTTTGCATATTTCATTCTTATAGAAGCACCACAATCGTTTGCTTCGCAGAGTAGAAATAAAAATGAGTTTGTCTGAACTTGTTTATCTATTTAAGAATCTGGGTTTGTATTCTATAATGCCCTGTGTATACTTTATTGACCTTCCCTATTATTTGCGTGACTCGGTTCTCCATCTATATGCTGAGTGAGAAGGTATAAACAAGGGAGCGCACAAACGGTTAGAATTCTAACTGAGAAACATCGATATAATCGAAAGTAGAAACCGAAAGGTATAGCAAAATGCACTGATGAAGGCGAGGGGACAAACAACTGAAGAAGTGATAGCAACCGAATAACTTAATTGACGAAGGGGGTGTGTACTTTGTATTTTCACCTTGAACGCTCGAATCATGACAGCCCGTTAATCAGTAAACGATTTACAAAAAACAGAAACCAACTAGGAACTTACAACCGGCAACCAGATGCACAGTATGCGCTGCAGAAGTAAAAAGTTCCATCAGTTAGCCTTACGATTGCTGAGTTTAGATTAGAAACACTGCACAAAAGTATAAGGCAGCTTCATCAGTTCTCGTCGAACTGGATGACAGACAAAGAAATCAGTACTTGGATGGCACAAGAACGGGCTACCTTGTTGAAGACTTCTGATAATCTTTCACTACTGCAACTGTTCCTACCACCGTTGCTGGTACAACTACCGACAGAACCACACATTGTACAGCGTTTGATTTTACTAAAAGATATTCATAGTTTAAGTGCAAGACCTTGTGGATAGATAAATCCGTGAATCGCTTCCAACAGGTCAATGAAGGTTACCGTTTCTGTTGCAGCTCAAGACCCGAAAAATATGAGCCATCTTGAAGCAAAACTTGTTTCAACCAACACGACCTTTTTGGTTACAAAGGCTATATGGATTTGAACTGAAATGCAATTTGTACGAAATAATACAATTTCCTTGGTTGGATGATTGATTAGTAAGTGTTCACATGAAGAGCTAAGTGCATAAGCACTAGAACCACTCTCGTTAAATTAATTTGTAGCAGATAGAATGCCTGCAGATATGATAACTAAAAGTTTTATAGACTAATAGCAACGAAAGGAAAGTGAATCAAGTAACAGTTTAGTCATGGCAATACTGAAAAGTTGTCAGTTTACTTTCGAAACCTGTCTGCTTGATTCGCAAACCAAAGACCAGGCGTGATTTCTTATGCAACTGGTGCACTTCACTGACCGGTTAATCGCATCAACAAGTAATCCATGCTCTCGCGTGGATCATTTTGGGGTAGGTTCTGATTTCACGCAACCCTCAAAACAGTACGCTGTCAACAATTTCCGACTACCGCACCCTATGCAGGATGAGAAGCGGAAATATGAATACACGGAGGTTGATTCATGGGTAGTTGAACACGAAGTACGTCTATCTGACTTCCATCGACCAGTTAGCGTTAGGAATCAAACAAACTTTGACTGCGACATACTCTAATAAGATGTAGTGGGTAGTGAATCACTGTTAGGCAATTCGAACTAACGCGTACTAGCTTCTTTTATATTAACAACGAGATAAACCTTTAAAGCCCATTATTCGTGCTTGATCAGCTGTGTTTCATGTGCCATTGAATGATGTAATTTATCGAGGTTAAAACCAAATAGTTCACTGCTTAATTAATACGCGAGAAAACGGTATTCACTGTCCAGTTGGGGCATGATCAATGTACCCTCCAGAAAATAGCGACCGATCAGTACGAAACAACACAATCATCTGCGTGCAGATGACTGGACTTAAGTCTAGTAATTCTGAAAATTTATTGCCATCTAACAGGTTACTCAAGTTCGTATACTAGTTAGTATAACCGACATATCATTGAGTAAACAATATTTCGGATTTCATTAATTTGTGTAGGTTGACTGTGAACTGCTTTGCGTCATCTGTATATATGCAGTTTATTCGCTGATTTTGTTCTACCACTTCCGCAATTCCGTGTTCTAGGCGCATGCTGCTTACTTAGAATAAATATTACTATTTCCGAGCACAACATAAATACTCCTCATTCGATGATCCAAATAAAAACAGGCTATGACTTTGGTTTAGTTGCTCTGATTCGCTTTTCAAATCCACAAGAAACTACCGAGATATTCGTCGGAAAAATGAACACTATGTCCGATGCAACCTATACATTTTACTGATCATTGTCGTATTCTGATTGTGATACGGTTCCTTAAGAGAATCAAAGTAAAGAACAGTCAATTTTAGTGACTAAAACAGGGAATGATCTGTACGATACACGTGCACATTTATCGCTATCTACGTCCTCATTCATTCTGGGCCACTGAAAACACTTCTGTTGTTGCAATAAAAAGCATGTTCTTCTTTATTGACCATTATGTGGAATAACATTTTCCGGTTCTTTTGTACAGCTTACTAATCAAAGAGTGCTCGTAAATCATTTTCGTGCTCTAAGGTATACACTAATTTTTCATGCACTGAAAAGCAAAGGTGTATCCCTGGTTCGCATCTTATGTCCTCCCGTTATATACGCAATGTATTCAACAAACTTGGACCCAAATCTAGAGGCCCAAATTCCCGGTTGCATTAGCTTCAGCAAACTAGGAAGTTATCAACGGTTCGTGTCCCAATTCGGGCTTAGTGGGTATGCACTGCTGGTGAATCCTGACAAGAACGAAACCGCTGTACAGTGCTTCCGTGAGTTCTTAATGACGAGTTGAACGTTGACATCACATAGTGAACTATTCCATGAAGACACAACCTCCTACTACTAATACCTACTAACAACGGTTGTCAGCCATTATGCCTGTCAACAGCTAGAATGAAAACCACTGCTTAGAACTGAACTCATTTTTTTCTTAACATTTAACCTTTTGACTGGGGGAACTCATGTGGCTTACTGATGCGGAACACGCCCTTGTGGGAAATTCCAAATTCGGGATTCAAACCTCGTTATCCGATAGTGAGCGGCTTTACCCTTCTTGAGTTTACCGTACATTCGTTACAAAATAGACCTAAATTAAAAATTCAGAACCCCCGCTCATATGCTACTTGCATAAAAAAGAACTAAACAGAATAGAATTGTATAGATATCTTTTGACTGAACCAGGATTCTTTATGGGGGCTGTTTGCACACTCAAATGGGGTCATTGCAAAGCTGAAAACAAAATTCCTCGAGAAATATACGTCCTTCAAAAAGGCATGGATATCTGTAAGCCATCGAATGTTCCAGTAAAATGAGACATCTTACAGCCTTACCCCTGGTGCGTAGGTACCAACTGTTAGTGATCTACGATGAAAAACTTCCCGAAATTTTTCTACATGAATTTGTCCGTGGTTAAATACTGATAACCAGTGAGTGCACGAATCCCCAGTGAGTTGTGAAATTTAAATGTCTGCCTTGTGAGAACACCGGATACCCATAACCCACCAGTTTTTGCGTTCCCTCCCAACTGCTCTCTCTCTCTCTCTCTCTCTCTCTCTCGTCTTAGTGAAATCAGTATCCGCTTGGTTGCTTAACCACCTCTTATAACATAGGTAATATGTTGTTCGTTCAGTCTCGAAGATGAATACCTTAAACCCTTGAGCTTAGACTGCTGGATCCACTGCCTGTAAGCGTTGTCATTTATCCCAAGTTGTTCGTCTGAATTAATTACTGTCATTTCCTAAATGCAGAACAAGTAACTCGCTCTATGGTCGAATAATCAGCGAAATCAAGTGATCCAAATATACTATTCCACGTGGGCAATATTACTATGTTTGCATCTTCAAGCTATGTATTAACATTTTAATTAAATTTAGCGTAAAATGATTTAAATTAAATATGAAACAGCCTATAGGTTGCTCTCAGCGGAAGAAAAGGTTTGTTGTACAGTAAAAATAAGATCAAATTTACCTCAGTAACTTTCACTTGTAAAACTAACCTCTCTACTGGTCAAGACCCAATTGGGATAAAATAAGCGGGGGTTTTCTGCATAGCTTTATTGGAGAAGAAATGTGGGTGTTAGAGAACCATAAGTAAACATTAATCTGGGGTCGTCAAACATTTTGTGAGTTGGCACTAAGTGAATAACTTCTTTCTGCTCATCAGCCTATTCTACTATTAGCCGTATTTAGCTTCCCGTCCAGCTCAGCATGCTGCATTTGTCATAGTTTGCAGTATCTAAATTGCCATTTTTCAAACTCGTTTTCAAAAAGCGTAGGCAAAGCTTTACATTGTACATTTGACGTTGCCTTATGTATCTCACAGTTACTGGTTGGTAATAACTGAGATTAATGTTGCTATGCCTAATTGATTGCCCTTCTAGATACGTCTTCCAAGCGCGAATTCCGGATCATACAGTCAATTTTACGCTCGAAAAACACCAAGTCCCTCTTAGTAGAGCTCATGGCTAATGCATAACCTTTCATCTCATTTAGGGTCTAGAACTGCGCCTAGCAGTTGTAAGTGGCGCATGTCACCACTGCTTCACCAAATCCCATCAAAATCACTGATATAGGTTAGCTCAATGATAACTAACCGTGCCCGACAGCCTTGAAGAGAGACATGACAAATATCCCATTGACGCCAACTGGATGCCTCCAACCAAATCGGTTTTTCTGCACAGGATGGGCAAATGTCTCCGTTGGCCTCTCTCGTATTTGGTCTGTTAAAACAACATGATGGTGAACAAATTTGACCAAAAATGAGCAGCACGGAAGTAAAAAGCGACTGACAATGTTAAAAAAACAGTAGAGAAAGAAGACCGATACTGAAAGTTGTTATATTGTCGCATTACTCATTTCAACCGCCTAAGAAAAACGATCTCAAGATTGTGTAGTATAATATTCAGTTATGAACTACGGTGAACGGACAGAAGAATTACATTTATGAAACGTTTCGCAAAGATGGAATCTAATGAGAACTTGGAAGTGAAATTTCCGAATTTGTAGAACATAACCACCTGGATGAGTTAAACAAATATGTTGGACCACAACAGAGATTGCCCATTCTGCTTAGAGAACTCAATTTGATATGTCGCGATAAATATGTGAACTTCTCACGTACAGTTATCAAGAAGCCTTAAAAAAACTGGGAGGCTCACTGCACCAATCGGGCATTATACCGATCCTTAGGAAGGAACAGATACATAACGTAACTTCGGTTCCATTTAGCCCATCTGAACTCGATGTTCTTTTGCTTGGCGAGGACTTCGGGATTCCAACGTGGAAAATGGATCAATTACAAACATAATGTCGGTTTGAAAATTTGTGCGACCAGCCGACGAATTTCACACCAACTTCAATTGAAAAAGAAGGTGGTTCCGGGCAAAGCTAATGGATATCTCCCATTCATAATTGGTCACACTGGTACGACAGCGATGTTGTCTGACTTCAGAATACTACCAAGAAAAAGAGAAACTAAAGCAGATGACCGAGATGAAATTCCCCAACTTTAACAAAGTTTCGGTGCTGTAATCAGAGCAAAAGATGCCTACAAGTTCAGAATGAATCAGACACTGCTGACCAAAGATAAATTCGATACAGACGACAGCTCAGATATAATCACCTCACAGTGTTCAATAGTCCGCAAATTACAGATTTTGTTGTATGGTTACATCTTCGGAGCCCATTACTTAAGTCTCAAATCACCGAGGACTGAAACATCTTACATGAGAGAATTGCCAAAAATCCACTAAGACTATTGCCAAGCATGTGGAACTCCCTGTATCACTAGGTGCTGCGTTGGTTCGTGGATATATGAAACTCCATCGTTAAAGCCATGACGTTTCATGAACCTGTCAAAATACTAGCAAATATTTCATATGCCTCTCACAAGATGTTTTCTATCGATGTGGAGTCTCTTCACACAAATGAGCCTCTTCGCGAGAAAGCTGATTATTTATGCGATTTCATCACCTGGTCAAACATCTCATTGCCTATTTATGTTGTCTATTTGAGAAAATGTATTATATGGGACACTACTAATATTCAGTTTGAATTTGAAGGTACGCATACAGACAGACTGACAATATAACCATGGACAATCATTTGAGGTTAACATTAGCAGATGTATTTTTATCGACGATAGAAAAAAAGCTGAATGATTCTATTTCCAAACTGGCTTTATACGAACAATAGGTTGACGAATTTCCTACTTTTACTGACCCTACAAGTATTACTAATGTTATAAGTCCCTTTAATTCTACTTATCCCAAACTTTCAAATTCTCAGGAAGCAGAGGGCGACGACTGCTTGAATTCTTTAGACATCCAACTCAAGAGACGATCGGATGAGACCATACAACACTGGCTCCACAAGAAAGCAACGTTGGGTGACCAGCATTTGCATTTCGCAAGTTTCACGAAAATTGCATGCAAAACGGTTTGGGTAGGTCTTTTTATCAGCGCACTAGAGGTGTTTGTTCACTCGAACCCCTTTAGGAAGAATAAAGCTTTCTTCTTGAAAAACAGAGTCGCAGTGGTTGCCCAGGGAAATCCATCGACTCCATTACTAGACAGAAGCTCAGGATGACTTAATCTAAAAAACGACGAATAAAGTCGTGTACACTAAACTGGTCTTCAGAGGAGACCCCATTTTGAACTAACCTGAGTTTAACCGAATGTCATTTTCTGGTTCACATCTCCCACATAAATTCAACAACAGTTGTGAAGACACTTAAATTAGCAGAACAGACCGAAGACGTTCACAAAGGTTGTCTAAACATCGGTTCAGTTTGGGAAACCACTAGCTTTGCACAAATGTGATCTGGTTATAGTTGCTAGCTGACGGCACTTCTACTCGAACAGAAAAAGGAAGCGGAGTAATGAACGATCGATTGCAAGGTAGTAAACTGGAGAATTATACGGGAGATAGGTTTTGAATGTCAGATCGCCACTGACTGTGGCAATGAGCCATAGTACCTATTGCGTCCAACCATTGATTCGGGGGATTTCTTCGATCCAAACCTGGTAGCCTAACTGCACTTACACCAGCCAGTCCACTGGTTAAAGCTTCCATATTTTCTACGCATGTCACTGACTGGCTACCTCGAACCATTCCCGAACTATTACGGGCCTCAAAGAACAACGTACAACGAGGCAGTCATTCTGTGGGCATGCGCGAACTATGTCCCAATCACGTATACCTATTTCCGATTCAGTGCCTGTTCTACAGACTAGACCCTAGGACCCTGTGTATTGTCTCAACTTCTGAGTTACTCATGACATTTTCCCACCATATTCTACCAACACTACGAAGATAACAGCGTTGAAACACCGAAAGTCTTCACATATCCTCTACTCCAAACGGTCATTATGTGGAATCGCAGAGCAATACCAACCTCACTGCTGCTGTGTATACTCGACCTTTGATTGATAACTGCGTGTCACGCGGAGGAATTAGATACCTCAAATTAGCAGACACCATTCGGGCCTTCTGCATGCGCGAAGGCCCTTCATCCGGATTACGACTGCCAGGTGAGATATAACTACCCAAGTAACTAAATCTGTCCATCTCATCCCGTTGCTCATCCGCAAGAACAAAGTTTGTCATTGTACCATTACAGTCCTGAAATAGCATTTCACACTTCGAAGGTACAAAGCCCATCGCAAACATACTCTATCGTTCAGAAAACGGAGAAAACCAGCGACTTACTTGGATCTTCACTCAGTAACATAGCATCGTCCGCACTCTCCAGGTCAGAACATATTCCAAAGTGGTTGCGGTGTTGCAAAATATAATGGACGATTATCGTGTTAGGAATTCCCGGGCATCATTCACAAAATATGGGATTACAGTCGAACACAGTTGACCCCATTTCATGTTTAAACCTCTTTTACGCAATACTAACTGGAAGATTTTGTCTTTCAGAGAAGCAATGGTAATACGGTTACATAACATATTCCTTTGTACACAAAGACTATTAACATAGGCTATGGGTTTGCACGGTGATGACATCAGTTGTTTCCTGTATACAATTTAACCCTTATGCCCGTTCACTGGAGTTCATAACTAAATATTGTATTGCATAATACTCAGATTGTTTAGCGTGAGCAGTTGAAAACAGTCATGTGGAATTTTAATACCCCGCGGTATTGCTCTTTTTTTCTGCTGTTCATTTAGATATAGAGCATCCATTTTTTCAGACTGCCAAATCATGAGAGCTGTCATCAAATCCCCATTCAAAAGGCCTTAGCTAATTACGGGTGACCAACAAAATTGGAAGACGTGAACGGATGATCTTGGATGTGACCAACTGTATTGTTCGAAAGGATATAAGACGCATTCTGATGAAGGGGTTAGGTGTCGTCGACAAATTGCAGATATGTTGAACGTAAAGTAATTGATCCACATCGAGTTAATCTTTTTAAAGTTTGTTTTTTTTACCGAAAAGAGGCCTTAACTGTCGTTAAATAAGTCTGTTATTTTTTCGGTCACATGGTCCGTGTAGCAGAGAAGTTACTCAAATGATTTCACTGTACTGCAGTGTTTGGGCTCCGTCTCTTGGCTAGACTGAACCGCAGGTTTCTTTTACATGCTCAGAATTTCAGCACTGATAAGATAACACTGTCAGCAGACAGTAACGGTAGATAAATGAGGTGGAGACAGTCAGGATGAACATTAAGTGAGATCGTTTCTGTGTTCAGTATTACGTGTTTGATTCTCTGCTTCCTGTTGATTCATTTTATTTCTCATTCTTTCTTCGGATCGAATGCAAGATGCAGTATAACCTGCATGGATAACCTATTCTGTCTTAGGCTGATCTGTCTCCAGGGTGCGGTAGTCTCTTTCCTAAAATACAAATTGATCGTCTGCACCGGAAGCTACTCACATTGTTTCCTACGGAAGAAAAATGTGAAATTAATTAGTTTACTGCCAAATAACTAGTCAAGTTACCTAATTTTGAACAGAAAAACGTCATTACTTTGCATAATTCATATCCCTATAGATTCCGCTCTACCTCCTCAGAAGCACATTAGAGGTTACATAAATAACCCGAACTAACCGAATGTCACTTTACCAGCAACGGTTTTCTGTTAAGTACGTATCTAACTGTTTCAGTTTCCTTATTTTGTTTCCTTAAACATTATTATGACGCTGACAATATTTGGTCTATTTGATTCGAATACCTCCGACTTTTAGATACATCCTGTAGAGGTCTGGTGATAGCAAATTTCTCACTGAGCGCTTCGAAGGATATCGTAACCGTAATCACTTTCTCTGTATTCATGTGCGCTTGGGTGTGTAATGACACCTATCTGTTACTGTGTGTTTTCAGTTATTATCGAAGCATATAGAAATTTGACACCTTCCATTTAGTAGCCACCAGCCCACACGCGATGGTTGGCTTGTTCCGCAACTTTTTGGTGTGGGAGGTCTGCTTCGAGGAATGCGGATAAGAAAGGCCAGACAAACTCATGCACGCATATCCAAAGCTACATAAGCCTGTCCAATATTATTGTTTTCATTATCGCAGGGAATGATGGTCATTTTTGTGAATCACAATAATGTCAGTTTGTCAGTTGGCAGATCGCTGTATCTCGGTCAGAATGCGAACACATCTTAAACGGAAGGAAGTATATGCACACAAATGTCTCGGTGATACGTGTGAGAACTTCGCGGAAGATCAAAGATCAACCGATAGATCAAGTGACAGACCGCGGAAATTTCGAGGCAAACTCACGGGTGACGCGATTCCGCTCCATGAATGATGTTGATCTTGATGATTTTTGTCATTACTGTCTCTCTTGTCTGCCTACTGTCGTGTGCTGTACTCAAAATCGACCTCATCGCCAAAAGAGTACCGGTATAGTGTCTAGGTTTCTGTTGGATAGCCATTCACTGGATTGAATAAGACCAAATGTGAATTCTTGTCTGTTGATGACTCAAATCTAATGAAACTGTGCTCCGGAAGGTGATGTCGGATGGGTATTCTTGTGTATGCAAATTTTTGTCTGTCTATGCGGTCACATATATTCACATATGCCAGTTAGTCCTTTGGTCTACAGTATAGGCTTGATAAATGAGTGGCTTTCGGGACAATAAATTAGCGTGCGCTTCGCGATGCTCCTAAACCAAGTCTACCAGTCTAGCATTAGTGTCCATATTTCCACCAGCGACCTAGGCCATTTCTCTTGTGAACCAGTGAAATCGGAAAGAGCATGATCCAATTCACTTGCCTGGTTTAACATGGTATTCTCAAAATGCCAGTTAGAGTCCGGAATGATTAACACTTAGATTCAGTGAAACCAGTTTCCTAAGATGAAGATAGGAGCCGGTGGTTATGCTCAATAGCAGTGTAGTGCAGATGATTCCACTCTTGAAATGACCGAAGTTGCCATGTTACAGTGGCAACAATGCTCCGCAGAAATACTGTTGAAATATTCCCAACTTTCTGTAACAGACAGAAGCATATGAATGCTTATAAAGTGTGATAATTTTATACCACATCTGAGTTCTACTGGTGATGGATCGGTTCAACATAAATTATCCACATAGTACTTGGAGATTTGGCGGTACGAATGTCCAGTTGGCCGCTCCGCAGAGGGGTCGAAAGAGAAAAAGGTCCAGAATACATAATTCCAACGGGGTTTGCATGAAATAAATTCTTTCACTAACATTCATAATAATACAAGAGCATTCAAGTTTATATCTGCGCTAATCAACAAATGCATTGCTATTTCCTAACCCATCTTAAGTTGAAATCAAATCCTCTGCAGAAGCATCGTGTGGTGCCATGAGTCGCTTCTTGTTGGACCAAAACCTGATCATTTGTCTTTTTTATTTATTCGAATTGTTATAATTAGGAATGACTGTGATCCAACCGCGCACAATTGAGAGAACGCATGCACTGATTAGGTCCTGGAGTAGTAACCTGAACGTAAAGAGTTCTGCATCCTAGGGAAATAACCGTAATCCAGTCTGGTTCTCTAAAAGTAGCGCGCTAGATTTCCTCGGTATACGTGAACGATCAAAGACTGCAATCGATAAAAGTAACCGCAGCACTTATCCAGAAGGGTTTATTTAAGATCAGTAGATTCAGCGTCACCAAATAAAAGAATGCTTCCTAAGGGAAATCTCAATTAGCACTTTGCTTCCCAAGCAAAATCATGGAGTAGGTTACAATAAAGTACAGTCCGTATGTGCATACCCAATATGACTCACTTTAGAGGAAGTAACCGACGACTCCATACAACATTTTCGGACGAAATCATGATCGGGTCAAATACTGTAAGATAAATTTCTTCTCTCAGTCATTTTCTCTCGTTTTTGGAAAGCTCATGCTCCATTTGACCAGGCCATTAGGTTTTGATTTATCTAAAAATATATCTCCGGTGGCCATTGCCATACATCCATAGAAGCACACATTGTGGATGCAGAAAGAATTATTTTGCCAGCTTCTATGTATTCTTGTAAAGTTTTATTTTACTGTTCATTTAATGTCATTCCTAATATCCGAGATATTGATTTACTCCCTCGAAATGTCTAGCCATTGCATTGCTCTGCAGCGTGCTGCAAGAAAAGTCGTGGTATTCTGTTTATAAAGGCTAACAAGAAAAATGGCTCTCCGTTAGTTAAACTGGGTTTCACGTATCAATCGTACTTCTGTGTAAGATTAAGAATTACCATAAATTTTGGTATTCGTTTTCCCTGCAATTCAAAGAAGCAGTGATTGATACCTTCGTAGTTCTTCCAATCTGTTAAAAAATAAAAATCTCTTCTTCCTTGTCAACAAAGTTAAGGCCACAGAAGTGATCAAATTTCCGTTGGCTTGTGATTGCTATCCTACATCAAATACCATTCTCAACTATCCTGCCTGTAATAGATTTTGGGTAGAAAG
Organism: Fasciolopsis buskii; assembly: GCA_008360955.1. Taxonomy (NCBI): domain Eukaryota; kingdom Metazoa; phylum Platyhelminthes; class Trematoda; order Plagiorchiida; family Fasciolidae; genus Fasciolopsis; species Fasciolopsis buskii. The sequence goes on along the minus strand of LUCM01000694.1, from coordinate 17,261 downwards.
CAAGATTATGGGCAATCTTCAGCCAAATGGAGTAAATGAACAACGCCAGATCTGACGGTCACTGGTGTTAGTTGCCGCATTTTGATTTTTTCCCGTAGTTCTCAATTCTCAACCGACTTCTTGCTAGGTGTGCCCGGAAACAAACACCTAATTCACATCACGATATGATGTTCTTCGTGCTTCAATATATCGTTTACGTTCGTTACAGTTAAAAGTCCTATATTTCTTTAAAAAAACGGGTTGATAAAATGCGACCTCAGTACCGTACTGCATGCAAATGTAGCTAAGCAACAAAGATCAGTTGAGGTTATCGCATGGGGGTTTTGCTTAGCACTGGGACAGTGAGCTCCCAAGAAACGTATGGCATTATCCATATGGTGTTTTTCATTAAAAGCGGGATTCCTTCAAGATGTGAGTAGCTCCCAATGTGAGCAGATCATGGAGGTTAACTATAGCTTACTGTCACAGAAAAGAAACTTGTTATGTATTACCAGACAGCTGTCACTAGTTTGATTGATAACTCCATTTCGTCACTTAGGGTAACGCAGTCCAAGGTCGTATTAGCTTGCATGCTAATAAAGTTCTTCACGGGGAACAAAAGACGTTCATTTCAGCGGTTATGCCTTTGTTTCTCAACCAAGGTCAACGGAACATTAGTTGTATGAGCATGCGAAACGAGTCTAACATGAGGAATGGTTGGTTGAGCACTGATTCAATGCACTGTTACACCATGTCTTTCTTTAGTTGCCATCTACCCGTGTGTTTCAGTCATCCACCTCAAATTTCGTTCACTTGATCAGATAGTCACCAATATCTGAGTGGCCCTGTTCACATCTGTTCTCAGTAGAGTGAGCGGATGCACTCACTGAGAGATGGTGTGCTTCCTTTCGTAGTCCATAAGGGACTACGTGGATTTATGTACATATAGACTGGTATGTGTTCGTGTTTGTTTCCGTCCTACTACACGTAACTGACTAATGTTGATCATAGACTATTTTTTGGATGTTTCATCAAGTCCCGTTCAAGATTTACCCTGCCTTTCGAATGATCACGAATTTGTGATCATATTGCGTTAAGGAGAAGGGAACAAAAATCAGACATTCAGGATAACTTAATAATTTCACCGAAATATTCATCATTTTATCAACGCTCAACTCACATTTAGGACACCATAGAAACACTACAAATATCTCCTTTTTGGGAATCGTCGGTAGTGCATAGCTGGTACGCCGTAACTGGGACGCGACCCCGGGAAAAACTTGCGAGACGGACGCCTTGGCTGTTTCGCTGCCGGACATGCTGTCAGCAGTTTGTTGAACCTCGCCACATGATGACGTAACACTCATCCGTTATTGGTTTACACGGCCATTGACTGCTAGCCCACTGTAATGGACCCCTACGGCCTAACGATTTCTCTACAGGCAGCCTAAGTGCGACGAAACTTAACTTTTTTCTGATCCAGAATTTCTGTGGTAAATCTACGCCTAACTTTCGCATGCACATGTAGACTTCATGACCCGAAATCGAACAGACGGTCTTCCGATCTAACAGATTATCAGAATGGTCCTAATACCATCGAAGTAAATGTCCTCAAAATAAGTGTTAATAATGCTGCATCTTTTCTTTTCTTTAGTCTAGTCTTGCCAGTCGGAAAACATGAATGATGAGATTACCAGGCCATACTGTATCCACATTATCATCTGTTGTTTTTATGTAGGCACACGTTTGTGTGGGCGATTGTCCTGAAGTCTAGTGATGTTTCAAAGGAAGAAAAGCCGGTATTAATAAGGGGTGACAGGTTCGTCATTATCAGGAAATATAAAAGTCCGTCAACAGTTCGATCATGGTCGGTCAGTTGCCTCGTTTCTAATTCAAAAAACATTACGCTTAATCACACAAGAGCGACCATACTGGGTGGTTCACATGCATCCGAGTCATTTATTCGAACCAAAAGGGATATATAAATGTGCTTGGATCGAAACTTACGGAGTGATGGTCTATAATCTGCCTGGGTCGGTTGGCTTTTTGGTAGTCTTGATTCCTGTCAATGCTTTTACTATCCACTGAATAGGCAACGGAATCCAGACAGTCTTCAGACTTGTCCTTAAATCAGGGTGGAAAAATTGTTCCTATCTTGATGTCCAATAGGCCTTTGGCCAGTCTCCAGACGGTTAATCATTTGCCTGATTCTAATTGAAAACCTCAGTTTCCGAATGGGACGTCACTTGAGGTGTCAACGGTTTGCGATTTTTGGTATCGGCTTAATGTATTGCTTTAAAACAATAAATTCATTTTTGGATCCCAGTTGATAATCAAGGAAGATAAAGGTATATAAATGAACACGACCTTATAGGAGGTTCCACGATTTCCAAAATCGCTAGACTATTGATTTGCACTGTTTTCTTCGTGGCCAGCCTGGATAAGTTGGGAACTAACATCTTGGCTGGAAACCGAAAAAACGTAACAACTCCCAGTCTTCAGGTGGATCAAAAATACTTACATTTACGGATGCCACGTCAGCTGCATATAGCGTTTACTCTTTCTGTCAGCATCTTTGATAACTGGGGTACTCCGTAATTGCAAACAGTGTTGCTAAGGCAGGGATTGAGTCTAAACATTGAGCCGGTCGATGGACAGCAACTATGTGAGGGAGATCGCTATGTGAAGAATGAGTGGTGCCTAAAAAAATTTTCATAGAAAAATTCTCACAGTCAGAGATGTGCTTGTCATACCCCTTGTTGAAATGAGAGTAAACTGGAATAAGAGAAACAGGTGATAATACTCGACTTTCCCGTAGAATGTACGTGGATCTGGAAAGATTTCTAGGGTGCGAAAAATTAAGATAGAGTCACAACACGCTGGTGAACAAAACTAACGACAAGTTGCTTAGTGGCAAACTGCTGGAGTCTTCAAAATGGGCAAGATAGGGAATGTGGTTTTTGATACCATGATAAATGTACAAAAGGCCACTTTATTCCGGTGCTTCTTGCGGCTCCTAAGCGGTTGACATAGTTGGTCCTGGGAACGGAGACAGCCTTAACGCTCGAGTGGGCATTGCACACCGCGAAAGTGTCTATTTATCTGTCTTTCTGACAATGAAAGTTGAGTTAGTTTTTCTGGGATTAACATACAGCGTTTGAGACGATACGAAGCTCCCAAATGACTTAATTAGTTGACAGTCGAGTTAATAGATATTCACTATTTTCCGTTGAATTAGTTCTCATATTGTAATGAAATGCTCGTCAAAACTGTATTCTTTTGTAACGAAATTCGGGCTGCTGGAAAAAGGGAATGAACGCATTCGCGATAAGACAGAAAATTCCTTACAACACCAGTGATCATCAGTCAAACGAAATTTCACAGGGCATCCTGGTTTCACTCAAGAACCCTAATGCAACCGACGTTCGGATACCACAGGCTAGCTAAAGCTCCGCAACTACTGAACGACCAACATGGGAGACTGATCATAGATTTCTCAGAAGTTTCATATTTAACTACTCTTCAGATGACGTTCGGGTGATTGGCTCACGTGAAGGTTGACGCACTAAAGACATGTTACCAACAAAGTTAATAGATAAAGAAAAATGGCATTAGTATGCTATATATTCTGTTGTGACTCAGTACAAATATCGTCCATTTAAAGAAATTTTACAAGGCGATTATTTAAGGATGACCATGTAATTATTAAAGCATGATAAATTTCATAAGCAATGCTCCGAGTTTGCGGAATGATCTCATCGTGTTTTGTCTCTAAGGGGAACAATGCAGCATGCTCGACGTGCGTTGTCATTCTGGAAGAAGGGTTTGGATTGCTTGCTCCGTATATGATAACATGACGTGGCTGCTGATTGAAAAGTGGTGGAAGAACATAGGGAAAATGGTGTGCCTGCGTTATCGGCTAAAAAAACAAATGTGTTAATTTTTGACGGACAGATAAGCCTTAAAATGTTATCGAAGCTGACTGTTCAAAACGGGTTCGCCCGATTTTTTATTGATCACAAACAACTGTCAACGGTCAGTGGAGGGTTTCCAACATCATCTGATGTTGCATCGAAACACATCTCTTATCATCGTTAAATTCCTTTATGTGGTTTTCTCAACTAAGAAATCCACCAGACAGCTAGGAATCTGTACAATCATTAAAGAGACCAATTGTTTAAAAATTCGGGACGGGAATGCTACTTGATGTCAATCATAGGAAGGAGAACAACTCGTTCCCACTTGTTTCTTTCGACACAGAACCGACGAATCGTGCCAGATAGACTGACACTTGAAGTCTCGATTCGAGCTGTGTCATCAGCTAGTCACCAGACAACGTTGAAAGAATGAAATACAGCCGTATTGGATGAAACATTTCCAGCCGGTGAGTCATAGGAAGTGCAACAAATTTTCTGATGAACATTTCAGTAATAACCGTAAGTCCGGTTACTGCCTTCGGGAAAATAGAGCTTCGGAAGATAGGGTATGGTCAACTTTGTGACCTGAATAAATGTTTGACAATCAAAACATTCTGAGGTTCACTCTACTGTCTACCGTGGACAGGGCAAGTCGAGGCATCAAATGCAACAGGTATGCAGATACGCACACCGGTACTGGTTGCTTTGCCTAAAGAAGACTGTCAGCTTTTGCAATCATCGAAGTAATAGCGATGATCGAATTATTCAATATTCTAACTAGAACACTCTGCAACTGTTATAAAACTAATATGGGCAAAAGGATCGCTGATGAATCTAACGAGTGCAACAGTCCAAGCAATAACAAGGAACCAGACTGCTGTGACAAAGCGCAGTAGTGCAACTACTAAATTACAATGGATTTTATGCTCCGTTGTCATAAGCCGGGTTATCAAGCAGTTTATGAGTAGATTCTATTGAGTGATGAAACACTTAGTAGTGCAACATTTGTTGCCATAGGAAAGTCTCAGTCAAATGCAGTTGCATTTACTACATGCTTTGAATGAAAATTTCAGAAGATTCTCTTAAGCAGGCAACACCAGGCACATGGGCATTCAAAGTTTGTGTTTGCTTATATATGATATTTGTACAACAACGATGCAAAAATGTTTTTCTCCCAACGCAGAGGATAGAGAATTATTTGAGGGGAATCGCCATGGTGGACAAGACTGCAGCATTCATTGGCAATGAGATGTCATTGGTGGATCTGAACAATTCGGGTGTGAGCCCAACAGATATACTAGGGATTTTAGAAAACCATTAGTTAATAAAATTAGTACGTACTTGTGGAAAGAAAAGCTTGAAAAGTAGAAGTTAATGCAATATCATCAACAACATCAATAACATCGTGATCATCATCATCATCGGAATCACCGTCATATTCATTGTCATCATCTGATTCACTAGCACCATCCGGATCATTCCTCGAATCCTCCGAAGCATGGTTGTCACTGTAGTAGACCCATACACAGTTCAATCACCCTCTCAAGGTAACAACACGGTATTCATTTTTGTCGCTTTTGAAAAAGCAGAAAATGTGGTTTCGTGATTCTGCTCCATTTTGATTGTAAACTCAGGGTTTTAGTGCGTTTAAAAACAATTTCCAGCTGCTCTTAGAATCTTGTTTACTTTCAGATTAACCAGCCTTTTATATCCCGAAGCCCTTCATTTTCAATCTACAAGTACCGAGCGCATCGCACATTAACTGTGTTCGCTAATATTTGATTTCTGTGTTCGTTTAATTTTGGAGTCAACAATAAAGGACTAGTATAATTCGCAATTGTCAGAAATGAATCGCGGTGCCCTGAGTAAGGAGTAATACAGTAAGAAGATGTCCCCACCGTCACTACCCACACTTATCTCGTCAAAGTGACTGCGTGAATTATCCATAACTTCTATCACTCTGTTTCCTCACAAGTCTGATTGTAACCTTTCAGTATTGAAGTCACAGGAAAAATCAGTTCACTTACAACCTCGTTTATTTCAGCTGATGTAAGAGTATTTTCGCCTATTCACATACTTTTTGAAATACATAAGTAAACTTTAATCGAATCAGCTAACGTAAATTTGTATCTTCCAACTGCAGTCCCTCTCATTGTGTCAATGGCTACCATCAGGACCTCATCTATTTTTCTCGTATTCTGCATAAAACGGTCGGGCAAGCTTTTCCGGACATAACGTCATGCATTTCAACCAGGCAGATGGTTGGTTGCTCCTGACAATCTCTTCGGCCACCAGGTGTTGACTGGAAATTTGAACAGGGGAAGTCAATAGTGACGATGCCGATAAAACATTTTCCTCAGATGTTCATTTGTCACCACTTTTATTCAAATGGCCTGTTAGTAATGAACTATCAAATTGGCTAGGTACCACAGTTCTGTCAATAAACGGAATTAATCACGAAGTTCAGTCACTGGGAAACTATGGTAAAAATGCGGTTGATCCCTCTAATGGCGTGTAGAATTTGTCCAATTTTTGGACTTCATCTATGATTCTGTCTGGTGGTTTTGTTTATGGAATATGTGCCATCGGGAAGCAACTTATAATAACGGCGTGAAACAGGACATTGCAAGTGTCATTTTAAGAAGATTACACAACATTATTTGACATCTCACTGTTTGCAGTTTTCTGTCGCAGCTACACCGGAAAAATATGGTCCATAGATCTCCCACACAGTTTAGGTAACCTGTTACCAATATTAAACCCTAGACAATGGATTTTTCTGTTAATGAAAACAATGACAAATGACTCTGATCAAAGGCCACTGATCGATAAGTTCCAGATTATTGATCTTTGGGAAGAATCGTGAAGGTGAACCAGGCCAATGATATAAATTAAGCCAGCCGCAGGTCAACTTAAGAATATAAGATATATGAGGTGTTCCTGAACAGGGTAACCGGGTATTGCGCTTACGTCTTACAACCAGATACAATCGCGTGCCTACATTCATTAATTCCTAACTCCGAAACATCTACCCACTAGCAAAAAGTGCACACATATAGGTCATAATTCCTTGGTGGGCACTGTATTACCCACTTTCCAAACCGTGGCACCATAAATTGCGAGGGACAAAAGATGATGCAGGGAACAAGTCCGGAAGTTCTGACGTGTGTCCCGAATCCTACACAAAATACTATTTCTTTCCTCTTCCTTTTGCATTGCTTTTCTTTTTCGAGATGATTCTGTTGGCACTGTATCTGTATCCAGACTTTCAATATGTATATATATATATTTATATAGCCTACGTCGATTTTGATACATCCGGAAATTTTTTTGTCAGTATTCACAAGTTTTTGGTACATATAAGTGATGAAAAAGCATCAACAAATATCGAATTTATTTAGATCTTTCTATTATTAAACCCGTATTTAGATTACGAATAAGGTCAGTTGTGCATTAATGACCTTTTGTTGACAAGACAAAATCATTTAGGCATAAAAAATGAAACCATACTGGAGTATGAACATTTTATGTTTTTGGAAAGGTCATCGAATTTGTCTTAGTTTGCATTCATGAATGACAACAGAAACATTTTATCGGGAATTCTATCAAAGAGTATGCCTGAATTTACAAGCTGAAATTAATCATTCATTAATTAGGATATTTTGCGTTAACTGGGGTCTAATAATCATGGTTGATCGAGAACAGGAAATTTATCAATTAAGGAGGATCTTGATTTATGCCTGAGTAGATCTTGCGTCAGGGTCATTCAGTCATGTCGGGTCAATCGTTCGCTTTTTACTGAGATAGTGAGACAGTGAAGGAGAAATAGTATAATTTTTTGTACCATAAGTTAAAAAATGGGAAATTGATTAAAAACGTCGGCAATTTTAAATGATTTTTTAAGCATTGCCAGTCTTTAAACTAAACAAAATCACATATCGCATAATATTAAACGAAAAAGTCTGTATCAAGAATACGCCTTTCATAGACCATCGACCACGTAACCAGGGTTATTCTTTTTTTCGCTAAAATTTGACGGCAGAAATTTTTCTACAGCCCTGCCTTAGGTGATGACCGAAATTTCATGCATTCCTGTCTGGATAGACTTGAATATTATTTGAACACTCCAAATGTCAGCGGATATGGAGTGTGGGTTGACTGTTCAATAAAACAAAGTGGACATTTGTAGCAGAAAATTTTTCGAGAACCTCGTCCAGTTTTTATTCCCGTTCGAGTTGATTAATCATAGTCGGATAAGATAAAACAGCTCTGCAAAAGAATAAAATAAAGAATGTGATTTGGAAGGGGAAATGTTGTCATTGTAGTGACAGCGATATTCCCTTGCTTCTAAGAAAGCAAACAATGCAATAAACGATAGTGTCCGACAGGAGCTTTGTATTTCACTCAGCCGGGATTCAGTTATTTTTTTGAACAGAGTAGTTTTCTTACAATCTGACGGAAATCCGATGAAAGCGCATTTAATCCAACGGTACGTTTCATATGAAAACATAACAAGGCCTGAATCTTGGTCCTATCCAAAATGTGTTTCATGTCGTGATGTGACCACTTAATGAGCCAGACACTGATGCGGAACTTTTGAAATCTTGGATTATGGGGTGAAAATAAATTCATACTGGGTTTTCTGGACGCTACATCAAAATTAACAAACAGTTACTAAAGGACAGTGGCTGGTCCATCGAGTGCCATAGTTTATTGATGCTGGATTCCTAGCAGTACATGCCTCGAATAGTTATGCATAAATCTCTATGTTCTCCCTGGCAGGCTCACAAAACCTCATGGACTATCGATTAAATTTCCAGCCTATTTGCTAGCCGAATAAAATCAAGGCTTGAGTTTTATTATCGAAAGGATTTGCCAGTTCTGGCTGGATAAAGGGACTACAAATCCAATTATTTGTTTTTGATGCTTTTACTACTGAAGTATAACGTGTTCATTTGATGTTCTCTGTTTGCGGTCATGGATATCTTCCCGTTATGGACTGGGGACTAAGGTGCACAGTCGTTATCATTCATTGAACCGTTCTGAAATGAGCGATTACAGATGATCAGAAACAGCGACAAATCCGAAAAGCACTGGCTGTTTATAAAGCTAAAGCTTTTCGAAGTTTTCTGTGGTAAATGGTTTTATTGTCTCTTATCCATTTTTCCCCGATACACTCACTGATTGTCTCTCAACAGCGCCGACTGCAGCTCTGAGGAGAATACCTTAGGGAGTTTAGTTGGCCCAAGGCCGCAAAGGGCCTTCCAACTGTGCCTGCAAGTGAACCAATGCACTTAGATACCAGCCCTGCATCCGAGATACAGTTAGAGATAGATTGCTGAGAAAGCATAAGGCAGCTGGACCAGGCGAACTGTTTCCACCCTTCTTCGACGACGATGAGGAAGTGTTAACACGGGAGTTAACAACAAAAAAGGTTCTTATGGAACGGCGTGAATAGATGATTATACCCTTTTACAAGAAAGGCATTTAGTTTGGTAACCAACACATCAGAACTGCTCGTGGGGATTACCCGCTGCTAGTTAATTATTGCTCATGAAAATTGCATGCCTGAAAAACCAAACGGTTTTTGGTCCGCTCGGGCTGTATTGACCAAATTTTCACCGTGGGACAAATCTTAGAACCTTAGCACAGCTACCACAGACCGACAGTCTCATTTTTTCGTGGTCTGAAAGCCATGTTTGACTTAGTCGATCATGTGGTTCTTTGGCCTTGCCTCCCATTAAAGGGCATGCTAGAGTAATTCGTCTCACTTGCACAATCTTTGTATAAGAACGATCGAAGCCGAGTTCGCGCTTACAATGGTCTTTCGCCGGAGTCCATCTCGAGAACTGGTGTTCGTCAGAGTTGCCTCTTTTGGAGTTTTTAATTTACTTTTTGAGATGGCTTTGGAGATGGCCCTATTCTGTGGTGGGAATATTGATAGTGATGTTTGGTTAGACAAGAAACTGCCGACTGAGAGTATGCAGACGATCTTATGCTATTCAAGTAAGCGACTTGTACCTTCGAAGTGCAAAATGCTATTTCAGAACTGAATTGGCTGAGATCCCATCTTAGCTCTCCCGGCAGGGCAAATATTGGATGAGACACACAGATTCCATCGATTGGGTAGTTGTTTCTCATCTGGCGATCGCGTGTGGGATGGAGTGTCATCGTGCATACAGAAGGCTCATTTAGAGTTCACTAATTTGAGATGCCTGTGGCGTCGGCATGAGATCCGGTTATTTATTAGACGTCGTGTATACACAGCAACACTGAAGTCTACCTTGAATTGCTCCACCAAAACACAGCATTTGATGACAACCATTTGTCCGAGGGCTTTCTTGTCTGAACATATTTGACTAGGAGTACTTTGTGAGTGACTCAGATCAGGCGTAAAATACTGCGCACTAGGATCCAGTCTTTAGAATACGTGTGAAGAGGTCAAAGTAGTTGGGACATGTTTTACGCACGCCCACAAAGTGAGTGCCTCCTTGTACGCTGTTCTTCGAGGTAGATAACGGTTGGGGATAGCTCGAGGTGGCTAGTCGGCGACTGGCTCGTGTTAGTGCAATTAGACTACTGGGTTTGGGTTGGTAATATGGCTCAGTGTCGCAGTCAGTGGCAATCTTATATTCGAAATCTGTTCTCATTTATGTAGCTGTTCAACGTATCACTTTGCAGTTGATCTTTTACTGTTTTTCGCTCTTAGTTTCTCTTTGAGTGGTTGGTGCTGTGAGGTGGGAGCCAAAGGCAGAGCAAGTTGCTGGAAGATTAGTGGTTGTACAAAATGAATTGGACTGACTAGCTCTCCATGAACTATCGCTCTGGTGTAGCTCCTCTAAAAACCTATTGTTTTCTATATCAAAACAAATTAACTCTAAGGGGAACCATTAACGTTGACGTGATGTTTACAAAAATGTTTGATTGATTGAGTACATTATTTCTTTCAAATTGATTCGACATTAGTGGCCTCGGAAAAATGTACATAGCTTTGCAGTCACTTTACTCACTGCCACACCCGTACTTGACCGTTCTGAGCCTCAGGTAATGATTACCGCTTTTCTGCAGTGGCAAGTTAGCATTGAGACTTGTAACAGAAAATTCTATTGGTTGAATTCGTAGACGACGACACTCACATCTCTGATGGGTGCATTGATCTTGTCCTCAAATATCCTCTTCTGTTATCTTTTAACTCTTGTCAGCTCTCAAGAAACTCAACTCATGGTCATCCTTCATTTGATTTATCTGACCAATACATCGTTTCTTATTCCTTTCTTTTTACCTGCCAAGGCCAACCAACATCAAAAGACAGCTTTAGACGCCGTAATTCAGTGTACTGGGATTTTTATTTTTAGAATTACAGTGGTTTTGTCTCATATGTTTACCTACCTTTCATTTTTGTTGTTGTACTTCGTTATATTATTTTATCCCCTACTTTCCCGAATCCAGAAAACCAAGCCCACCAATAGTTTGACGACACATGACCGTTGTGTAAGTTCACGTCGTCCACTATCCCGACCTTGGGCCATTTCGCGCAGTGCCACTTTCTACCACACCTAATACTTAATTTTTGGCTTCTATAAAACAAACCACATTTCTGTCCTATGCATTAATACCAAGATCTACTTACTACTATAGTCTCTAGAATTACATGAACCAGCCGGTATCTCAAACATCACCCTTAAAGGTTTTGGATCGGAAGTGGGCCCTGGTTACCTCATCCTCTCTAGCTTTTACTTAATCATGTTTTTAAGGAAACATTGACCGTAGCTACCTAGTTCCGGACATTCGGGTCACGCCGACTGCACCCGTATCATCCAGTACCCGCACCTGTTTCAGCGATAGCTGTTGAGGGGCTTAACAAACACTCAGGAAAAGGGGCAGTTTTTTCTGCATGGGTAACAAAAGCCTGAAAGAGCGTATCTTACTGTACACATTAATGGTCAGTGGAAGACTGTTTGTTAACACAAATGAAAGTCCAATTTAACAAACGTTGTACACAGTGGTCGTTTAGAAAACTAACTTTGGAGAGCGAACAAGTACTTCGGTATGATTCTTACGCACCTTCCACCAGACCATATAGGTGAAACTGTAGAGCTGATTGGTCGTCGCCTGGGATGAAGCTCAGTACTACTGAGCCAAAGTATGGGTAAGAATTATTCGAAAAAGTTTGTTCGCTCTGTCTTCTGCTCTCTTACGGTGACCATAAGATCATTCTCAGTGGTCCTTGATCGATAGAAACGGGAGGCTGCGCAAACGGATGGAAGTAAAAGAGCCAATTTCTAAGCTTTCTCGGCGGTTCAGAAGAATAAAATAAGGATATGCGAAAATAATGTATCGGATAATTTAATACAAACGACTTGTGACATATCTGGAATTGATGTAAATCAATTACTATTGATGGGAGTAAATTAAGCGATTTTTTGAATGATAGTTGCCCAGGGCGTGTGACACGAAGTATTAGGTGACCTGTCACAATTACAAACAACAAGTGCACTACCCTTATTATAAGCGTAGAAGGGGCCTAACTAGGCTATAACCACCATCGAGGGCGAAGGTATCGGAGTTGATAAAGTAGCCTAAGCAGTCTAATGTAGGTACTAGGGGATATCATAGAAACTTCATCTGAGGCAACCTCTGACGAAAGAGCTTGTTTTCGAACTCTGCCTTAGAATATCACCGGTAGTTTTCTCGCTTTCGCCTTAATTACCGTACCCATATATCTTCACATGAAAAGTTGCCGGATACCGGTTGGAAGCGAAAAACAAGCCCAGTAATCATGATATAAAGGTTTATGAGCTGACATGTGAAAAGACTTATTCTATTAGCTTTGCGAAACTATCAATCATGCAAACCTCCCATGTAACAACGGCTGTTGCTTGAATTATTCAACTCTGTTCTGTAACTGATTTGGTATGTACAACATTGTAAACAATCTTTGCGCAGACGACGGATAGAATACTTCCTTGTGGCACGACCTAACCTGCCTCTCATCAACTGCCAGCAAGTAAGAAGCCGTAATATTGCTACAGTATTTCAAACTGTTTAGTAAAACCTAAGCTCTACCTTATTAGAAATTTATCTCTCACCTACAATAGATAACTCGCCCTGTATCTGGATTTGGGAGTTGGTACTGCTGTCTAGTGATTACGCTTAGTTTGTCGAAATCGGGGTCAGTTAGGATCTGACGCTACCCTATTGGAGGAGGTCAAATGGTCATCATGATAAACGGGAATTGCTGCAGTCTCGAGTTTAGCTCCAGCCATTGATGATCACTTATCGATTTGGTAAGCCTTGGATTTGTCGCTAACTATTTTGAAAGAGACTGGGATTTACTTGCGCAGAATTATCAAGTCCAACGAATGACCAATAGATAAATTCCAGCACACATTCTGACTTGATCGTTCGCAGCAAAAAATTTGCCTGGAAGAGAAAACAAACAAATGGGAAATAACTTCTACATCGTGCTCATTTTCAATAAATTGAACCAGAGATTATCTCACGTGATTCGTTGGGGCATGCATGCTGTAAACTTGGCATTGTCTTGATTGCCTTTTTGACTTATTTAAGCGAACTTGAATAATCGCTAGACCCGTCAAAACCCTGCTAGACAATGATCATTACAGATAAGAATATCAACATACATAACGAAAATAATGGACCCATAGACTCCGCCCCAATGGGAAGGGAAATTTTTAACCAACATGCGGTAGGGGCTGCATTCACCTAGAGGGTTTCTGATAGTTACTAGATGGGTTTTGGGTTGTAGTGTACTTGGTGTGTGTGGCGGTGTGTTCGTTCCTTTGCAATTAGGTGTACACAATCAAGTCCAGTTGACCTAGGGTGGGGAACGCCAAACGAACAATAATTTAGCCGGTCAGATGTAAACACCAAATCTCATTGTACAGGACACAAACGAACTTCAGATATAATACGAACCCAGAGGAGGGGAGGGACAGCGCGGTCTAGACACCAGAGATATTACACTGAAAAGAAGTGCGAGTTAGAAACAATTTGTTATTGTCGTTGTGGACGCTGCTGCCACGGTTTTTTAAACCGGTGTGGAACGCGTGCAATAGGGAAAAGAGGGGAAGAGTGAATAAACGTGTGCGGCAGTAGCCTAATACCATTTTCCATCTCATGCTAAAGACAAATTCAATATTTGCGTATCAACAAGAACAGACGCATGCACGTACACATCCCATCTGCATAAAACAGAGCTGGGGAAGGCTCTGTTCAACTCACAATTCATTCATTCATTCATTTGTTTGTTTGTTTAGTTGAATGTATGTGGGGCCGTGTGCTGGTGCTTGCACAAACGCCCTTCGAACAAGGTGAATTATTCCACGACACTATTAGGTTGTCATTTCAGTGTGTTCCCTCATCGTCTTCTCCATCACTCTCTTATTTTTGTCTCCGAAGGAATCAGACCACAACAGTCGTCATTCGTTTGTATACAAGCTCGAGAACTCGGTTGGTGGTATCACATCTCTTCAGTGTTGTCAAGGTAGGTCATAAATGATCAGCATTTGAAATCGGCAGATAGTTTGTTGGGTGGGCTGGGGAACTTCATCGTGGGCTATCATAAATTTCCAATTTGCTTATTTCTTTCACTCTTCAGAGAACAGACCAGGGAGTAGAATTGTGCTCTTCATCTTATCCGTCCTGTTCTGCAATTAAAGTAGAAGCCAGCATCATTTCACCAGTGAAGTCGTCCTCTTCGCCCATTTGCAAGGATCCTATCCATCTGACAAACCGAATGCGTTAAATCGAATTTAACAAAGAAAAATATATGACCACGGGAAGATTCATGTGAGAGACCTTTTCTTGTCACGTCACTGTGCCTAGAGACATTCACTGTAGCGTATGAGGTTTTTGGGTAACTCTGAGTTCACAACAACGCAATATAGACCATATGTATATACGTATGTACACATGTATGCTAAATATAAGTAATATCGGGACGAGGGGGCAAAATTTATGTTTACATATATATATATACATGTTATCTATTTGTATATTAGTTGTCTTCAGATTATAATTTACCTGAGTTATGTTCCCGCGCTCCTAAGGTTAGCATAGACTAGTCGACGCAGAACCGCCATCCAGTCGCGACTGAGGCTTTAATGTGAACTTTTCAAGGAAGAGCACCTATGCGTGTATACGCACAGGCCTGTATCGTAGAATATGAGTACTATTCCTTCCTACATTTGCAATCGCAGGCTACAAAGTATTTGACTCCATCCGTTTAGTGAGCCGTCGGTTGGAATGAAGTGCTCGAGGCAAGTTATGCATTCTACATCTGTGGCCAATAAGTTATGCTCGAAATTTATCTAGTATCACGTTTTAGTCACCCGACTGTCGTGATTAACAGGTTGACGAGGAAGAACAACGCGAAATGTATTCACAGCGAAGTAACACAGATAACAGCAAATATACCATCTGCATACAGTGGCAATGAGTTTGTTTCGGTTATTCACTTTTCCTTTTAGTATGTCTCAGGGGAATTTCAATCCACCCATGATATCATTGTGTATTTTGTGTCATGAACTTCCGTAATCTTCACTACCTACTTTCGGCGAGTATGTAAAATATTAATTATTGTCCCCAAGATAGTGAGCATATTTTAACGACCCCAAGCTTCAAGATACTGTTTGCCGAAAGGATGTACCAAACCTTCCACCTAAACATCTATTCACGTAAAGAAATTGCTCTTTTCAACTTAACATGTTCAGAGAAAACCGAGGAAGTTTAGCGTAGAGCTTTAGGGTGTATACATATGACTTTTTCACTGGGCACATTTCGCAGGATTCAACCGTTCAGGCGCTTTCGCCCGAGCAGCAAAACTTGACTGATATGAAACGGCAAAGCAAGCGTTTCCGGAAACCGTTTCGCTGGAAATCATTTTTTGTGAGCATCTACGGACCACCCAAATCCGCGGAAACGTCGGCAAATTAAGTGGCTCACCAAAGCCAACTGCGTCAGTTTTCCCCAAAAAATTAATAAGTGCCCATACCAAGTATGCAGTTATTGAATCAAAACATTTAAGAAACATTCATACTCCTGTAGGGGAAAAGTAAGATTTGGATTAAAGACAAGTATTTGCCCCTTTCAGAGGTTTTATCAGTTGAATTTTCTGACTCCAAAAATCGTTCTCGGATTTCTCTTCAGAACTGACATATAAGTAATGGACATTTAATGCGATATACAGGGTGAGTTTTTGCACAGGAACTCCAGTTTTCTATAAGTTTACAAGTTGACTTTGGTCCCCCTGGCTGGGTTTTCGATTCTGTTGGTTTTTTACTTCATTATCTCGAGAACAAGATGAGCGAGCAAAGTGGCGCACCAAAATGAGACTTCGGTACGATTTTTCTCTATTGAAAAATTTTTCCAAATAGCCAATAACTTCCATTGAACTTTCATTAACAAAATCTCCCATGTCATAAAGATTGTTCTTTGTCTTTTTTCAAAGCGCAAACGAATCACTTTTACTTTTACAACTAGTTCATATCTCAATTGCCGCTCAAGGAAGTGGAAATGTTGGTCAGTAACTATTGCAGCTAATCATTAGATAAAATGTGTCAGGTGTGAGCTAAACCGAAATCAAACTTATGCTTTTCCTATATCACTTGGTTCCGCATGCACCTCCACACACAGACGAGTTTACCTACGAGAATAAGATCACATTACCTTCAGCTGCAAATGTCGAAGCAAGGAAACCAGTTGCCAGTGTCAGTTTTCCCTTCGTCGCACAACCTTTCGCTTCATTTCTCATCAATGCCGCATTGTTTCTTATCCAGTTGCGACAATTCGTACTCTTACATACTGGTCTTCAAGTAGCCTCATCTGTTTGCCACAGTGTAGCGTCGTCCTTAGTAAAAATATATCGGAATGGAAATCAGACTAAAGATTTATTAGCTCCTCGAATTGAATGAGATCCCCTTTTCTTAAACTCCTCATTTCTCAGAGACAGTAGTGCAGAATCAAATGAAAGGTGGCTGGGTAGGCAAACACAGTGAGCGATGATTCCCGCTGGACCGGCCAAGTTATCCCGAAGAAATATTACTTCCTCATAATCTCAACCAAGTGTTGAAGATCACCGATTACGCAGCACTTAGCGAAACAACAACGCTGCGTTAGTCCAAACAGGTGGTCAAGGGTCAAAAACAAAACGGATAAAGCTGCCAAAATGAAAAAGGGTTAAAAAGAACTTTATCATTATGCCAAACTCTGCAAACCGTGAGAGGAACGCAAAACAGGGCACGATATGACAGACGAGTGTTCGCCATACGCAACACATAACCCAACTCCAACCAGCGTATTCTACTAAGTTTCATAAGTTGAAATAAGATATTCTGAGAGCAC
>LUCM01000692.1:102907-118179 GCA_008360955.1 Fasciolopsis buskii | reverse complement strand
CGCGTCGTCAGTTGTCTGCTGGTTTGTCCAATGTATTCAGCCGGGCATTCCTTGCAACTGATTTTGTAGATGCAATTGTCGTGGTCTTGCACACCGACTTGATCTTTAGCTTTTGATAGGTGGCGCTTTAAAGTGTTATCCATCCGGAAGAAAGTGTGAATATCAAAGTCACTGAGGATCTTTCTTATTGCTTCCGAAGTACCTGATCTGTACGGAATTCCGACGGAGGCCGTTTTCTTCTTTTCTTTCTTCGTCATGTTTGTTGACACGCTAGTTTTCATTTGTTTTCTTATGAGGCGTGGTGGGTAGTGATTGTCCTGTAGGATGTCGTGTAGACGTCTTAGTTCTTCGTTGCGTTCGGTATCATCACTGCATAGCTTTTGAACTCTGTTGGCTAGCGAGCAAATAAGAGTCCGCTTCACGCATTGTGGATGAGCTGAACTGAAGTCCAAATACTTATCCGAATGTGTGGATTTTCTATGGATGCCGATATTGAATTTTCTTGAGTCATTAACTTTCAGACGACAGTCTAAGAAGTTGATGACTCTACTGGTGTCTTCCGATTCCATTGTGAATTTAATGGATCTGCATTGCTTATTGAGAGCTTGAAGAAAGCTATCTTTTTTTGTGGACTTGATGATTGCAAATGTATCGTCGACATACCGCACGTACAGGCGTGGGGGGTGGACAAAATTCATTAGGGCTTTTGATTCAACCGAGTGCAGGAAAAGGTTTGCTACAATGGGGGATATGGGTGATCCCATGGCCACACCATCCGTTTGTTTGTACAACTCATGTTTGAACGTGAAGTATGTTGACATGAGACAAAGTTTTATACCCTCAATAATTTCGGATGGAGATAGCACGGTGCGCTCTTCTAAGGAAGTGTCCGATACTAACAATGAATGCAAATAATGTAGACTGTCTTTAATGGGTACACTTGTGTATAAAGAGACCACATCAAAGCTCACTGCAACTTCATCACTTTCTAGCTCAAAGTTTTTTAACATGGCGCATCGATTTTTCGATACACTCCTTACGTCGTTTGGTCCGGATATTTACATAGTGAAAAGGACTTGCTCAACTGAGGCTGTTTAGGAGGCATGGTCATTTAGGATCGTTTGGAGAGGTGTTTAAGTCGAATACTCATTTCGGAACCTGGAGATATCCACCTCCGACAGCAGTGTGGCCTTTGGAAATGCATAGATGCGTTCCCTTTTCCAAGCATTAATTTTTCATCAAGTTCTGAAACAAAAGACAAACGATTTTCAAGAATATTGATCTACAGTATGGACATCTACTTACTATCCATAATTTGTTCATCTGTTTTTTTCAAGAGAGGTGCCTAGCCAAGTCAAAAATGTTACTGCAGTGAAATAAATTTTTTATTTGTCTTGCATAACTAGTGTCAGTAATGATACAAACCATCAGAAACAGCCAATTTGAGTGTTTTTCATCACTAAGAATTACACTCGCATCGCCTGTTCCAGATGACGTGTTGTTCCGTAAGGATTAAACGGTGCCGTGCCCTTGCCTCCGTCAATGGTGATATGCACATTGCCCTTCATCATTTCATCGGTGGATCTTTATTTGGTATCTGCTGCTTCCTCTTTTCCTTTTGGAGTTTTAGTATTTTGACTAAGTGCGAGGCATTTTCTAGTGTGTATGTGTGTGTGTGTGTGTGTACATCTGGTTACGAAGTAGGCGACATCGAAATCATGAAGATGGATGAAAAACATGTGTGCAAGAGACAAGAAGATGAAAGGAAAAACACTGCATAGTTTACCATATATGTTCTAGCTCTTTAGGTTTCCATCTGCTCGTCATCTTTTATCACTAGGGACTGATACTCTAAGAAGTCGTCCATAACCGTTTTCGCCTTCACATTTTCCTTGAATTTGTCACTCTGCTCTGTCTGCTGGTGTGGTTTACAGTGACCCTTTCGTTTTATGGTCAATCAGGCTGCGATAAACTTGGCGTGATTACGCTCACAAAGGGGAAGTATCAGCTGCTTTAAATATACTTTAGCTAGAATCTGATCTCGTAATTTGAAAAAGGAAACGGGGATCGTGTTCATCACAAATTTCGATAGATGGACGTTACTCCATGAACAAAAAGATGTTGCATTCACGCGAAAGCTTCCGGTTGAAGACCGTATAAGGTGCAAATCAACAACAAATTTTTAATTATTCATCAATTTCCCGTGTTTGCCTACCGTATTACTTATATGCAAACGGATGATTAAGTTGGCGAACTTGATAATTATACATGATATCATCCTTATCTTTCAAACGAATGGGCTTACTGAGTTTTAAACCGAGTCATCTTTGGCCCAGAAACCATTAGTCGACCTTAGAATTACTTTGCCTACTGTATCATCGCCGAAAGATATCTTTGGTCTAGAGTAGTTATTGTCCTAGTGACTTGGTACAAAATCACGGTGAGAACCGGAAGCATATCATTTTGCGCCAATGTATTAATTCAGTGACATTTTTCCGGATCTTCATAACACCCCTTAATTTGAGCTTGCTGAAGTGCATCGTGGGACATAGCTCGAACTTTGTGCCCAAAACGATGTTTGTTGTGCGAATACTTTTACTTTGGCTTTATATTATCTGATTTTCCATCAACTTTATTATCATTGTGTTGGTTTTTATTGGTTTTTGTAGCTGTCATTTTTTCTGCTTGTCTAACTGGGAATTGGATACCGGTTAGGAAAATACTGTATCACAAAGTGCCCAGCTTAGTATGCTTTCTATGTTTGAGCCACGTATTGCGTATGGCACGCTCGTTTACCATACCGTGCTCCGTTTTCCGTTCCTCCCATGGGTCAGAAGAGGCCACATGGAGGTCGACAGATGAGGTGGCAGCGTGTAGTAAAAGATTGTACAACGAATTTCAGTTCAGTCCAGTTTTTACACCCGTGGGCATTGTCCCAACGTGTTCTGGTTTTGGTTGCCATCTCGCAGCAGCATTTGGCCAAAGAATATCGAAAGGTAGAGTGCAAAATAATAATTCGAAAAACCACATGGAAGAGACAGCATTTCGGATGCAAGAACGTCGCAGGCCGCGACAATAAACCATATCACCTGTTGTCTTCGACCATTGTTTGTGGAGATCTGGCGGATCCAAACTTGGCAGTCTAACTGGACTCACACGGGACGACCCGGTAGCTAATGTTTTCATACCTTTTACCGTGTCATCGACGACCACTTTGTCTCATTTTCCAATCCATGCCTGCCTCGCAGAACGGCGGACAACGAGGCGGTCATTCTGTGACCATGCACATCAGGTAGCCCAACCAACACAACCTATTCACGCTGGATGCTTCTAAAACTGAATCCTGGGCTCTAGTATCTTACACCTACCCTTCTAGATATTGACAGAATTCTCCAACCATAGTTTATCAATTCTACGAAGACAGCAGTGTTCGAATTCCGAAAGCTTTCCCAGATTTCTGCTCTCAAAGCCCATATTTCTTAGCCTCATGGCAGTATCGAATTTGTTTCTGGCGTGTATACTCGACCTCTCCTGAATAACCGGATATCACTCCGACGTCGCAGATGCCTTAAATCAGCGAATGCCGGTCAAGCCTTCTATAGATGCGAAGATACAATCCGCTGGACGATTGATTGGTGGCATGTAACTACTCGAGTAGCCAAGCTTATCCACTATTCCCAATTCTTCTCGTGTGAGGTTCAGCCATCGAAGGTGAAAAACATGCCAAACATATTCACACTGTCGTTTAGATGATCGAGCAGAACTTTGATAAAATAGATGCTTTACTGCTTCTTAGTGGTGGTCCAAAATATTCGTCTACCGATTAACTGGAGACGATACAGACTATGCCAGCGAACAGTGAACAGTGGTAATTGTGTTGTCAGTTTTTATCGAATCAAAATGACTGGAAAATGTGTTTACACAGTTTGACGGTATTCCTTGTATTGGTTACCACGGTGTTTTCTTTTCCCACCGCTGTAGGTCCACTCCCTATCCACCTTGTATCTTCATTTTTCCTATGGTAACGTGTAACAGCTTGAGAAGAACAACTGGCAATGGGGCTTTCCTCTATGTTTAACGTCGTATGATGATGGTGGTAATCTTATATTTCTGAACTTTTATTAGTGATTCATAATAAACGTTGACAGCTGGTTGAGAGTGCGGGTGTGACTGTTTTTTTTTTGTCCAGTTATTGTTGTCTCTCTTTTCGGCTTGCTTCAAAGGAAAAGAATTGTCACGTTTTTTTCTGAATATGGAAACGATACCTCTGTCTGCGACTTGTTCACTTGGAGTTTTGAAAGCCACATGGTTACTGGTTCTCTGTATTTGTCCGTCGATAATCTTGAATCGTTCATCGGCCACCACATTGGTGGTTAGCCTTGAACAAGGTGAGCTGGTGCTTACCCACCAAGCAGACATCCAAGAGCAACGGGAAGATCTATTAACTGGTGGGTTTTCGCTGCTCAGCGTTTTCCCACTAAAATGCCACACGAATCCGTTGGTGATATCGTGACCTGGCGAGTATGGATCGTAACTGAATTGCGTTGTAGCATCTTTTCGCCTGATGAAACATTGGATTCCAGCGGAAGCACAAGAATTAAACTTCCCTGTCATCGGCCCTAATGCAAACTCGTGTTGTTGGGGCCACAACTTGAAACGATGGGAAACCATGTAATGTAAAATAGGCAACGGTTTGCGAATATATTGGTTCGCTTTACTGCCTTACAGATTAGATTTTTTGGTTAGAACCTAGGATTGGCGAGGTTTAAACCAACCTCTCATTTCGGTTTGGGCGAACCGTTAATTGGAGTGAGTAGCCAATGATGTGGTATAGCAGCAAGGGAGAATTAATGCGCTCATTAAACTCTGCGCGGAACGTGTCACTTCTTTTTCTCTTCCTCGATTTTCTCCCCTTTAGCCAATGTGCTAATGGCATTAGCTCCGTTATCAAATTTGTGCTAAATGCTTAGAACAGAAACCAAGAAAGTTCCTGCCCTTTTTCTCCCTCTTACTCTATGAATAAAAATCCGAATCTCAGCAGTTGCCTTATGTCTGGTTGCTTGGCAGTATATGTCGTACCCTGGGATTTCGAAATTCACTGTTGTATATATTTTGCAGAAAACTATTGCCGTTCTACCCGGGCATTCAATTTCTCATTTGATATCTTTTCCCCTACTTTTTTGTTTTTTTCAGTCTAACTTTTATGACGCCACTATGTTGTGCACTGTTCCCCCAGATTAGTTCAATTGCATTCGACAAACTGGAATCGCCTGTGCAGGATCAAATTCGTGAGAAGCTTGGTGCAAACGTACCTGCACGTGTCTATTACAATAAGGGGCTTTGAAAATACTTTCATTCGCTATCGTGTCCTACTCGCCTGTGTTGATTGTTTATTTTCTTCGCGCCTTCTGTTTTGTTCCACTGCTAAGATTTAGTTTTTTGTTGTTGTCATTCCATCGATTTTTCTATCCTGCTATTGCAATCCCTATCTTTCTCATCCATTTCTAATTGTTTGCACCTTAGTATTTACTTCAAATTCACCCGTTCGGACCCAAGTCAATGATCTCTTTGCACATCGTTTGCTCTTCCATGGTCAAGGCATTCTGTAAAGTTACCGTGATCATAGTCCAATGAGGAATTTAATTCCACTTTCGCATCTTTTCTATCCTCCAAGTTCCTCAACTGTACTGCAGTTCCTGGCATTGATAAATAAACCAGTTGGAGTGCTTCTTACCGATTCTTTTTCCGTAAGTAAATCTTCGTTTGCACTCAGCAAAACACCTTAGAGCTGTGTGCATCGAGTAGTGGCTGCGAGCAGCATCCGCCTCGTTTGTTTCGGGCCAATTCTCCCGTTTCAAGTTTTCATTTAGCGTCTCACGTAACTAAATTGTGTGTCCCTTCCTCAATTACGAGCATTTTCGGACAATTATCCAATCGTCTGTTTGATGGACGCAGTTCCATTGAATCAAATGGGTGAGTGAGGATAAAATAAAAATGAGAAACCAATCTTTTAACCACAGACGGCTGATTTGAGTGCAGATAAAAAGCATGATATTGGAGCATGCAACACGTTGGTGGCACTAAGCATTATCCTGCGCCCTATCTCTGTCAATTTGTCTCCTTTTGATGACAAATGCACAGTCTGACCATTGACTCCGAGGTATTTTTACCGCGATTGGTTTTCAGTTCTTCGCCAAAGCTACAATCAGTCGTTGAGTTTCGGAAGAGCACGGTGACTACTCACCACAGGATTTTTTCCGGCTAGCAGTTTTTTCTACAACTTTACAACCGACATTTTTCGATGTTAACATGAGAACTTAAGCAGTTTGGGTTCGACTCGGGTAATCAACAAACAGACTCTGATTTATTCCATGCCAGTTGTTCTCCTGTGGACTCTTCGAGGTAGAGCTTCCATGCAAACTGCTGATGCTACAGATTCGATTCTGGCGAGAAATATCAATTCGGAGTATACAAGTATGTGGGTGTTTGGATAAGAGAGCACCGGGTACGCATACCTGAAGAGCGACAATAACCGCCAAACCGGTCGTGTGCTCCCGGACAAATTTTGTTCACACATCCAGATACTACTTGCTGCTTCTACATATATATTTGGAAACAGAAGCGAATTGATGACAGTATTAGCACAGGTGCACCGCCTTGCATGCGACTGGTGCAGGGTACGGGAGTAGACACTTTCGATTCTGACGGCACTGTTGGGCGAACATACCACTATTGTTGAACGCTAAACTCACGTCGCTTGTAGCTCGTGTATCTGAGGATCGCTTACCTTAAATCATTAACCGCTATAGAATGCGATGCACTCACAGAGCACTGCAAATCACTGCTGATATATCACTGTAGTTTGATATTCCGACATTGATTTGAAAGTGAAAATTTCCTTGTATCCAACATGCTCCTTTTTAGATTAAGTAAAATAAACTTGCTATCAAAATCGGTTGTAAAATATGAGAGCAAATTTGAATGTTCCGCAAATATCACTGAGATCGTAGAGTTTTTGTTCTTTGGGTTGTTTCACCTGGCAGATTCTTTTCTAGCATTAGCCACATCGCGATCCGGTCATTTGTATGACCTTGCAACGGGCATTCCGGTGCTATTTTACAACATTGTTCGTTAGAAAAGTAGTTGATTTTTTCTCACAAAACCCCACAATTATTTTTTCTTGGCATTCACGAGTTTCGTATTTGCATTCAAGCACTGGAGGCATTAGTCTGGCAGAACTTCAAACTTAAGGGATCTCTCTTCAATGTCATTTTCGTGCAACTCACCGTATTACGAAATAGAAGATTCGTTTACACATGGACGAAGTTACCATTTGGCTTTTCTAGAGTTGTGAACGTGTTTACCATCCTACAGTGTTAGTTTGGCCATAGACAGCGAAATTCAGGCGGCCATCGCAGGCTTTCCTTTTTTTGAAGAGCGTGGCAAGTCAGCAGGACTGGAATGTGGACACGACCCATCCTCTGGGTTTCACGTACTTTTTTTACACTGTGTCATTCGTGAGCGTATCCCACTGAGGTGGTACACTACGACAACGTTAGGTCGACTGTCGTTTGTAATGGGTAAATCAATGATACCAGTGGCCAGTTTACGTATGAGTCCACAGCGGAGAGCGGGCGATTTCTAACGCACAGGACAGTTACAACCAGTCACGGACTGGAGACATTGATAACAGAAACAGGAGAATGGTTAATCCTTAGATTACTCTACTTTTAAGTCAGGAAGAATTTTTCATGCTGCACGTGAGCACGGTTTGTTACTGCTTCGATGTAGACTGCAAATGTAATCATCCAAGCATAAAAATGGGAACTTGCGAACAAGAGGTACAAACATGCCATCTCGAGGATGCTCCTCCAAGGAGTATTCTTCGTAATTTATAACACAAAAACGTAAGTAAACTTGAATTGACGTATCTTCTAGCTGTTGTATGGTCGTCTCGTTGTCCTCAGTTGCGTAGTTTGGGTCGGAGTCGGTTTAGTGCAAACTGGCAGTCCTTATCCGTATTTTATTGCTAACGGCTGAATGCCTTATTACTGTTCAAATTACGAGTGTTACAGTCATTTAAAATTGAACGTTTTTCCATCTGGTGAATATGCTTCCAGGGCTGCACATTCTTAAAAATTTTCGCGGACCAAAAAGCTGTGCAATCAATTTGACCGTGTAATTCACATGGCTGAGTAGAATGTTCTTCTGCTATTTTAACACAAACTAGTATTTCGGTCGTCCGCTAACGATGGATATACATCTGTCTGTCTGAATCTAGAAGCCGGAGATTGACTGGGAGGCATGAACGTCTGTTTTTGATCCACCTGATCCGAAATGGATAGGATACTGAATTAGCCTCTTTTAAAACCATGACCCATCGGTGAGCACGTTTTTGTGACAGTGATGCTCGAAGGTGATCCCTTACCATAATCGGATTATGTCGGGCTCACTTCCGAAAGGTGATGTGCCTGGACCGCTCATTTTCTCAAGCTGCTATTAGGAAGGCGGTTGGGTATCATTCCAGTGAAAACAAAAACTGTTTTGAATTGAGGTGCAACTAAAAGCCCTTCTTGGAAAACGCTTTACGGCTTCCGATGTAATAATTTTGTGACATTTTGCCCAAACATTTGCTGTCCACTACGACTGTGACGATGTAATTTAAAAGTGACTGCCATCTATTACCAAGATCACTAACTGACGATGATCCAACGGCTAACATCGTGCTTTTTCAACCTGAAGACTGCGGGCTTCAGTGTACCTATCAACAGTCAACTTTCCTGCTTGGCAGCCTTTAACTGGCCAAAATTTCCTTCCTATAATTAAGGTACACTGTTTTTTTCATTAACAAAAGAATTAACAGTTAATAGAAATCCCTTGTTCAGTGCTGGCACAAAAAGCAAAAAACATGTCAGCCCACACGTACTTCACATAACTATCGCAGCTCGAGTCAAAACGTCGCGCAGCACATCAGTTTTTAATGAATAGTGATTACACAAATACAAACAATAATTGGAAACTTATATTTGAAATAACTCAGAATATAAGACTAATCTTGGGAATAGTTGAAATATCATGTACACAAGGCTACGTGTACCTCCGGTGTATCCACAAGGAAGCAAAATAGTGACAAACTTATTCGAAATTATAGCCAGAGGTCGGCGATATTTTACCCCGTTCTCTTGGCCTACTAGATGTAACTGTACGGAATAAACATCTCTTCTCACTTGGTGTCGAAAATATGATGCCGAATTCTTCCAAGATGGTGGGTTTTGTGCAATATCCTACTTCTATTTTTAGCTCCCGAAGCTGTTTGTCAATTCTTTGGGGATGTAGTTGTGTTTACCACCTCCTTGTAATTTCCAATGGAAACATTAACCAGTTCCCATGAAATCCATTCAATATGACACCTCTTGAATCTGCTCCGTTTCAGGACATGGGGTCGCTAAAACGATATTGTTCTGAGTTTTGGAGCAGTACCAAGCTAGCCCCTGTTGAGTGTTTACCTTTGAACTTGGAATTACGAGGCCTACGCTGCCCCATCATCCTTCTACCCTTGAAAAGGCTTTGTTTCTTTTTAGAACGTGCGCCCAGTGCCCAATTTCAGCGTAATTTGAAAGAACCACGTGAAACTTGTAGTTAAGAAAATAAGCCGGAAATTTCGAAGAGTTGCGCTGAAAAATAAAAACAAGAGCATCCATTTAAATGACCATCTGTGGGTGTCTTTGATAAATTCATCGTCCAACCATGCTTCACACAACCGTTGATTCAAGTAAGATTTACAGCTGACCGCGGCTTCATTTGATCTACAGTGTTTTGTGGCTCTATCGACGAGAGTCGTGTAAATGAGTCAGGCGTTCCGTGCTGACGATAACTGTGATTGTCTCAGGCATGTCATTGCACACCATTACGATGTGGTTCTAAAAACCAGATAATCTAATAGTTCTAACTGCTATTAGGCCGCAAATGTAAGTTACGCTTGAATGACTTCCTGATGTCAGATTTAGTCGGATAGACAAGTAGCAGCTGACTGCCTGCCGCCTAAGCAATTTATGCTTGCCCATGTATAAGCAGGCATGACAACGGCGCTGCGCTTAAATGATCAATTCATGACATTAAGAATTCATTGTTACAGTCAGTCGCTGCATGTGCGACTGGCCAGATCGTTTAAGCTTGCTGAGTCAACTGTTAATGAATACGAAAATAGATGTGGCACGTGCAACTACTCCTTGTGGGACTCTCCGCTCCGGTTAACCGATGGTGAACCCATCCGAAGCCAACTACTACTTTGTTGAGCGCCCCGTGCCGTACCGATGGGACCAGTGTGTCTGGTTCGAGCATTCTGGATGCTATTCTTCAGTCTTTCAGTAAGCAGTCCTACAACAGATTCAAGTTGCTGCTCATCACCCGCAACTAGAGATTGAACACTTTGATGCTCTATTCGCTGCAGCTGTGGAACTCACATGGCTGAAGAGGGTGTAGCGAGCCATCACTCGCTTCACTGTGTGACAATGGAGCTTAAGTTACGGGAGTCGGTTAGAACTTATCGGCTTGCTTCCTGAGGGGTACCACTGTGCACGTAGGTAGCTCGTTTGGGAAAAATGAAAATGGGGCTGCGTGCTGAATTC
Source organism: Fasciolopsis buskii (assembly GCA_008360955.1). Classification (NCBI taxonomy): domain Eukaryota; kingdom Metazoa; phylum Platyhelminthes; class Trematoda; order Plagiorchiida; family Fasciolidae; genus Fasciolopsis; species Fasciolopsis buskii. The sequence goes on along the minus strand of LUCM01000692.1, from coordinate 107,551 downwards.
CCATTCCGTGACAGTGACCGGACTCGGTGATAAGCGATCATGCTAAAAAAGTTGGAATCTACTGAAACTCTGCTGGTATATCACCTCTTCAAGACAGGGACCAAGCAGTGAGAGTCGCCACCGTCAACCGATGAGGAAGAGGATCATTACTGCATGTTGAAGTGAACTACCCCCAACTGCCTGTTACTAAAATGGCGCAACTCCCTCCTATGGGCAGTCATAAGAAGCTAGCGGTAATAAGGCTCACACGAGTGGACAGTTTCTGTCTATAATCAAAAAAAAACAACGAACAATGGCAAATGGTAATTCGTTATTGCACGGCTCACTGCCATTTCTGGCCTGCTGTGGTTCTGAATCAATCCGGTTATCAATTTCATGATCTCTAATCTCTCTTCCCTTGAGTGACAGGTTCTAGTGTCCATAAAGCACGTCTCTCCCACCACGCTCTAGCGTCAAGCATGTTATAAGTTATAAAAAACCGTATAAAACCTATCAAATGTGGGTTACGTTTACGTTCGAGTTATTCAAGTTGAGAAACAATAGGCTGAACAAGCATAAGAGCGTTGTAGACTGCTACGGTTGCAAAAAACGATTTGTAGAATTTTTCACTGACTGCTTACGTCAAAAAGCAGTTAAACTTAAAATTTTCATTTCGAAAGTCAAGAAATCTGGACATAGCTTGTATGTGCCTCAGAGGTTTCCCTGCTATTTATTTGTGTATTAGTTTATTTTTACGAGCAGTTCCTTTTCGAGTTGTTAATACATCTTATTCCGGGCATGTTTTAGAATGAATATGGGGGTATTACTCAGAATCATCGACTTTTATTGATGGCTGAGTTGGAGATTAGGAGCAGCGCAGCATCTTTTGCGTCTGTTTTTGGTATGCCAAAGTTACTTTTAAAAATACAGTCATTCTGATAGAATACCTAGCCATAATGTTTCCTGCTTGGTTGGCTCTCGTGGAAATCATTGCTGAGTGAGTTTGGGAATTCTCTAGACATCAGAATTAACAAATTTATGCTCTAATGCGGCGACACTGTTTTCATTTTTTATTCCTATTACTTTATCACATAACCTGATAAGCCCGCATGTTGGATGAGTTATCCTCGAAGGAACGGACGCGTCAAGATCATCCGACGGACGATTGGAACTTGAGTTCGATTCACTTCAAAGTTCAAACCGTACATGACGGAGTCAGGTGATGTTGAATTTGGAACCGAGTATTCCCTGTAAATGATCAATCATACTGCATCGTACTGCGTTTGCAGTTGTTTCGATGTCTGAGTTGAGGGCATTCAGACGTTTCGTACTCGTACAAGCTACCTGGAGTTAAGCGAGTAACTACATTATTCAGTCATGGCAACACAAAACGAAACCGGCACATAAATTCCAGACAGTCAGGATATTCACTCCATCTTTAACCAGTCGTCACACCGGTGAATATTGGCATTCCTCTGCGATTTCGTGTATGGGTGGAGATGCTATTTGACATCCGTGCAAACACTCCCTCGGTAGTGTGAATAATACCTAAAATGCATTATTCTGATTGTGGTATGCCTTGTTTGAGCTCCGGTTATCAGACGCTTGTTTTTGTCGGCAAATGAGCCAAAATGGTAGAATAGTAACCAACATAGCTGATAAGTAGGTCATCATGTTGTTGATTGGCGCTAATAATTTGACAATCATTTGGTTATCAAAACGATTAGAAAGTAACGTGCAAGTGCTATGCTGGTTTCAGCTGATTTCGGCCGAGCTCCCCCCCCCAATTGTTTATCTCGGGATTTCGAGGCTTCATGATTCATGTTTGTGACTCAGTGCTCTATACACATTCTCACCAAATTGTACCTTGGTTACTTTCAGCGGGATTCGAAGCCGTATGTATGGCCTTAAAATGGAGGTGTACCGATCAATCACCTTTGACTTTTCTAACATAGTTTGGGGATTCTGGTTAGTAGAAAGGAAATATCCCACCACTCCAAAGGGTTCTCAAATTATTCGAGATAACTGACTAAAGTATTTCTTTTTCAAGGTCCATTACATAGAACCCTGTTCGCAAAACTTATGCGTTGTCATGCTTTCATTTATATTTCACTTTTGAACTGATATCGAAGAAAATTTTGTACAAATATGAATGAAGCATGTCGGGTCAGGGTTAAAGTCTTTTGATTCAGACTTCGCCAAGGTTCCCAGTCTTCCGACGTCAGCTGGCCAACGCTTCATCGGCATTCGATACGTCTGTCACGCCTGGCAAGTGTGAAATCCGGTTACATGTCCTGGTTGACCTGAATCCGAATTTTGTTCCAACAGAATAGGGGTTAGTGAAGTAGAAAAGTTAAGTTACCTATACAGCTGGTTTGTATTGGTCTAAATGCAGTCGGACACAACAGATCAGATTAGTTCTTGTAAATTTCAGGGTACACGGTCGTCGACACCGAGGCTGGATGATGACTGAATAGTGAGTGTACATTACGAAAGCTAAATTTAACTTATCATGAGACTATGAAGTACAGACATTGGCCATAGAAGAGACGCTAAAGTTACCAATATTTGATTGAGACAATTATATTTGCACCGCTGAGGTTCGGTGTAGAATCTCGTGACTCAGAGGTCAGTCTGTGAACCAGATCCTTGATTTAAACAGGTTCGCATGATCGGGCTATTCGGCACGCAGGTTTACATGAAAATTTTCCTAGTTGGTAGTTGCTGGAAGACTGATAGGTTTGACTAATATCCTGTTGTGGACCATCTCGTTATTAATAGTACCACGATGCACATAATTTTTGCAAATGGATTGTGCTATAAGTGCATGAAATCCTAATGCCGAATTCGGCCACAGAGCAATAATGCCCGGATATGGACCACCACCATGCACTAGATTAACCTCGACACAAACTGGGCAACTGAAGACAATGAGCAGCCCACAGCAGCCGCAATACACGTTAGGACTTATTTGCAAAATCTTTCTTTTGCATACAAAATAAGGAGTATTGCGACTGGTTAAGTATGCTCGGGCCGATGGAATAAAAGGCGTGTTTGAACCTGTGGCCACGGCTCCCATTGGTTGGTTTTCTGCACGCCCCACAGCGGGGCTTTAACTGACTGCATCAGTGGACTTGCACGTAGATTCGCCGCAGAGGCTGCAGCAGTTCAGACGCTACCAAAATAAAGATGTGATTGGCGATGGCGTAATATGATGAATCAACCAACGAATAATTTGATACCTTGTGGTACTGCTTCCCTGAAGCCGCCAAACACAAATATCCTATTAGTATCTTGGCGACACGAAAGAGAAGTAAAAACGCGCCCAGACTCCCTTTTTCTCGAACATATTCCACCAACCAGAACTATTCGTATTTGTTAAGCGAAAATTATATTTGTAAATATATATAACGCACTAGAAAACAGGCATGTTGCCAGCACAACAATATGTGAACTGAACTTTAAAGAAAGCGGATAAAGGAGGAAAAATATAGAAAACAACGACAAATCAATTGTTTCTTTGTGTTCTTGCCGTACACCTTTTATGATCTTTCCTTTGTATTCGGATGTTTTAGGGGGAAAAGATAGACTATACAGCATTCGCACCACTGACTTCTGTTCTGAACCGTATCTATCAATATCTAAATGACAATAGCCCACATCCCATGGGCCCCAAGCAGGAAGATGGGTAGCACCAATCGAGGCCAAAACGCAAGCTAACTTCTTCACATCTCTACGACAAGTCATGGACTGACCGCCGCATCGCTTCTTCCAGCCTTGCCCAGCACGTGCCAAAAGTGCACGAAAAGGCAGGTGATGAACAGACATACGAAATGTGTCCAAGCCACCGAAGGCGATTTATGGTGATTAACTCAATCAGAGGACAACTAACTCCACCCAACACACGAGGACGCACATCGTCATTGCCCACCCAATGTTTCCACCAGAAACAGGCAATGCTTCCGAGACATCGGTGGTCGAAAACAGAAAGTCTTCCAGAATCCTCAATGCGGATAGGCCAAGTCTCGCAATCGTAAAGAAGAACACCAAGAACTGTGGCATTACACACCCTTCCCCTGAGAGAAAGTCGAATGTCATGGCGGCGCCACAAGTGCCGCTGGTTCGCGAAAGCTGATCTAGCTTTCGCAATTCGTGATGTGACTTCCTTTTAAACACCTCCGCCAGGTGTGATCAGACTCCTGAAGTACTTGAAGCTATTAACTACTTTTAACCGACCAACACATAGGGTGAATGTAAGCACAGGATCCTGCCAGTCTTAAGGAAATACCCTGCATTTTGAAGGCGAAGAGCAAATATCGTATTTGGTTACCTCAATCGCCAAGCGGCTCAATTCAAGTTGAACTGCCTGTGCATCGTCGTTCAGCAAGGCCATACCATCGGTATACTCTAAGCCAGAAAACCCATTGTCTGGGAGGAGTTCAACCCCACTGTCCAAAAGATCAGATAAGGCGTACCGTAGAATATCCTTTATGACAAATTTGAAAAGAACTGAGATATAGAGCAGCCTTGCCATACTCTACTGAAAAAGACAAAGAGTGGCGAAAGCTGACCATAGGCCCTAACCGCACCTGGTGTATGACAGCTTAAAAATTTGAGAACTGACACGCACTTCTCAGACACTTCATTTCTCAACAAACAGCGCCA
>LUCM01000692.1:63772-102446 GCA_008360955.1 Fasciolopsis buskii | reverse complement strand
GAACCGTCAGCTCCACAGATCGTCGCTCATGCCTAATGCTGTCCTGTAGGTAGCTCGGATGAGGTGAAACAGCGTGCGGGAATTTCCCATGGCGGCAGCATGCTCCATTTCGAAAGGACAATGAGACCACCAGATCTCCCTATGCCTACGCAAGCTTGCACTGTTCACATCTCGTTACATGCAGTGCCTCATTATACTCGCTACTAAGTGGGATGGGCTGATGCGCGTCAAAAGGGAACAAAGACTTAGCACAAATCCAGAGTAACACAACGCGACGGATCACTAAGCCACCAGAATTCAAGGCATTCTTGATAAGCGACCAGTGCTCATTGATGTTTTGACGTGGAGGTAATCCTAGCTTTTCACCCAGTAAGCTTCGAAAGATTGATAGGCTGGTTGGATCAGATAGCTTATTGCAGTCTAGCCGACAATGCATCATGGGTCTTGAGCGCCCACCAAAGCATATGGATAGCTTAGTGCAAACTTACGCGTGGTCGAAGTTGAGAGGAACGCTCCAGTACGACCGGCAATTTTGTAGACAGCCCCGCCATTTGTATCTAATACAGATGTGGTCGACCTGGGTGAACCTCTGACTCAAAAAGGGCGGATACCAGATAGCGCACCGGCGATTTGAACGTCTGAAGCTCATACTAGCGACAAACAATTGATGGTTTGAGCACAAAGTCAACAATCGTTCTCCGTCTTCAAAACAACGAGAATCGAGACCAAAGGGACCTGCCATACGCGCCTTATTTGATGACAGTTGACCCACTCTAGCCAAAACCACGATGTCACCCCGCTTTGTTAAGCATAAGAGGTCGTGCAGCTTTCAATTAAAAGTGTCCTTGATTGCATCTTGGCTGTAGTGTGTGGGCGCCTACGCCAAGAGGACAAACAAGTTGCGTCCTTCAGAACGACGACTATTAACTTCGCGCCAACCTCCAAGTCTCACTGCACATAGCCGGCATTCGACATGCATTTCGTCAAGTAGTGCAGCCTGAATCCTCTCACATCAATGCCAGTAACAACCGAAGCTGCAGTCTTAGGGTCTCCAGCAAGGCCTAGATGAAACTTCACGAATGGATTAGGTTGGGATGTCAGTTGGATAACAGAGCTGGGGTCTTGAATGATAGCCTCTTGGATGCATCCACGTGCTTGGACTTTCAAGACCTTGTCTGATTCCTTAAAGTTCTTTTGCGTATTCCACTATCAAGTGGGTATTCTCCCAAGCAGCTTCGTCATTGCCTGTAGATACTAACAACCAATCAGAACCGCAGTGACGCACGAATCATACAACCAGGCGTGCCCCATATTTCACTAGCTCGAATATATTCCACCGAAGTTAACACTTCATTTCTCTCAACGTAAAGATCATTGTAATTTTTACCTCAATGTGTGCGTTGGTTCGGGAAAAATAGATACCTTAAACTCTCAAGTACTTCCCGTACCGCCTGCTTCATGGACTCCCGGCAAAGCATGAAACTCTTTGGAGTGAATAGAAATTGGCTGGTAGTTATGGCGGTACCTAACCAACTGTGAATAGCTTTCTAACGTCCATGATATCTGCATCCCACTTATATTTATCGGTCATGCAGATCAAGTGGGGCCACAGGGAAAGTTTTCATGCAGCTTTTTGCATCTGAACACTTTTTGTCCTCAAAATTCCTCGTTAGTCCTCTGAATTACGAATAAGTCTGTATCCAAGCCCTAGGGATAATGCTTCGCTCTAAACCTTCAAAGAGCACACTTGTCGACTGGCCAGTGCCATCTTAAACGTCACGAGATGCTTGACTTATCGCTTGTCTGCGCATATGTCCTCGCTTCCGACTGGAGGAGTGCTGGCAATGTAGCACATGAATCCCGTGAATCAGAATTACACTGGGCTTCTGGACTCCACTCTCCGCACTTATTCATGTGATGAAGACCAATAATATATGGTCACCTTGTTCCCCTTTCTGGTTCGTGTTGATTTCCGGGAAATCAGAGTGTAAAAGCTACTGGGATTTGGCTGGCTATCTCCGGTACGTAGGATTAATAATTCAATGCCTTCTAACTCCATTATCCCGTAATCGACCGTTTAGAACAAACAAAGGCATATATGCTTCTAAGAAAGCACACGTTTCACCAATCGCCAGCTGGTGGAGCTTGCCATGATCAATATTCATCTCTGATGTTTTAGATTTTTCTAATCATTATCTACTGTTTGCCGAATGGTTATCCTTTGATACAGAAAGCCCCAGTTTGATTGAAGTATGGATATCAGAAATCGTTGTCTTTATCAATTATCATTCGATCTCAGATCCCATTTGCTTCTCGTTACATCCATGATTTTTTAATTGAAGCTGTAATATGCCGACCGCGGAACAATGCTCTTCGATAGGGTTCACGCAAGTCACAAACTGAAACGGGCAACAAAAAGGGAAGCTAGCGTGAACCTAAATCCAGCCAGTGTCAACGCTTACGCGGCAAAATCCAACGTGACCAGTCAATACCTCCTCGATACACTGCTCTTCTCAACCAAAAAATACAACTCAGAGTACCTCTTAAATCAGGACCACAAAATGAATCCACGACGCATGCAGGGCAGGCCATTCCAAGTGACCGAAAAATTCGCACCGCCCCACCTGGTCACCAACCAAGACTTCGCTCGCTACTCGGTCCCGCCGTGGGTGCTAGAAATGTAATATGCCGACCACAGAGTAGTGCTCTTCGACGGGGCGCACGCACGTTGCAATCTGAAGCGGAAAACAAAAGAGAACAAAGTGAGCCGAAGTCCAGTAGGCGCAACAACCAGCACCAACGCTTGACAAAATCTGATATGGCAGGTCCCAACCTGATCATTACAGAGGCGACCATCTCTTCTTTTTGTTACTATTCTTCCCGTTTGGCTTCCTGGTCACTTTAAATACTAGTCCAATCTATATTTTGGCAAAATCTGTAGGTGGCGTCAACTATCTAAGGACTTTACTGAGGCCAAGCTACTGGGGGCGTTCGTGGCTACTTACCTAATAATAACGCATTTGATCAGCACCCGTTTTCGTCGAACTAAAGACAAGATGGAGACATTTTTTGTCCCCACACTACGTGTGATTTCTGGTCAAGATGGTCCTCCATGGTCGGATGAATGTAGCCGGTGCCCAATGAACCACTCTGTAAACGAGCACCAATAAACGCAATGTGGATTGTATTGTAATTGATAGGTAATTGGGACATCTGCCGAATGTCACTCTTGCAGTCATGGCCGTCACAACAGCAATGGGAACAAGTGCAGGCAAATCTCAGGCAAACACGATCGATGGTCGTTAAAAGCGCATTGTCACCTGGTCGTGACCGGCTATGTGCAAACTCGACAATCGTCCTTTCGTCTCAATTTCGGGGCTAGAAAATAACGAAAGGCAAAGCTTACAGTGAAGCCTCCTTTCCTTCAAAGGCCTTTGAATTAATCTGAAAAGATTCTGAAGAGGCTTTTGGCTAACTCTTAGTTAAAATCTCTGCCGAAGGTATTCAGACGATTTAGTGTGCCCTTCAGACAATACAACAACAAAATTTTCGAAACATAATCATGCGTTCATTTTGTCCTTAGCCAAGTAAATCAATGGAAACTGAACGACATGTGCATTGAGTCGAAGTTTACGAAATATCCAGTGATGAGAAGTTGGTGAGAAGCTTGTTTTCTGCTTCTCGGCCAATCAATGGAGGAGAAAAACGAAAATTTTTGATTCTAGACTATGGACGGGCAATTTTGGGAAATCGATGTATTAATCGATGAATCCATATGGACGCAGTAGTTATTTGTTGGCTTGGCTCCACACCCTATCAGTTGCTTGCATTACGCTAATCATCAAATTGAGAAAGAGAATCCATTCGTTGCTACAAATTCGGACGCAATAACACCGAAGAAAACACGCTTGGCTGTTGATAATCTCTAGCTTATAAAACCTAAATTGGTAAGTACGCGTGAGATTTATTCAGTTCATAGCTTTTGCCTACCGTTGCACAGACATGTCAAATTCGACAGTCATGGTGGAGTGGTGCGTTGTTAACGTGGCCCCGAGAGAAATCGGGTTCTCGTGGTCTATTTTGGGTAATTCAGGTGCTAAAGTAAGTGACTATGAAACTTTATTTCTAAGATGGTCGATACTTGGTTCTGATGATCGCTAATAACAACAAGGCAGCTCTGCTTTATAAGCATAGTTTTCAACGATTATTTACAACCTCAAACCACGCGACGAAGTTTCGCAATACAGAAAAGAATTTACCACTCTTGGATTCGAAAAAACCGTGTGAAATGAAGCAAACAGATGGGAAAAGAAACAATCAAACCTCACTGCCAGCTGGCTGAGATTTGCCTCGCCACATTTCATCTTGATTCGGCGACAATACTTTTCACAGAACTCGTTCCCTGTTTCTGTTTTGGTCCGTTTTTCACCAATTTGCTACGATATTTTTGGACAACAGTTCCAGTGTAAAAATGTGTCACGAATGCACAAAATAGATTAGATCAAGTTTTTCTAAATTACAACAACTAAAAAGAGCTCCACAGTTATCAGTTTTCTCATGGCTTTTTCAACAAAGGACCGCTATAGCAAAGAAACTTAACTTCACTGAAATTGTTTGGGGTACTGTAACAGTCTGATAATGTTTCTCTGTCCGTTTCGCTCCTTTTTTTCAGGCCTCGGAAAAATATGAGCTATTAATGTCCAAAAATATAAAGAGGAATATGAAATGGAAGGACAGTAATCATCCCCACTTTACAACAAAGGTCGGATGCATGTGTGATGAGTCTCCAAGCCAATGACGTGATGTAACCCTGTGCAGTTTTGCTGTGCTCTGCAGACACAAACGATCAGTCAGAACCGTGGCGACGCGCGAACGGAAGATTCAAACATGTCCCGATTGCCACTAGCCCAAAATATATTCCACTAGTCAGGGTTTCTCCTATTCCTATATAAACACATGATTTGCAAATAAACTCCAAAGAACGTGTATTTCTGCCCCATTGATCATCTCGTTGCGTTCAGTTGTTCAGTTTGGGTCAGAGTCATTCCAGCATCTATTGACAGTCGGCATCCGTAACTTATATCCATTAGTCTAGTTTTGTACCACTGTTCCGAGTACTAACACTTGAATATGCTTTTAGTAAGCATACGCGCCTCTTGTTAGCCTCGTGTTCTCGCATTCCCTTTTTGTGTTCGCTTTACTAGCATTTCACCGCTTTACGGACTTGATTATGGTGCTCCAGTTCTTTCTACTCAAAGCCGCATTTGAGGACAACAGAGTCCGTCGACTTTACGTTGCTGATATGAACATAATCAGATGAGTGCTGATTGGCCACTCCTGGACCACTTCAATTCCTAGGGTCTTCAACACCGCAGTGACATTTTGAGTTTCCAAAACAAGAGAATAAAGCAGCATGCATTGTGAATTCCTATCCGGATCTCGTCGTGCAACAATTCGAGGTGGCATTCTACTTTAGTACATTTGAACACAGAAGGATATAAGGACAAACTTCATACCATGGGTTCCTCGATTAGATAAATAGACGTGACTCACGATTTGCAAATAACGAAAAGCTCCAGCTGACGCCGTATGAACTGGTTTCGTTATCATCCCGGTCTTGCTGGCGAAATTCTTATTCCTGTGATGAGTTTAATGCACCTAATAGTTGCCTTTACTCGCGCCAGAAGTCGATTCTGCAAGATGTGTAATCAATGTATTGCTACAGTTTGGAAAAATGGAATCACGATTCGTGTTAACAAAACAGTGCTCTATAAACTCCGGTGAACCAATCAGATGGGTTCGCTAAAATGTGCCATATGTCCCTTATGAACCAGTCAGAAAGGATACTCGTGAAATAAAAGAAAACCATATCCAACACGACCCGATGCGAATAAGACTACTGTAAGTCCCACGATATGCATAGGATAAGAAACTGCATGGTAGTGTTCCTTTTGCTGTCCTGCTCGGCTTCTTCTTGAAAATTCTGTTCATCTCATTACTAATGGAGAGGTGTCATATCGAGAAGGGATGAGAGATAACCGTTGTCAAAGAGTTGTCATTCAAAATATCTTACATAATACTTCAAAGGTTTTGTGATTTTAGCCCTCAAATTTCATTGGTAACGCATTGCACTTCCAGTTGCTGGTAGTTCCCTTAGGCCTTACATCTATACAAAACATCAAACAGACGTGCTGATGTATATCCGCCACTGATTAGCTGCACTCCGTTTCGAATGACAGTTTTATTATTTCTTACAGATTGTAAAATTTATCTGCTTGACTGATTCCCTTTCGGATTACAGCATTCAAGCACAAGCCTTAAATCGTGCGGTCATCCTTGCACTCGTAAATCCCCAGACTCGAGCTTCATTCTTTGTAGAGCTGATTACTGGTGCATATCTCCAATCGCACCTAAGATTTGAACCGCGGCCTTCCAACTGATAGACTTGCCACCAGCTGCCGTCCGGCTTAATCAGTGCAGGGTTGACGAATGGCATGAGTTTTGGAGGCGATATTTATAGTCCCGTAAGTAATCAGTCAAGCAAAGGAACACACTTCTCACAAGCATTTTCGAGCTATACATACTATGAAATCGCTCATATAGTAAGTGGGCTGTTGTGGACACACCTGAAATTGGCTATCGTTTGCTAGTGCTTCCAATCGCCTCACCAATTCGTAAAATATACAGTAATAGTCTATCGTGAAGCTTCCCTTGGAAACAATGCCAGAATGGACATTTTAGAGGCCCAAAGAAGCATACACTGACAGTCGTGCAAACCAAACAGTACCAGTGTAAGGAAACAGTAAGTTGTGAGATTATCGAGACAGAGGAACTGTGGTCACAGTTCACTACCATGACCACAGCAGTTGTGTAACAAATTCCTCTTGAACGAGAAGCTTGGAGTTTTGTCCTTAAATGACTACCGCTTCCGCGACCTTGATCAATCTCTGATTGCATGAAGTGGTCACGATACGGAATGCATTTGCTGAGTCAACTCGGAGACCTGAGTGCAACGATACAAGTGGCACTGCTTTCAAGGATAAATTTCTGCTAGGAAGAGTTGGGTGTTTTGGATATTTTCATTCATTCTGGTCAAAATGCCCTCCTAATAGTTCTTAAACCACAAGTGCGGTGAAACTGATAAGCACTGTTGAAGGTGGCATAAACATTCATTTTATGCAAATTAGTGTGACTGAAAAAACTATGAGCAGCGTGTTTTGTGCTCAGGTGACATTGTCTATTGAAGTGAACAGACCACTTCGTCTTGTCGATATGTCACCACCTCTAAACCATTTGATGAACAGGAACGTCTGTTCTGTTTCTCAATAGATATTGCGACTTAAAATATAGAGGATAAGTGCATCGTCAAAACAACATTTGGCACTCTTTATGCGCTAACGTGTACGTCAGTTTCTCTTTTTCTCTCGGGAGCACTTATCAGCCGCTTTGCTAATATAGCCAATCGGATTATATTTATTTCCCATAGAGCAGAAGATGCTCGAAGTGAATTTCTTCTCGTCCAGCCATATTTCTGATGCATAGATGCTTGTAGTGTTCCATATGACATCCGGGTAAGAAGTAAATTTAATAGTCGGATCTTGGCGTCAACTTCGCATGGCATGATAAATTGGATATGGGATTTAATGAGTTTGGTGCAGGCTCCTCAACTATGACATCGGTTTGTTTATAGGTTTTCCCACTGAAGGAGACCTGGTCGTCGCCGCTGCATATGTTCAATGAAGTTCGAAGTTTGATCTCAGCAAAACTCACATTACTAGTGGGTCCACATGCTTAGATCACAGTTTCTTCCATTGAAACATTTGAAGTAAACGACCTTAGATTTTGTCTAGTTAAAACATACACCCAACGACTAAGAAACACTTGCGATAAACGGCAACTAAAAACGAGCACAATATTCAGCGAAAAAATCTTCCTAGCTAAGGGGTTCTCTGGAAGTTATGTCGAAAATTACAGGAAATTGGGGAAAACGCGGTTTTATTACTGGTAGTACAAGAACATGTCATTCTATTGGTTTCTTAGGGTTACCACATTTACAGCTCCATTCGTACTGGACATCTGTTACTGTTACTCAGCATCTCACACTCATTCTGATACGAGCATTGATTTTTATGTCTCTTTTACCGGTCCATTTGCGGTTGTGGTGACGTTTATTCACAGAACACATGGATGCTTAACCAAAAGAACCTATGTACACGTCCGGATAGTGTTTTCGTTTAACTGAAACTAATAAGACAAAATAAAGTGAGCAGCGCGGCAGTGGCTAGCCCAAAGATTTTCCTTCCAAGATCACCTGGCTGGGCTAACCTGATTTGCAAGGAAAGATTACGGAACCAAAATGCGAAAATGGTAGTGTGCAGGACATCTGTTGTGATACAGTGAAAAATCCCCTCGCTTTAGCGCATTACAGGCGTTATTTGCTAGACAATCTAGACCCTATTCACAGCACATTCTCATGTCCATTTTTCATTGTTTATCCCATCCGGTGTACCACACAAACGGACAGCAAACGGGAATGAACGGAATGCACGAAGTTCACAATGTTTACCTCCCTTTGTCAGTACCACAATTGCCTAGTTGAGCCTGCAACTATATCAAATAATTTATTGATAAATCTCGTCGTTGTAACACTACTGGGCAAACATAAATTCTGTGGCGCCACACACATGATTCTTACCTCCTCAAGCAACATCCCTGCTGCAGAAATTACCAATTAACTTCATCATACTGAAAACGAAGATGATTATACAAAGACATTTGAGGGTATGGAGAACAGTGGGAATGCTTTCATTTTAGCTGCCAGTTTGCAGTCTCCAGTCTCGCTGCCATATTTTATCTACTGAAAACTTGCGTCACTCTATCCGAATCTAACTTTTCATTCCGTCGCCCTAGTGAACCAAGGGCTATAGGGTATACTTCATCAACCATACTCATACAGGAACGATGCAATAAGAAACCGCCCAGGTAAACCTCCTAATACCATCACTTGATAACATATGAAAATGATATACTTATCCATTACGCTGCCGGACAGACTCCGAACGGTATGGTGAACTTCAAGACATGATGCTGCATCTATCCAACGCTGATTTGCACGGTCACGGGCAGCTAGCAAACACCAATCGACCCTTAATGTTGGGTAGTTCTTTCTTTTGTCTGATTTACGTTAACTGCCCTAGGTTCTCCTTAATCTTCACCATCCCTAAGTACTTATTGTTTTCCTTATATTCCGATCAGCATGTATTTTCATGGCATGCTCGTACCAAACTGAATCAGTTAAATGTTGATTGTAAATGCGCTGTGTTGAAGCAAATCTAGAATCTAGCAGGTTATGGTGTCTTCTTGCACGTGGGTGAAATTATCAGGAAATTATTTCCGCTTAACTGCAAAAGCAAGATATCACAGAGACAGAAGCGGATGTCCTACAATCGCAATGATAGTTTAGAAGGTAGATGAAGACGGGCAGCCGGTTGATATCGCACCCGCAAAAGCGATCTTTTTCATGATAACTCGGTAGTAAATATGTAAGACCGCAAATTGCAAGCATAGATAGATAAACCTGAATAGCCGTGTAATCTGTTATGATGTTTTCAAACTGCATATCTTTCTCATAGATTTCAGATGTCCCTTCAGTGTTTAAGGAAATAGTGACGATTATCGTGAGGTATTTCCAAGAACTAAAGAAACCTGTCAAACTATAAAAACTATATAGTTCTTAAACTGAGAATCCGCAACACGAAGATTATGGCCAATTTACCCGGACTTGGGGATAGTCAGATTAGCTGAGGTTGAATGTTTTTGGTGGTATGTTGTCTTGTTGCGCTAACAACAGTACCGGAATCCAAAGTAGGTCATCAAACAGAAAAGAGAAATAAATAATCATTCAACTTTTGAGATTACATGTGTAGTCCACTCCAATCCGCTCGGTATGGGATTAAATCTCCTAATAGTGGCAGGCCCCAGCAGGTTGAATGCATCCTAAGCCGATACCAAAGATGTTAGAATGCAACGGCATCAAGCTGTGAATAACTAGCAGGTGTTCTAATGGAAAGTTCACGTAAGAAAACAATATATGAACGAATGCGTTCTATGTTAATCTTCACATATTATTTTGCAATCTTAATCTTGCCATTATTTCGGTGTTCTCAATCCTGCGCTGTAAAACTGAAAATTCTTCCAGCCAACATAGTTCAATCATTGTATCATAACCTCATTTCAAAATAAAACTGGCGGTTTCCTGATGAAATAAATCTAACAGTGCCAAGTGTTTTACGATTAACTAACGGGGTAATTTTCATAGTCTGAATCTTTGAACGACTGAGAACAAATATCGAAATTTACTTGGTAATAACCAGTGGATATTCTAATTTTATTCGTTCACCACTAGTATCTAGAAGCACGCCTTATGTGGTATTCGAAATTTGCCGACTTAATCAATCACGCAACGAACATGGAACACGATCTGTTTATTGGAAATGGTTAGCCCTGGATTATTTGTCAAGCGCAGCTGAGGTAATGGAAGTCGAAACTGTCTGATATCAAACCCTCAGATCGGGGTCAAGTAGCAGCCCTGACGATGAACTCCACTCCATATGCCAACTGCCTATCGCACACTACTTTGCCTATGTTCTGAATTTCATATTCCTACATGTTTGTTACTCGTTGGACACTATGTGCACAGCTGTATTTGAGGGCTCTTGTTTCGGGTGTCCAAAAATTCACTCTTTCAAATACCATGCATGAGAGCAGAATTCCGATAGATATTCGGGATTAACCGGTGTACCCAACTTCCAAGTCATGTTTGTGTAACAGACCGACGTGGCGATTAAGGATGCATTTTGCATGAGCCACTCACTAATGGACTAAGACCAATGAAGCAAGTTTGTAATTGCTGCTATTCAAATCGGTCAGCTCCAGTTCAGCTTTTTGCAGCCATATGAATATGACAGTTAGAACCGACCCAGTAAGTGTTTGGAAGGATTGTTTCGATCTTACTCTTTTGGTCACTGAAATTGATCTACGTAATTAAATAACCACTATTTCCGCTGACTGGATACCTTTTCCAAGAATATGCAAAAAATCTATGCTTTGTAGTTCGCTTTCTTTGATCATATCATTCTTTGTTAACGTAAATAATCCGCGGGTCATTTTCAATTAGGCTATCATACCATGAGTCATGCAAGATGTAAAAAGTTGTTCGTGTTTTTGATATGGTGTTCCTTTTGAGACTGATCACACATTCTTGCTTCAGCACTCATTTATGACATCTACGTTATTGTATTTGTCTGCGGCTTCAGATATGTTAATGCATCCCACTTACTCATAATTCTGACTGCTCGGGTTTCTGTGTAAGATGCATTTTGTCAAAATCGACCTATGACCTATCATTCAAGTTCAACTAACCGCTGATCGCAATGGAAGCGTAATCCATAGATGATTAATTGCGGTGTAGATTCGATGATAACAGTACTAATCCGCTAGATTCCTAATCGTGACTTCGAAAACGTATACAAGGTGAATCCTTAATGATAATTAGATTTCCTTTAATTCCGAGTTTTAAACACTGGGCGCGAATATGATTCACCATCGGGATTCAGCCTGGAATTTTGGTGTACGAATCACAGTCCGCTCATGCTGCCTCTATTTTGATGGATAGCCAAGTGAACACGCCCAACAAACTAGAGGAAACCGTGATAGCACACTGTTACTGCTGTGATGAGTTTAATGGTAACGGAGTAGGGTGGTTACATTCAAGATTAAAAACAACTCCCTATCACAACAGAGAGGTGAGAGTTCGTCGTATTGTTCAGATGTGAACCATTTTTCGTGCTGCTGATCATTATGTTAACCTCTCAAAGGAAGGAAATTCAGACCTTAAAAGGAAATTACATTAACGAAGCAGGTGACGGAATGACGTGGATCTTCCAGTCGTCATTATCAGTACGTTAGTTTCTCACTTGTCTACTGTTAGTAGTATGAAGAGAAATTGGACATTTTGCGCGCATTTGACATGGACCTGTCGGCAATAACTGTTTTCTGTGAGATATGGACGGCTAAGGTCACCGAGTTTATTCTGAAAAATGTGATAGCATCAGCCTCATCTAGTATTTCCCCGCCGTAATTTAGGATTTTCGCAGGATTTTTTTAGCACCGCAGACATTCGAACAAGCGACTCACACCATACCTCACAAGAGACCATTTGACAATAATACCTAATGTCTGTGCCGCAAACTACCAACTCAAGCTAGCAGTTCATTCAGTCTAGTGATTGTACAGTATGAACACCTTTTCGATTCTGGATGATAGGACAGTCGGATGCTGGTGATGTTTCATCGGCTGGTGACAAAACGGTAGCAACATGTACACCAACCTAAGCGACTAGTTTATGAAAATCACAGCAGAGCCAGTTTTTCGAGGATGCAAGTGACAATTCTGCCAGGTTAACTTTCCAGTTTCAGAGGTCAAGCGAACTTTACAATCTTTCACACCTATTCTCGCACACGAAGAAAACAAACACAATTATTTCGAATGTGAGATCGTGTTCTCCTTGTGCTGACAATTATAATGAGTTCCCGGTGCTCCAATTTTTCCAAGGCAAAAGCGGTAAGTGAAGACAGTAATTTAACACCACACCTAATCTTGCAAAACACAGAGGCCAAGGATAATGATGAGCAATAAATTTTCAAATCTATTAATGAAACTGTAATTTGTGATCGGCGAAATTTTCGGAGTATTTACTATATTTACACCCTTGGAGCCCAACTGTCCATGGTGATGTAATGTCTACTGCTGTATGGATGTCAGAAATTCCTATTTAAGAACCTAGTGATACAATTTAGACACCTTAAGCAACAGCAGATGATTTTCGCAGCGCATCTGAGGAAAAACGTCTCGTAAGTTGAATGCGGAGCTGGGGTTTAAGGCAGTGGTTCCAAAACTGCACAAGCCATTGAAGTTTATTCACAGAAGCAGATCCTAATGACTTATGAAGCGATTGGGAAAAATAACTATAATGGTTTATATAGGAATAGATATTTTGTCAACAGAGCAGCCGTTGCGGTGAAGGTGATATTCAATGAATAGCCTTCCGCAGTGCACTATTTTAGTCGGTCGAAAATTTGTCTTCAATTTCATCGGAGTTAAAGCCTATACGGTTGAAGGTCACGCGGTGTAGAAGTTATGAGCAGAAGGCAACGGAACCTCGTGCCTGCCCCCTGTATGTCTGAGGAAGAATTGTTATTGATATTTGAGTAGCACCAGTCCACTTACTTCCTCTTCCTCAAACAAACAGGAGGTAAAAGTTCCCAATAGATAAGGTTCACACACATCTTAATCCA
This sequence comes from Fasciolopsis buskii, assembly GCA_008360955.1. NCBI lineage: Eukaryota > Metazoa > Platyhelminthes > Trematoda > Plagiorchiida > Fasciolidae > Fasciolopsis > Fasciolopsis buskii. The sequence goes on along the minus strand of LUCM01000692.1, from coordinate 89,091 downwards.
GGGTGTATTAAAAAAGAATAAATTAAAAGTCAAGACCTAATAAACGCACCAGGCTACTCTGGATATAAAGTTAGATCGACCTAGAGGCCCATAGCCTATGCATCACAGTGGGACCAGATTGCTGGCTTTGGCTCCGGAAGTTTAAACCAACAGGACTCCTACAAACGAACAATTTTATCTAGCATAAAGATGCGGAAAGCAAAAGGCACACCGGCGCACTGTTTGCTGAGTCACGATGCCACACGGGATGGTGTGAACGTTGTGAACGAAGAAGAAGAGGAAAGCTAAGAAACGGCCAGCAAAAGCCCGGCTTGAATCGAAAAAAATCAAAATTTTGTTTCTAATTCTCTGCGCCACCTTGCGCATAGCTCTTCTTTACTGCCGAAAACGACTACCATCTTCAAGGCCTGGGGACAGGACTCAGCTGGTACTGAACTGCCCAATTGTTCCTTGAACTTCGGTGATGAGTTCAGCATTCTCCGCTCACCGTAAAATAATTTGTTAATATTAGGCAGGATTCATTCAATGACTACAAAGAACCGCAACCTAAATCCAGACCTCTTTCAGTTTTTATACGTTGCCCCGCCAGAACAGCTCTGATGGTAACTACTACCCACTAGCAAATAACAACAACGGGGTCAACTAAGTTCAAGTGAAGTTCCAGTTACCAGTCGGATAGTCGAGATGGTAAATATTATCAATACAGCTTGGAATTATGATGTCGCTTAGTGATTTACTGTTATTTATTTGCGTACTATTTACCGCCATCCCTAAACTATTGAGTTTTACGTGAAATATTGTCCAGAATTCCGACCCACATGCCAGATTGTATTGTCTCATTCATTCTACGCTCAATACAATAATCTCATTACTGATCTCGTCATTTATGAGATGCCTTTGAAAATCCGTAGAACGACAGTCCGAATTTCCTGTGTCTTGATCTTAGGAAGACTACATTTTGCGCGTAGGTTTCGGATACTTTTCAGGATCGGATTCATTCCATCTACTTCTCTACTTCATGATAACTTTTTCTTTTCTTGTTCCGTGGAAATTAATTTAATATTTGTTATTCCGAAATCACTTTAGCAGTTCCTATCCTTCCCCATTATTCTCTTTTAACAGCGATCTCGTGCAACGACTACCAGTCGTCATTATGATGCGGTCATCTCAAGTGTCGAGGCGTTACTTGTTAAACATTGCTCCCAAAAGGACGGAAAAACTTGGATCCACATTCCCCTTTTCGGTATTGTCCTTTGACTAACATCTTCCTAGTTCTGAAATGAAGTTCACCAGGTTGTTTGTTAGCTGATTTCGCCTCTGCACTTCTCTGTACCCATTATATCCATCGGCCGTGGGGTTTACTTTTTTCTCAATTTTGGATTAAAACGCAGATTCCAAGTGACTTGTAGATGATGGGCTCTGTATTGTTGGTGCATTACATTCTGCATTTTTCGGTTATCAGATGCTCAACTTCAAATTCATCATGCACAATTTCCGGAGTGACTACTCGTTTGTTTCACTTTCAAGAACGATTTTACACTGTAAGCAGACTATTTTATTTGCAACCTGTCCAAAGGAGCACAGAAAATCGACTTGTTCAAAAAACAAAAACGTACCATAAACTTAAATTTGTGTTGGACCCAACATTCGGTAATCTCCACCTTCCTTTGGTGGGCCGTCACTTAATGTGTTATTCGTTTCATGCACCGCATTGTTAAACATACTATTTGCCTCATCACAATGCGCAGACACCAGTAGTCATTGACTCTCGTTCGGTGAGCGCTTATGCGCAACGGAACCCGCGTTTTTTTTTAATCCAAAATATGACACATCCACCAGTGCTTGGTAGAATTCGCAGGAGACCGAATTTTTATTCTTCATTCGAGTGTTGCGGGGATTTGGCTACAATGCAGTTCGATATTGCCAAGAAGTAGGAGCTTTTTCTAACAATTAGTGATCAATTAGAGACCCAAGGAGAGGTTAGAAGTAAAATTTGGCATCAACTATGATGATAAAAAAGGTTTTATGGGGTGCACGTGGATGCTGCCTTACGGCGATAGGACGATCGTAGACGTCCTTTTGCTCTGGTCTTTCAAGCGCATTGCAGATTCAGCTAAGAAGCTGAACCTATACCCGCCCTTTAAAACCTCACTTAGTAATACGGTGTTAAAAAATACTGAATGGTGAACCCTGTGCAATTTTTGAAGTCTTCTGTCCTACTAGGCCACAACTTTGTCGCCAGTGGATATTTGCCTTCAACTTTTAAATCATCCTTTTCTATTTGTAATGTGGATCACAGGTATATATATATTATAAAAATGTGTTTATTTCATCCTGGATCATGGCCGCATAAAACCGCCTGAGACGACCGAATGAGGATTAGAGGCCAATAAAAGATGACTAACCATTGAGGAACAAGCACAGAACTTGGTGTGCTTACCTGTCCCATAATCTAGGAGCATATTTGCTTACGGTGATTCGTATTTTGTATTTTCAGGTTCCGTTAGTGATACTTAACGTGATCTGAAACTGGTGAATGACAGTACCGGCTGTAGTTCCACATGACTGTTGTCATGTTTCTCCTCAGATACTCGGTACTTTGCTTCCTACTAAAACTGGTGAACCTGGTTCTCCTAACTGGTAACAGCTGCAACAAAAAACGTGAATCCCAAATGGGTGATAACAAACTTTTATAGTATATTTTGGGGACAGTGACATTCCGAAGGAAATTGCATGTCTGACTGACAAAACAGGCGCGGAATACTGCTAGCAGCCATAGCTCCGTCGAATGGCCCATCCTTGTGCAGCTGTTAAATTAATCAAGAAAACGTCTTACGGCCAAACATCATTTATTATTGAATTTTCGTGGGATTTCGGCCTACTGTGAATTCTCCATCAATGTTTTCTCTATGTTGTTGAATCGCTCCATCGTGACAAATCAGTGCCACAAAAAGGTCTATCCAATAAGCGGAGAGCTCGCAATTCATTCCTGGTTCTCAATGCATCTTAACGTTGGCTGTCCCTTGATCAACATCTTGCTGTGTGGACGTGTGTCTTCTTCCCACGGTCAGTCACTTGGTCATCAGGCAGTAGAAATAATACTATTTATCGGTAAAACGCTTCAAAGGGTTGTCGTATTTGAGTTTCCGACAAAGAAACATAAGGTCAACATTTCGTAAAATTGGAAAAAGCGTGGATTTGTCACTTTTTTCAGTCTGTCTTACGGCTAGGGGTGTTCTTCGTTTAACCCTTGATATTCTGGTGACAGTGTAGAGAAAGATATCTCGCAACTTTGATTCTTAGCCAACCGTATTCTGTTACATTCACTTTCATTCAGGCTGCCTAGTACATTACCGTTTATCCTGAGAGTCAGTTCCCTTCGGGAGTCGACAGAAAATCAGGAGTGGGAATTCTTATAAAGGATCGGATGAATCTCGAGGTTTTTACCAATGGCTTGAATACTGACGACTGGTAGCTGAGGAAAAAGTATCTGATATCATCAAGTCTGTGGCGAATAAACTTTCATTCACTCGTGTTTAGTATAAGATAGACAACTGTGAAACTATTGTTGTTTAAGTCGAACAATCACAGTGTCCATTTCCAGGGGCTTTACTGCATTTATGGTTTTCACTATTCATCTTACTCAATATATGAGAAAGATGAGAAGACAGAAGCAAGGATTTGTGTCTACGTGAACATGCTAGTCTTGTCATTGGGCCTATTGCCTGACTGTGTTGGTACGACTTGGAAAGTCTTCGGTCCCAGTGACAGGTTTCGCTGCTTACAGTCTACTGATATGACAAGAAAGTAAAGTTGGAAAAACGCACGTTTGTTGTCACAAACAGATAAACCAGTATGGAAAAACTATATGAATAGCTTTTTTGTTGCCCGCACTCGTTTTGAAACGGCAGTCTTTATAATCCCGCATTTTACCTTCACTTCGGTCATGTAGTTACCACCATTTTCTTCATTCTAAAGTGTACGAATCCCTAAATATGTGTTATAGTTTTGCGGTTAATGATTAAACCTAAAAGTATCTAGCTATCCAGGCCAGCTTTTACCATGGTGGCCCTGTTGACCGATGAGGTTGTACATGCTTGTTCTGCGGTCATTTCGACCTGGCCGCTACCGCTTCTTCGATAGAGTTAATCCTGACTGGATGGTGAAACTTATTTAGAGATCCCTCCATCATGACAGCAATAGAGTTTGCCAGACTAAATCAGATGCAGAAAGAGCACTGAGTTATAGATAAAGTTTTTTGGTTTATTTATCGCTTCGTTGCTGTTGTGTATCTACAAAAAGACATTTGTACTGTCCCTATCCCGTTAATTCCAGTGGGACTTGGGGCACACATGTTTAACTTTGACAATGGCGGGAAAACAGTGTACCTGGCAGTTATCTTTTATTCGCAAGAGATGGTTGCTTCAGATTTGTTTCACTTTCACTAGCTAAAGACATGGTGTTAATACTGTAACGGAAAGCATAGGGTTCTGCAGCAGTCTTTTACTTATGCTCATGCAAAAGATGTCCCAGTGATAACCGTCGGTAATAGTCCTCTATCTATGTTGACGGAGAGTGGGCATTACGGGCATCACCATAATTTTCCTTCCGTTCGGGAAATATTGGCCAGCGGTGACCAAACGGATAAGGTCTTGGTGTTTGAATGTGAAGGTCACGGGTTCGAATCCTCCCACCGTCGGTCAACTTCCCCACTTGGCAGCCCTCTGTTCAGCGCGGCCCCCTTCTTGAAAATTGATGTACACCGTTGTTTTATTAATAAAAGAAGTAAAAGATAACAGATAAAAGATACATGTCATTTGAAATGACTCCACCCTTGACAGTCATGAAGACTATGCAAAGCTTTCGATCATTCAGTTAATTGGACCTCTAATACTGTTAGGAATCTAGTGTCAAATTTCCCGCTACATGTTTCTTGTATGGTTGTTTTGATCCTGACTTATATTATCCAAGCATTTTCTGCAACACGCCTCAGTTTTTCTCTCTGTACTGGAATTCTCCAGCCAACCTAATATTCGTCTCTTTCCCGAGAGTACACAGTCTTTCAGTCCGCACATAAGATCTGTAACCCCTCGCCGTCGAACCTTAACCTATCCCACCCCACCTCTTCCTGTTCCTTAGCCCTGGAACCAGCTGCTGTCGAATTTCCCTCATTGTTTCTAATTTGACTCAAATTTTGAAGTCTCAGCCATTATGAATAGATACACCCATAGAGTCGCAGTCGAAGCAGTCACTGTGTTAATCTGTCTGGCCGTACAGTCGAAAATGGTCTCTGAAAGGTCACCGTTTATATCACATAATCGACAACTGCATTATTAGACTAGGGGGGGCTAGATCGATTCTCTGTCTATTGTCGATTCACCAAAAAGACTGCCTGTTATTTTGTTTCTTTTTGTCCTTGATTGGTTTTCGCCAAACAAACTGATCGCAAAAAACTACCAGACGCCAGAGACTGACTCACAAATGTGTGAGTGTGCCTGCCTACGTGTAAGACCTAGTCAAATTGAGTTCACTTTTCAATCTAATCGGTCCTTGTGCCAATGGAATTGCCGAGGTCACACACACATACACGCACACATATGCACGAACATAGCTACGCGGTCTTCAGGTCAGAGTCACACTGTTCTTCTTTTGGACAACGCTTTGCGCTTTTAAGAATTCACATTGCGGCCTGAACTATGTGAGCTTCGGAGTCGGGCTGTCTTGATCAATACCCATTCTGATCTGAATTGTCCTGGGACCGTGCATACTTTGGCGTAACCAAGTGGGTAGTTAAACCCGACCGTCAACTTCACCAATGAGGTGCTAATACAAGTTAACCTATGCGTAAATACTGCGTCACAAATTCTAATTTAGTTTCTAGTTAGAAATTAATTAATGATGTGATGAACACAATGGGCGTAATTTTCTCTCTTTTCGGATTTGCTCGGTGCCAAATTAAGCTTCCAGCTTATTACTCAAATCATCCGGTACTAGTATGTGAAAGAATCAATCTCATATTCATGGAGCCAATAAAAGTTGGCTCCTCTCGTTCAGGCAAAAGGAGGAAAAATTACAAACAAACACTTAAGAATAAGGAAAAACAAAATTAATATAGGTAATAGAAAAGATAAAAACAAAGAACCATAAGTAAGATACGGTTGTCTTTTGTTGTTGACTGATGGATTTGCACTCCAGGAAAAATTAGAAATCTTACTAGTACAATTTGAAACACAAGACCAGCATTAGGTGTTATAAATCTACACGAGAATCATCGTCATCATTAATCTGCGAGTGATAGTTTATCGAGATGACCTATTAAATTATCGCAAGGGCCAGTTTTAGCCTAAATCATTTTAATTCTAATTAAATTTTAGAGGAATAGGTTAGTTTGGTCACCATCACTATATAGCATCAGTAGTATGTGACATTCATTGGTCACTATCAAAATTTTGTTGATGAATTTTCATGGCGAAGAAAGTGTGTTTTGTTCCAAAGAGGCCTATCTTCCCACAGACGGCTAGACAGATAATTATCTTTGTTTACTGGAACGGGAACACCGAAAGATCATTTTGTATGACCGGTTTCAGCCGAAGTCGTTGGCAATGGTTCCTTTTAGACCTGTGAATATAAATAATGATAGTAGGGTTCAACCGTTTCTGTCAATATTCGTCCACAGGGTATAACAATTAAGTACCTTTTTTATAATTTCCAAGTCTGTTTTAGTGTACGGAATGAAGTAAAGCCTTTGTCAGACTCATTGCTAGTTCGTGCCACCATATACACACATGCATGCACACGTACGTACATGTATATACATGTATGTATACACGAGACTTTTGAGTTGCATTTTGTCCTGTCCTCTTTGGTTTGCGTTGTCTGTTCCGTACAAACTTTGCATTTCCCTCCTAACCATGGGGTCCCTAAATAGGATTGGTGCACGTAAAAGGTATCTGGGGTTTATCACGGCTATATAGTGTTGCCAAGTCTTCAATAAGTGCGAAGACATACGACAGCAATTTCATTCTGCATAGAAATGGGATCCAGAATTCAATTCCATAACGAATGGTAAATGACTAAGGGGAATAGAATCAGTACCCTCCGTAATATTGGCAAACTTACAAAGGTTTCCATCTAAAAATAACAGGAGGTGATTCCACGAAACAGTCTGTCACAGAAGAAGTGTCAACGATCCACTCTAAACTGTTCACGACAGGCCACTTGAACGTGTCTGTCAACTGATACACTGCTAATGATAAGAAGCAATTTGGTGCCCAGTGCCACTGGTTCTCAACAAACATTTTCCAGTTGAAAAAAGGGTTCGAAGTCGGAACAATATCAGAAATATGGAGCACAGCTAGATCGAGATCTGGACAGATCACACGTTCAAACCTAACGACCTTAAGAAAATGGCAATCACATTCTGAGTGCAAATAAAAAACTTTACCATGTTCTAGTATTATTGATATAATAGAATCTCTAATCACCAGATTTCGTGTTTACAGTTTCTGACAAGTTGAGACATATAAAACTGAAGAAGAAAAGACAATGTTTGTCACTCCTGATTACAAGTTCCAAGCTTGACTTATACTGAGTACAGCCACATAGTGGTCCTAAAATCCTGGGAAAAATGTTTGTGCCACCCCAATCGCATGCACTTAAGCAAGTATATCCCAAATGAAAATACTGAGTTGGAACGTGTGATTTCAATGGCCGATAGCCCGCTTGTATTATTGAAGTCTCAGCAGTTAGGCCAGTGTTTACTGGTTTTCCGTTGTGACACGTGGAATTATTTCCAATGAGAAACCCTGGAGAGCCGAAACAAGGGAAGTGTGGTCAGTTTGGCCGCCTTTCTTCAGAGTTCTGATGGAGAATTTTGATGTATTCGGTATTCCCTCTCTCTCTCTCTAGTGCTCTCGAACACAGAACTTCTTCCATCCTCCGTACAGACGAAATAAGAGGAATACCACAGAGGGAAGTAAATTAAAACGTACAACCATGAACAACTTCGCAGTGTCGACCGGAATAGTTTTGAGTCCGATGTTAACCTGCTCCTGAAAACCCAAGACATTATGCCGTACACATATAAGTGGATGTTGCTGAACGATAAACCAATAGGACCAGACTAAACAAGGCAATTTTAGATAATTCCTGCAATTATTTTATGAGTGACGTGTTGAACCTGGGAGAATAAGAACTGTTAGCTTGAGCCGCTCGATTGGATTTGGATATGCGCAACCCGACTATCACCAGAATTGACACACCTTGCTGATACTGGATCATCATGACTCCTGGTTGTTCTGGTAGGCTGTGGTCAGTAGTCGGAACATGTATCCATACACCACTTTTCCCCCGGTGAACTGTTAAAGAAATTAAGCTCTGTCAGAAAATTATTTTCGAATATAGTTTGCTTGTGCCATTTTACTCGACACTAGGAGCCCATTTCAACTTCGGTGATTTCCTGATATTTTTAAATTCTGTATCCTGATCCAACTGTGGTCGTCAGTGGCTACCAAATAGATCAAAGCAACACAATTTCAATGAATTGATGACTACATGAATGGTCTCGGATGCGTACGACACGATCGTTTGACAACAGACTCAAGAAATTAAACAATGAAATTTAATGTTCTGAAGAGATGAATTCAGTAGAAATATACCTCCATATCATTTAGGTCAACTGAGAATGCCTTACGGTCTCGAATTTGAATCTAGCGAAAAACAATTGGATGATTTTGAAGAGTGCACGCCTCCGAGCAATGTTGTTGGCTCCAGCTACGATAAGACGGCACACCCGGGAAAACGGTATTTGTTTTTACATAGTTACGCCCGCAGCGTAGATTTTCGCTTACGCTGTCGTAGGAATAAAAACCATGGCAAAATGAACTTCAAACGTTTGAAAAATCCCATAGAACACATTGAGAACAACACAACGTGGCGAACCTGTGGGGCCAGGTATATTGGCCGCACGGCCAGGCGTTTGTCCGATCGCGTTCATGAACACCACTCGGCTTGGTTGAGCACAGGAACAATTAAGGCAATCACTAGCGCGGTGTGCACACCTTGTCAAGTCAAAGCACTCAGGGAACGTGACAAGTGCTTTTCGCGCCATCTACAAAGTCAGGAGCGGACAATCAAGAACTGTCAAGTGTCGCATCTAGAACACAGCCGAAGCCGTATCTATCCGTTTGTGTAACCCCCTTCTATGGGCTCAGAAACAATTTGTCCAGACTATTAAACTTCCCTGGCCCACTTGTCATTATCCGACAAGTGGTCTACAACCTGATCGTGTGACAAACTGATTAATTACACACACACACACACACACACACACGCATTCTTAGAGTTGTGAACTGATGTGACTGCAAACCGACAGTTTCCCTTGAACCATCTCCAGACCATATTTAATGTTATGTATTGGCATGAATACGAATAACTGAAAACGAGCTTGTTCGCCACGTCGTGTTGTTCTCAAAAAATGAACTCATTTCAACAATCCGAAAAAATCCGCTTGGTATCATAAAGCATGGTGATGTGCTCAGATCACAACTAACCAATAACGGTCAACTTGATCGTGACTCAGCAAAGAGAAATATTTTCAATTTCATTTGGTCAAATTTACTCTCACACTGGCATTGCCAACACACACTGATTAGATTGCTACCATGCAACACTAGTGAAGAACTGACTAACTAGTCTAACGTTGATATCATTCTTAAGCCAAAGGAAATGAAAAGCACGTGAAACAAGTAGTCGGGAATGAGAAACACATGAAGGACATGTGATTTCTACCCTCTCTACAGCATACCAAATATAAATGTAAAACATTTTTGCAACTAAACTGAAAATGCCTATAAATGGAAGTACATCAAATGAACTCAAATGTAGTCAGTGATTATTTTTTGTTGTTTTGGTCTCTTACGCAACACATTTTTTAATTTTTCCAAAAATCGACCCCTAACGTGATGTGATAAATTATTTTTGCCAAGCTGCCTCGTCGACTGTAACTTCATGTGGCCCTAATTTCTTTTCCTCCTGTGTCATTCGGTTCTTTTGCCATCTAATCAGTTGGGAAGATAACATTTAATTTTGTAAGCGATTTAATAGAAGTATGTGGCCTTGGCCATTATGGCGAATTTCGAATACGCCTAAACATCACCATTTAGAAAATGTTTGACTTTTGGGGTCTAGCTGCATCAGTTGCACGGCTTAGCTTAACGAGCTTGTTACACTCGAACTTGAAATAGTAGTAAAGAATGCCACCAGTAAGGACTGCTAGTGCCTACTGGAATGATTCCAGCCCAGACTACTCCAAAGAGAAGACCACAGGAAAGGAAAACATATCCGTTTCGGTTTATTCACAAACAGGTTTTTGTATACACATATACACGAAATAGTGATTGGTGGAATACCTTCAAACCGTGGTACTTGGGGCCTGTTTGAACTTCTGGTTCGCATTCCTCCATGGTTCTCATTGGCTGGTTGTGTACGAAGAGTACAACGAAATTGTACTGGACTGCATCACGTGGTTTGCATGTACAAACAGTACACGGCTCCCATAAACTATTCATCAATTATTTCGCAGAATCGTGGAATAATTCAACCAGTGAACAGAAAAGGCATATATTCGGAGAAATTTTCGTGAACTATTCGGCCTAGGAAGGTAAGATGCCTAAGACTCATAAAGAAAATAACCTAATGATGCGTTGGAATCCATCTGCATGCTGTTGTCCTGTCGATAATTCAGATGCACACATTGGAAAAGGCGTCTTCGCAGGTAGTTTTAAGATAGTTACTTCGACGATACTTAATTTAGCTAGTGACAAGTAAACTACAACACTATTCCTCAGTAGACGGAATAAATTAGATAGTCTGTCAGCTCATCTTGCTGTCTTGACAGAATGTGCTCGAACACCTTGGTGGAGAGGAAATTAATGATCATCTAAAGTTGCCAGGTTTGTGACAAAATGGCCGGCCACCTTCTGAACCAAAAGGTATTTCGACAAACTGTAGAATTTCGGAACATCCAGGATAGAGCTGAAGTTACTCTAGACAAATTTACCATGAATTTGATGAATCTAGCAAGCAAAATAATTATTTTTATTAAATTAACCAAGCGCAGTTCACCCCGATTGGCAAAAGTTAATCAGCTTTTTTTAAACGCGACAATCCCTTGGCTTTCTATACTCAAACAACGTCCTTGCGTTCATATTGTGCACAAAACTGGTGCACAAATTGCTAAAGCCGAAATACAAATGTGAATGAAAATCACACGAGGATGATCCTTGCGAATTGAGAAAATGGCGGGCAGAATTTCCAGTTCAGACGACTAAACGTAAGTACAAAGTCCCATGGAACAAATTCATAACCCGTTCCATAAGTAGTTCAGTTTCTTGGTGAAAATGCAGCCATGCACATGGTGACAATCGTGCCGTCCAGTTACGGTCTAAATAAAACACGGCAAATGTAAAGAGAGTTATGATGGCAGGTAATTTGTGAGGCCGCCATCACTATGATGGTTGGTGCACAGTCAATATTCTCTGGACACAAAGTTTTGTCTTCAAACAAAAAATTTGTTTGGGCTCGGGAAACTGTTCCATTTGGCAGTCTTTCAAAAATCGGGAATATTACTGGTAATCTGAACTCAATGTGTCTGGTGACGCTCGGCTAAAAGATAACTTGTCGTCACCAAAGGGAGATCGTCTCAGACACGCTGTTAGGATGACATCATTCCGAACTTTGGGTCTGAAAATATTAGTTGCTTAACAGTTGTTTTCGTGATAGCTATCTGCAATCGTAAGTTGCCTAACGCTGTGGTCTAAGCATCTGCCGTTTCTCAAAGTGGCCATTACTAAATTGCGTAACAGGCGCCCTGTGTTGTCTGTACTCAAATCAGGACACGGAATCGCCTATTAGGCGGGTTATAAATCGCTGGTGTCGAACATCTTGTCACCCTTAGCTGCCCTGCGAATAGGCGATTGTCGTTTTTTTTAGGTTCATTGACTGACATCTACGCACGAAATCGATGACCGGTATCAATTCCATGCAACTTATTCCTGGTACATTTTAGGCCTTGAAAATAGGCTTCCGATTCTCGCGGTAACCTCAAGGATATTGCGCTGCATTGGTTTTCCTACTTCATCAAATAATGAACTGACGCACATGCTGAGTTGAATGATACTAACTGGTTGGATGAGAGAAAGAGGGGAATAGTTGCAAGCTATAGATATAAAGTGAATTCCTGGTGGATGTCTTGTGTTGTCGCGGTTTAAAAAGTTAGAAGTGTCATAATCCATCCAAGATTCCCATGTGGCAATGTAGCTCAGTCGGTAGATAAGATACAGTATAGAATTTTATGCTCTGTTCTCCCGTTTGTATCAGTCCCACTAGGTTTGACGTCACTCTAATAGGTGAACAGAACAGCAACCTAAGTAGTAATTTGAGGTCTGATTTACTTTCAAGCCTATTCGGACTGATACGTGTTTTCGAACGGATGCGAAAATCTGAACCAGTGACTCAAACTTGTTCACTGATTCAGGTAGATTAAATGTCTGTGTGTCGGAGTAATAGATCTCCAGTATATATATATGTATATATCCTCAGTTGGTGATGCCTAACCAAAGCAACTCGTGTGTCACCGCAACATACAATGATGCTAATCAGATGGCATGACTGTTTGCAGCAAAATCAGAACGGATCAATTGGAAACCTACTATCGGTAACTGAACCAAAATTTAAACGCTTATTTCTTTACTCCTCAGGATATAGCTATCGTCAAACTAATAATTTTCACTCCAGCTTTCAAACTGGAGTACCGAACCAATTGACATTAGTATGCAGGAATCCTGGAGTCTGGACCCAGTCACGTTTTTTCATCCGCGGGTAGTCAAGTGCTGTTGATGACTAACTGTGAATGTTTTCTCTACTGTTACTTTTTACATTTGGACTAAATATGTTACTGACTCAGATTGTGGTTTTGTAGCCAGCACGTCTCGGTTTCACTGTCCTCGGGCAGTACACTTATTTAGTCAGAGAGCAGACTGATAAATCTTTTATATTCTTTGCGGAGACCAGTCCTCATTCAATACACGGGTGAATAGTGCGTTGGCAAATTTTTCCCAGCCCTGATGGATCTCCATTCCGACTGATCCGTAAATTACTTTTCCCTTGACTAACATCATGGTATACATCCGACTGTTTCTGATTTTGTCTACTCAGAATATGCAGGCATTAGGGTTGTGAAATCATAAAAGTTGACAGCCAGTTTTGTTGTTTGGCCTCTACAATCCCTGTCCGTGTCCAAGTACCGCAATAGATCTTATTTATATCTGATAGCATGAAACCAGTACTGTGCTGTTTGTTTGCACAATTTCAGATATCAGGACAAAAATAATCCACCATATCTCACTTTTCAGTCCCAATCAGCTGGGTATTGATGTTTAAACCACTGCTACCTTTCTGGTTAGTTGGACATCTGCCTTGAGCTGCCTTCTTATAGCAATTTTTGATGTTCATTGTAGGGAAAATGGCACAGCTGAGAGGTGAACAACCTGGTCCCTGTGCCGGTACGTTCTTTCCTTTTTAAAGCCAGTTCATCATTCATGGGTCTACAATGAAGTAACCTAGACAGATAGCCAAATACTTCACAGCTTCGCAAGCTGAGCTGACGAGTCCTCATTGCTTCGTCCCATTCGATCCGTTTTCCACAGAGAATTTTCGGTGAATCGGTTATTTTACTTTTTTTATTCGCGACTTATTTCCTCCGAACACTCGACAATACTATTACGTCAAACGCGTCTGTGACAGTGAAACCATTTCCAAATTCTTGACGCACAGGTATGCGTTCACGCAAAATTATGTCCTGTGATTCCGGTTTGACGTCTGACAGAAAAACGTGGATGGATGTGCACGTAACAACACATGCACGTACGCACGCCTACGCACGTACACACACACACACACACATACAAATCACTTAAACACGCACGTGCAGCACTCCCCGTATCCGTTAGCTATCTAAAGTAACCATTTCTCCCACTACGATATCAGTGCCAGTAACAAGATCAAATTGTTCCTTAATAAATATTATCACAGTATTTAGCATGAAATATCAGATTAAACTTGCAATGACGCCAGTCATGATTGTCATTGAAGGTATAGGGCTTAAAATATGCTGACGTGAATGAAGAAAAATATTCTTCACATAAAGTAGAAGGTTTTCTTTTAGAAGGTTGCTGCTCACAATTAAATTTAGGAAGCGCGAACAATATGAGCACATTTCAACATAATGAATGATAATACTTTCAAAGAACACTGCGTTGATGACTGAGGCTGTGCGACTGACAACCCAGATTATCAGCTGCGAGGATACCCCTTAACACGGCCGTTTAACCAAAGCAAACAGGTGCTTCTTTGGTCGAAAACACCCGGAGACTGACGGTTTTTTTTAACGAAGCATAATACACGTTAATACAACTTACAAAGCCCAATCTGTTAATGCCATCTATGTTCCTGATTTGGATTCAGGGAACAAATGACGGTACAGTTTTGAGCACAAAATAAATCCGTGGTGGATAAGACAAACGGCTGAATATCTGATCAGTGGGTAAATAAATCATCCTATTGCGAGGAAGAAATTCACGACTGTTTCAAACAGAATAGAATGGAAGTCCAAGGAGTATATCCTTCTGACATGCTCAGTGTGTTTAGTAATGGGAGCCAGCGAACACTTTTGGATCGAGGTGATACGAGCGACAAAATTAATGAGCACATTTGATGGCTCGTTTATCAAGCCTGTTTCAATTAGTCAATTGAGCCTTTCTACACAGAAACGTTATTCCGTAACCAGTTCAAGCGTTACACACGAACATTTTGTCATTTGACTCAATTGGACTAGTGAGTACTTATTTTATTCGTCTTTCTTCGTTTGGTCTGTATCCGTGAATTTCAGGCAGTTGCACGTGCTCCAGAAATTTGGTCACAGTTCAACTGGTATTAGTTGCGGTTTTTAATGTTGACGATGATGTTAAATCTCATTATTGGGTAGACGAAACTGCGTACAATACAACTCTTGGTCTTGGACTCGGCTGCTTGTGAAAGCAAAGCACGGAGAAATTTCATTTTTTGGTTGCTTTTCCTTGACTGAAAAGCCATGTTGATTACAAACACTCACCAATTGATGGAATTGTACTTGGGTGTCTAACACTCATCGCTGTGGCAAAGATAATGAATTCTGAACGACTGAACGATTGCTTGTGCGCCAAAGGTGAGACTGTTTGAAAATTTCTCACCACTACTTGACCCACGCATTGATCGGATGAAGACGAAAAGAAAGAACGAAAGAAAGAAAGAACGAAGAAGGAAAGAAAGAAAGAAAGAAAGAAAGGCAGAGATCACAAAAAGGGTCACATGCAACAAATGAGGAAATAAACATAGACGTACGACCAACTGAGCACCACTATCATTTTATATTCACGCTCGGTTCTTCTCTTCAGTACTGCTTCACTTAAACATCGAGTTCGTCTGACCCGAAATCGGGCTGTTCTCTACGGTGGCTTTCGATAGTGTAAACCGCTTCGTTTAGCACAAGTGTTTCTTTCTCTCACGTATCTCGTCTCTGTGATTTGTGCGTGCATGTCCTTCGGGGTAGGAGATTGTCTACTGATACGCGTCCACACACATACACACACCCAAGATAGAACGTGACGTATGAGGTCAGTGGGTTGATACTCCGTATTCTGTTCTCACTCTCGTTATCCATTCTGCATTTGGCCTGATGCCAAGTCGAGATTTCGTCGCTCAGTGCGAACACGTGTGTATGTATGCAAGCTTTTGAATGTATAAGTCCGCGCTTACGATTCCACACATCCTTCAGTGTTATCTTTTTTCCATATACTCTTACACGCGCGCATGCACAAGCACATGTCTGTCCTTTAAGCCAACTTGTCAAAGCATTCTCGTGGCACTTTCTTGTTGTCTAAGACGTTCGCTGGTTCTCGCCGAGGTCGTGTTCCGCACTCCCTTGTTTTGCAGTAGATCGTGTATCAGATCTACCGGCCACCAGTAACAAATTCGTTCATTAAATTGCGCTAGTGTCAAAGATGCTTCCTTTTGAACCCGTGGAATATAAGTTCTCAAACGTTACATGAACACGCAAGAATATGGAAGAAACTTCCCGACAGATCACGCTAGCCCGAAATTCCTCTCCATCTTTCTGCTGTCCCATGCTGTGAAGGTATTTTAGAGTGGGTGGTTTTCAGGAAGAGGACTGCGACAAGCTGTTCGCCACCGAATGGAGAATTCGCCAACCCTTGGCGCATACGACCCCAGAAAAATTGCCACGAAAGCCATGACGTTAATCCTCTGACTATCATCAATCGAGGTGCACAAAGTTGCTCCACTGATAAACTGTTTAACAAAATTGATGAACCAATGTTGGCATCTTACCCCATTTTCCTTGGCATGTTGACAGTGAACTTAAAATTCGCTATTGAGGATGCCATGTTCTAGACGATTCGTGATCCTTCCACCAAATATCTCAAACCTTTCAAATGACTTCTTGGCTCAGTCGAGAGAAACAACGGGGTATCAAATTGCAGATGAGTATTGCTCTCCCGAATGGTTTCCCATCGGTTGAGCAACAAATGACAAAAATCTTTTTGCTCGCATGTTCGTACAAAGAGACAATTTACTTGGTATTAATGGGTATCCAGAGTGAGAAACTTCGTTCTTCTCGTTTTAAGTGGCAAGTGAAGTGAAAATGAGGTGTTTACATCATGTGCAAAGATTACCGTTTTCCCCCTTTTTTCGCAATGATCTTTGTCTCCCCTGTATTCGCTACCACATACACTTTGACTTGAGACCCTTATTTAAGTATCACCAATCTTTGACAGGTAATCCGCGCTGTTGATTTTAATGTTCTGTGAATTTCCTGTCATACGCAGGCTTCGCCAGAGTTGGGCCATCAGCCTATTGTTCTGTGGCGATATTTGTCTGTTCTTGAACCTTCGCGACGTAACTTGAATCAGGAATTTCAATGAAACCATAGATGGACTACGCGGGTTCACGCCCCAGTTCTGGCACGATTAGTATGGACACTAAGAAGGACGGAGTCGTCTTGATTTTCAACAGTGAGTTGAGCGTTGTCGCTGCATGGCAAATGATTTCCTGTGCAAATTTAACTTCGTCCTATTCAGATCGACAGCGCGAATTTATCGTCCACAGGTCTTCATGTTTAAAACACGAAGCTAATCAAAGAGCCCGCAGTACCATGTTGATATAACTCAGGCGTCAGTCATACAATACACTCCCTATCCCCGGCATTCTTACCTGATCCCTCCGTCTAACTCTGCCTATCTGCACGTATGTCTGCCTCTCCAACTCTCTTTTATTCTTGAGTGGATTCGGTCTGATCACTCAAGTTTACTGGCCGACCGAGAGATATACTGACAGCTGTGGAGGTTTTGCCAAATCTACTCACGACTGTTATCGTCATTCTCTGCAAGCTTCGTCCCTGTTGTCTGTCCATCCATGATGCGTACGTCCCTATGCGCGTGCATCTTTGTGTGTGTACCCGTGATATTCACACAGCTGGTTTGGTTGTCTTGACGTCCGTTCAGGACATACATCAGTTCCGGCTGTGACCGGACGGGTCAAGTTTACATACAGCAGGGATGTTCTCATTCGCCGTCACCCAATAGGCTTGGTGATCACATGACTCCAAATATTGGATCGACAGAAAAAAAGCGCGACGAGCTGTCCTCACCCGCTCCGCCTACGTCCCCGACTCGCTCTGTCTACCGCAATCCTTCTATGCGATACCCTTGACCATAGAGGTGAATGTACGAATCTTCAGTATTAGTTGCCACAGCTCATAGTGACGTTAAAAACTACCTAGGATGATATTCCGATAGGTGAGCGTCAGGTAGCATACAAGCGATCCGCAAACAGTATCTCATGTGACCAAGTGAGACTGTCTGAAAATTTGTGAGCTGCGGGAAAAGAGTAAACCCAAAACCTAGTTAAAACTGAATTAATCGGGTGAAAATTTTTCCCATCCAAGCATTCATTGTTTTTCTTTCATAGGATTGGTTAGTTAAAGCCACAAAAATAGTTTAATTTTCTTTCGGTCTTATCCTTCATGAAGTATGCAGGGCCAGTCTAATAAACGCATTCAGCAAAAAGTAAGAGGTTTTTCTTTATACAGTTTACGGAATAATCACTAAAGGTAAATTCATTATTAGATTTCAAAATGTGTGTGCTATTTTTAAGCTAGAAAAACTCCCAAGTTGACGTATCACAGTAATCTGATGTCATGCGCAACTGCGAGCGTTTTAAAATTACTGACAGGGTGGTCCGAAATGAATTTATTCGGAAGCTATGTTGGACTGTCTCGTTAAATTTATCCATGCTACGACAAGAGGTATGGAGAAATTATTGTAACAAATCCAGTTTTCTTTTGAAAATAAAACACCTCAAAGATGTATGCAGACTTGGCCTTAAATGTCTAAATAACTGTAAAAACGTTGAGATGTTCTGAGTGCCAGTAGATCAATGCCAATCATTCATCTGAAGGTTGCCACCCAAAATCGCAAAAGTCGATGATCGATAGCACGTTGTGGTGGCTTGTCTTAACGAAAAAATCACACCGCAATTTAGGTCATAACACCTGGGGAATTTTGCAGCAGTCGAAAAGCACCTCGGCGGAGGTCAAATCGACCACCTCGGTATCGATCGGTTCGATGGTAAACCTGTCAGGTACCGTTTGGCGGGTCAGCCAAAATCTGCTGTCGATCACTGAGCTGCGTCTAAATTGATATATGATAGTTACGGTGTGCGCATGTCTATGCTTTTTCTTTTGGTAGTCTACCTATGAGAATTAACTACTCGCTTGCTTGCGGCTGCATTTGTCAAGACGCAGAAACTAGGATAGTTTTCTCCTTTTTACCACTGCGTTCACTCTCTCTGCTTCAGCAGAGCATGAAAATGAGGTACGCGTTCAAGATAGGAATGTCTTCGAATGGGAATATTTTCCATCCATTATTGACGATTGCTTTCATAACTACTTTTTTGTTCAATAATTGGCAGTTTTTAATTCCCTATCTATCTGAGACAGTACGCGTCAAATCTCTGTTCCATAATTTACAAGGATTCTATTCCTCGTCTCTAAGATACAGAAAGCTAGACGTATCTTACAAGTTGTTTTCCAGCTAGTTATTTTGTATTCTTTCTCGCTTCAGATGAAGACAGGTTTGGTTTTATCTAATCTCTAAAACTGCTCGCATATTGCACTGAAATTGCAAAGCATGTACTTACTGGTTTTATTGTTCATAAGCACGTGCTATAAATTCTCGAGCAGTATGCTGTGTAACATCCGTGTTTGACCTCACTCAACCGTCTCCGAGACCAATACTCTTTCTTCAACCAAGACCGCAAATTTGAGTCGTCCTCGTTCGGACTTGAACATACACGAACAGTCTTGCCTGTCCATCTCCCGTTCATTTATGGACGAGTAGACAAATGGTAGTGTTCGTGGCGGTCGAAATGACTCCCGTCGATTGTACCCATTCACAGTCCGTTTTCTCGTCTCTATTCTTTTCACTATCACTTCTTATTCAATCCTAGCTCATATCAACATAATCTGCCGATTTCCCATGTTGTCATCACACACTTCTTGTGATCAAGTGGAAAATTCACCCTCTCCCGAGTAAGTAAACGCGGCAACCGAATCGAAATAAGCTTGTATTAGGACTAACCACAAGATATGCCCACTATTGGTAGAGAAAAACGTTCGATACAGTCAGTACCGAGAAATGTAATTTAACTAGTTAAATAAAATATTCTTCTGCAAACGGCTTCATTAGACAACACGTAGATCGGAATTTTGCGGTACATTATTTAGCCCGTCTATCCTGTAACCGAGAGAACCGAGTGAAAATCAGGTGTGCGACTGAGTCCATTTTCGTCTTTTATGGATTTCTCGAACTGATTTCAAGCGGCCAGTCGCTCGTTTTTTCCTCCTTCAGACCCAGGTGAAAGGTAAGTGATGAAAGTTCTTAAACTAAAACAATACAAAGCAATACAATGTAAATAAGGGAGTAAATCAGACCAACTTAGCCAGTAATGATCAAGTAGCCATATGAGCACTAAATGATGAATTACCAGTACTACTAGAGAAAATTCAGTCGTGGTTAATTTGACTTATTTGGACACGACCCAAATGTGAAAATCCATCAGCCTCTACGGGATTCGAACTCACACATGGATGCATCCCAAAGGCCTGTTTCGCGTGGGCTACGAGCTACGTCGCGAGCTCCAAATGGCTGACACTGGTTGATTAATTAGGAACTCCTGTCCTAGAAGCCAAACTACGAAAGTACACTGCGATGGATGTAATGCGCTTGCTTGATTTGTACGGGTAGCCAACCGTACTTAAATAACTTGCCCCAGGACCCTCTGGCTTGGCCTGGTGGCTAGTCTGGTCCAGTGCATGTGGCACAAGTTGGCAGGGCATGTCGATGACAGGATTCGAACCCCTCCGATGTCTAGGGGGCTTCACATTTGAATCATTTTCCAGTCATTCATTTATCGTGAAGCCTGATCTGGGAAAACGGCGTCAGCCAAAATTTTACAAATTTCATACCTTTAGCTTTCTACTTATCGGTTCTTGGATGCAAATCCCCAACGAAGCCTTATAAAACATCAATTTTTTTTACATTCGGCCTCGCTACTATTGTGTTTTCCGCTATTTTTCGAGGTCAGTTACTAAAAGACCTCAACGAGACGTCTGGGCCACCCAAGTTCATATCTTCTTGGAGTGGCATATCCAGACTTCAGTTCACTCACATCATATCGCAACACAATAAGTCTTCCAAAGAGCTTCCCATGAGAAATTTCAGTTATTATAGTCCCTCTATTCACAAGAATCCAGCGAAACGCGTTTCATTCAATCGTATAATTCAATTTTCGGCGTCTATGTTCGAACATCGGACCTTCTGGCTATCTCAGAACCGGAATAACGTAACCTATAGGGGAGGTCGGACTAGAGACCCTTCACTAACCAAAACTTCGGGGCTTCGTTACATTGGTTTTTATTCACACACTTGAAATCCGAAACCCGTTGTCAAAGTGTGTATGATGCATTTACTTGACTAGACTTGACCGACATGACTAACGGGATTAACCACCCGGGGGTTCACCAGATTCTTTGAGAGTTCGAATTTCCACTCTTGATGAGGAAAGCACCAGTGTGTTGAAACAGTATAATTGAAATATAGAAATACATGCTAACTACTCCGAAGAGATTGAAAGCTCTTCCATCTAGAATATCCCTGGCGTTTCAGAATGAGTAAAATTAACGGATACAAAACCTTAATACAACAATGCTCCGCAATAAAGAAGATAAATCTAAGATTTTGTGCTTAGATAAAACGCAGAACTGATACAATGTCATACAGAAAGGCTTATGCTAATCCTGGAGAAAAGTCTGTTTAAAATTTGCCGTTTAGCGAATCAATATCTGAAGTTGAAGTAGCCTTAAACCCTTTATTCAGTGCTGATAATTTAACACATTATATGAAGCTATGCCACGATCACAATGAAACCTAAAATAATTTGCTTCATTTACCGCGATCGAACCTAAACCAAGGCAGTATACTAAAGGATTTCTTATAGTCTAGTAGCCATCGACCACCACTTAGCAATCTCAAGCCTGCAAGTGCCTTAGTTTGGTCAAGGGTTGATGTCCAGACTCCTAGTCGATATATATATAAGGAGTCTGATTTTACCAGCCACGATTTAGGTTGTGGCAGGCGCATTTTTCGCCAAAATTACGGCTGTTGGCAAAACCCTCACTACTCTTTCAAGTTGCCCTCCTCACCCATGCAATTTGCGCCAGATGTCTTTTCCGGCATGTACTGTCCAAAGATGTTTATTTATTCCACTCGAGGTTGCGAATGTTTAAAAAATCCAGAGGTTATTGAAAGATGATTAGAAGCTGCGAAAAGGTGCACTAGAGGAATTATGAAATATTGAAAGTAACAATACGCTGCCTTATTACGATGCTGCAGGTACATGAATGCAATGAAAGGTGCATGAGGAGACAGCAGACCTTAACTCTGAGACTTGAAGTAGTACATAACCACATAAGGTCTCATTAGGTCAGTTGCGACAATGAACCTGGTGACAAAGAGATGTTGCCTACCGCAAAAATGACCGACTGTTCTGGCGCTCGAATCTCTGGTCATTTAGGGTGGCAGACGCTCAGTCCACTTGAGTACAGCCGGTTTACTGACTTTCCGTGGCACTGCAATCAAAATTGTCCTAAATGTGGCAATCACAAAATCAGATAGGAGGGATTATTAGTCTTCGGACATTCAAAGAAGTTAGTCATGGTGATATCTACATGATACGAGTGTGATGAATTTGTCATTGCATATCTTCCAATGACGAAGCCTATCCCATGTAATGAGCTGGATCAGATATTAAACTGCCGAGGCTGAGTTTTAGGGACGCTTGTGCTGGCTGGGTTTGCAGTAGTTTTAGATGGAACACATCCGAACAAAAAACTCCGATTAGATCAATTCAATTCATTTTAAGCCACTCTGTTCAACAGTATTCGATCCCCGAAATGAATGTACGTTTGACTTGGAAAACTGGTCGATTAGATAAGGTTTATTACATTTGATATGACACGAATAAAAGTGTTCCTAATGTGTGCCTGTTGTCGGTCACTTTGCCGGACAGGTGGTTGGGACCGATGTAGATCACGTGACCTGTTAACAATCACGGCAATATTTTGCTAAAAACAAACACCTTTTGACTTTTGCTAACTGTTGTCTTCCGGTGATGAATTCATGTTTTTCAATGTTGACTCGTGTTTGGAGAAAAACCCTTGAAAATTTCCACTCAGGTGATACCATGAACGATGACTTGAATATTTCTCGCAGTTTCATATGGTACCGCACGTGTTCGAAACAAATCAGCATTATCGATATACGATAAGTTTTTATTCAAGAGAATCCTTAGGTGAAAACTAGGACAACATTGATCTTGGTCAAGTGTTCCAATGAACAGAAACGTACCCACGCACGCACTCAGGCATGCGAACAAGGGCACAAACAAACAAACAAACGAACAAACAAACAGATACACACAGGTACCCACAGGCATATACGGTTGACTTCTGTTCTGACCCCGTAAAATGATGAACCGAATCGGTGCGGATAATTGATGAAACTCAGTTTTGGTACCCATCCAATGAAACTAGCAAAAATCGAGGTCTATCCGAGCTGTTGTTGTTGTGAAACTTTAGAGATTATCCTAGCACTGGTTGTAAGCTGCACAATGATCATATTTCGAAAAAACGAGAAAACCACGAATGATGCTCATCATTATCCTCGCGCACCGATTTACCCGCACTATGATATGGAGCCAGATATGTGCAGCTGGAACTGAAAATGAATAATAGCGCCAGCAGAAGTAGAATTTCTTTAAATCCATTCCGCATCAAATCCGATTCGGTTACGCAAAAAGTGCAATAAAAATACTGGGACCGTTCGAAATTCTGCGACAAACTCTCTTCGATATTGCTTTGGTTGTAAGATGCATAACAGCCATGCAAAATTATTGGGTTATTAATTGATTGCGAAATCACTACATTTCTTTTCCGCTGATTCAGACACGTACACACTCAAGAATACACAGCTAGCCTGGAGTACTCACAATTGAATCCTTTACCGCGTCCAAAGGAGGAGGTAGGAATCTGATTTAGCGAAAGGCGAGATGATGTTCACAGATAATAAAGTGAAGTGTCATGACCACCTTATTTGGCAAATAACAACCAAACAAAAGAACTATCCTGAAGTCTAGAGAGAAGAACAGACACGCGAATGAGAGTACATGTTAGTAATGAACTATGATAGTAAAGTTAAATTTCGTTCAATTCAGGTCCAGCAACATCGAAAATGGCCGAGGACAATCGAATGACCACAGTTGCTCCCTCACAATGCCAGTCATCCTTAATTTCTCCTACGTTCTTTTTAGCAACCCGGTTTTTACTGAAATGCAAAGAACTGCAAACCTCTTCAAATCCTCGAGGCAAAGGTGTAGTCATGCTGTGACAGTTCCGGTCAGGTATATAGTCCTATCCTACACAAACACGAGGTGCGATTGCCTAAGCCTTTTTCTCCTATCTTATTTCGAATTCTATCACCGCGACTGTCCCGCTCAAGCTGCTCTTAGATGTTTTGCTAACCGAGGTGATTATGAACTGGCGTATCACCCGTTACCAATGATCATATCGTCGTGGAATTGTTGCATAATTGCTCCACTGAATCGCCCCCAAACTTGATGATTGTCCGAATGACTCGATACTATGGCTGGATTTATTGGCAAGTAGTACACTACGGTTACTTGTACGTGTGTGTTTGTGCGAACATGATTGGTGAACTGCCGTTCGCAACCCGTTTGATGGCCATTTGGGGATGTAAGGAAATAAACAAAGAGGATCTAGTTCCTTGGACATTGATTAGTTTTCTGTGGTGGGTTATGACTAATAATGTATATTCCACCAATAAGAACAGTCATATTCGGTTTCACCCGGAGTTTTCTGGAGAATTTCGTGTGGCTGAATCAAGTTTACAATCAATTCGTTCTATTAATTTTATTTTACTCTACGGGTGAGACAGCAACTGAAAACACAGTCTGGATCGATGAGAGCAAATCTTTACACTCAACTGAAACATATGGTGCTATTTTGAAGCAAAAGCAGTAAAGACCAGTAGAGGGGCCATCCAATATCCTACACACAGATTTCAGAATTTCCAGGTGAGGAAACCAATGCAGTGTGATGAGTGTACATTCAAATCACGTGGGACAGACTAGCACAGCTTTATTATAGCCTGCAACTCCGACTGAACATTCGGAATAAAGTGAAAAGCAAACATTCCACGATGGTATTTGTTCCAAAGTTTCTTCCAACTTTGTTTCTCTCTACATTATATATATATATATATATATGTACATATATATATATATACGAGTGAATTAAGAATAAACTCAGACGCTGTCTTCAGCTGCACAGTCTAGAACTGGATCAATTGCAATAAGAACTGCTGATTTGCTTTTGTGCGTTATTATGATCGACCTAAGTCAGGGTTGTGATTTCCACTACATGCAGCTACAATTCCCGCAGGGAATGCATCGTTTTACATGGATATTATGATTCCGTTCTTGAATAAAATAAATTTTTTTGGCCAGCACCTGGAAAACCAGGACATTGGTAATTTCACTTGCACAGACTAATCCGTCGGTGCGACCAGCAC
>LUCM01000692.1:0-63608 GCA_008360955.1 Fasciolopsis buskii | reverse complement strand
TATATATATATATATATATATATATATATATATATATATATATATATATGAACATACTGGCTTTCGGACGATTTTTCAGTCGTGCGTCAAACAAGTTAATAACGCCAGTATTTTTTAAAACTAATCTATGCCTTGCCGAATGAAGTTATTATTTCTGCTGTTTAATTTGCGGTTTTAACTGACAAAGAATGCAACTAATGGTGTAATGAAAGGCCAGTGATTGCCTGTATAGTATAAAGTTAGGAATACTAAGACAGTCCATGAGGCGTAAAATCGTTGCATTGGGCCATTTTTCTGCCCACATTGACTGAATTCGATTGTATCGAAATTATTGAAATGGCAATCATAATGAATTTTTCACTTATTCGACGAGTACCTAACTTCATTCTCGATACCGTATGTCGCCTGTCACCTATACAAAAACTGTGTCAACAAATCAGCGTTTGAACTGAATTGTCGTATAGGGAGTCGGCTGGCACACGTACGCCCCTCACGCTGATAGAACTGATGCGCTGATTAAGCACGGGTGACACCATAATCAAGGCGATCGCAATCAGATCCGTGAAACCCGTGTTCGTAATCGGATTACTAGACACGCCCAGGATGAAATGAGAGAAAGAGATTGCATCCCGGCAACGAAGAGTGAGTATGGAGGGGGATCTTGCACGAGTGTTTCGGAGAGGCAGCTTCAGTCCACTCTAAAAGTCTCAAGAGTTCTAACTGGGGCAGCTTGCTGAGCGCGGACATTAAAGAGACCTAACCGAATTGATGACTGAAGTACTGATTCCGGTTTATTCTTCGCCCCTCCACTAGTGCTACTATCTTCTAAATAAGTCGATCCGCAATTTTTCTTAATGTCCTGTACTGACCTTCTATTAGAAGGCCGAAAATCGGCAACACTTCTCAATGAAAAAATGCTGCACTTGTTTGAGTGTGAATTACTTCGCGCCTGTTCAAACCGCAGAAGGGGGTTTCCTTTGTGGGAACTTCAACTGAAGCCTCGGATACAGAAGCGGGGTTCAAAACTGGCAAAGGAATTACATGGGTGAGTTCGAAGCCCGTAGAGATGAATGAAATAGAACACGAAATGCTACTCCGCATGCGTAAAGTGTGCAAAATCATAAGACATTCATGCACTTGTCGCTGGCTCATTGGCTTAAGATTTGCGAGATAAGTTTATGCGGCTACAGAAGAAGAACGTTTGCTTGAAGCACTTCCAGTTGTGACCACAGCCCGCGAGTCACCTGTTTTCATTGCATCGAACCACTTTACTAACCGGGAATTCGAAAACCGTAACCGTGTGAATCAGAGTGGTTTGCCACAAAGGTTTTCTTTTCTTTTACCCCGGAGAAATAGCGGGCCAAGTGGAGGTACTGTACGTTAGAGAATTTGATGGTCGGCCATAGTGTAAAGATAAAAATAATATATTTGTGACAAAAGCATCGGAAGCACACCAACTTCAGTTCACAAACTGATTTCGAAATAACGGATTTTTAGTGATATATATTGACCTCGGTAAAGGTAACTCACAAGTCGCACAAGGTTCGTTTGATGCTCGTATTTCGAACCGGAACCAGCTGCCAGCAACTCATTAAATAAATGTGCATCGTACATCCTGTCGCAGTTGGCAGGATTCTACAGAAGGTAGGTTGCGAACTAGCCCCGGCAACTTTTCGAAAACATGAAAAAAAAACAAATTGATCTCGTTAATTCCCGATTAGGTTAGCGTCTCCGCAAACTACTATTTGGCACTGTGCCAATGCAAAAACCTGGGTAGAACGAAAAACTTGAGGCAAATCCCTGGACCCACCGGTCTGTCGACACGAAAGAGAAAACGTGGACGCGGTTCACTCGCGGCTTTGTGAATCGATGCGGAAATTTGGCACTGGGCGTGTCTACAGCACACAGAGAGAAACGAGTCCAGCGACTGATCTAAACGTGATCTGACTGGGCATCAGGCCGCCGGTTTAACTAATTTTGCGGAATGTTTAATTTCGACGATGGTTTCGTGTGACCAAGTGTTGCCCACTGAAATCGGTAGGGAAAGTAGGCACTTGGATAGAGTAACGATTTCACATGCCTAAACAGGCATACGTGTGTGCACAAATCATACACACACACACACACAGCTACGCAGACTAACAATCGCAATATAAGTGACCAATTTTTGGACAAACTTCCCAGGTAAGAAGCTGAACTCGTTAGTTCGTTTGTTCGGTTCTTATCGTCTTCTTTTGTTCAGTTGAAGAATCATCAGTCCACCACTATGCAATCTCCTAAATGGCACAGCCTCAAGCATTGTGGGACTGATCCCACGTGGAAACAAACACGCTCACACGGCTGGAGAAACAGTCTGCATTTATCTTGTTCTTCATTTACTCATTTGTGAGGTAATTTACTGATGTGCTTATCCGTTCAGCCTACTTCACAAGCACACACGAGCTCACACACACATACTCACACACACATGCTCACACACAAATACTCACACATGGCAATACACAATCCCCAATGAGCACAAACCATCCCTGCACTCAGTTTGTACCCCACCTCAAAATTTACTAACCGAATGCGAAAGATACTCTTATAGTAACGGTTCTCAGAAATCGTTGCCAAATGAATGGGAAAGGATTTTTTGCCTCGTCTCAATCTTGACATGGCTCATTATAGGAACGGGAAATGGGGTAGAAACTGAGTGGAAAAAACCTTATTTAAAAACTTAGAAAAAATCCCAGAATGTCCTTTCCACCTGTTTGCTTGTCTCCTTAATCGTTTGTGCATCAAATAAATAATTTTTCGATCTTAACCTATTTCGCACGTCAGTCAATCTACCTAAGAAAGAAATCGTGAATCTGTGAGACTACAACCAAAAGAGAGACGCGTTGGGAAATTCCCGATCGCCTTAACAATAGCTGGGATGCTATGTCAGTCTTTCCCACCAATGATAAAGCGCGTCTGTCTGAGTTCCACATCCAACTCTTGTCAACTGACGTCCGAGAATGCTGGAGATTCAGTCATTTATCACTGAGATTCTTTGGTTGAATTATTACATGAGGGCAAAATAATTTGGTAACTGATAGAGTCATAGCTTCACTTTTTAGATTTCCCGTTTCAATTTCCGGCAGTGGTCAGGTAATCCAAATACCGTTGTTGAAATGTGAACTCGACGGGTTCGTATCCCCTCATTGCCAAATGATTTCCCCTACTTGGTACCTCTGAACTAGCCCAAATCTCCTTCTTGTAACTACTATATTTTTTCCAGTTTTATGAATTGGAGAGTTAAAAAATAAAATTAAGGAAGTGGTGAGTTCTGAATTTAACCATCGGATAATGCGACACATTGCTCTTTTTGGTTTGGTTGGTCTCCATCGTGATCAAGATCGATAAACATGGATTGGTTTTGTATGCTAGTGGATCACGGTCTTAAAGTATTGGCAAATGTTTATTCTGGTCATGTACATCAGTCAGTCATTCAGTTTTCATTTTTCCCACCGATTTTCGTTCGTTGGCCTCTCTTGTCGAGCTCTGAAGAGTACGAATTCAAGCAAGTGTGTTTTGCTCAAATAACTGCTTTTCTTCCGATCGTCACTAAGATTAGATTAATCTTCAAAGACCCGCATCAGTGCATTGTGGTATGATTTTCGAGTCTTGCTAATATCTGCCAGAAAAGGTTCTGTTAACCACCTTCCTGAAGTAGATCTGATTTGATTTTTTCTGCTTGATCAGCTGTCCTTAATTTAACAAGCAGGCTCATTCAAACAGTTCGCAAATGACTGTTCCCCTCGCATCAAGCCAACGGCTGTTTGAACATTGCTGGTCAAAATTTATTCATCTCTACCTGTCATTTCATTAATAAGCCTTAACTCAATTCACGCTTTGTTACTTTGGCAAAATTTCTAAATTGCCTATGGACAGTTTGTGAATGAACTTAGAAAACGATAAGGTCCCATTGTCACCAATAGAAAGGTGCAAAACGAAATGGTTTACACGAAGGAATTTCTGCCCAACTGTTTTGGCAGACTACCAATAAACTATCTAACACCGGCTTCAAATAGATTATAATATCAAAATTAAAACGGTTTTCGGTAGACTTCGACTGTTACCGTTTCCAATAGAAATGCTCAGGTAGTTTCGAATAATGCAGGCAGTGAATTCCAAATTCTGCCGTCAAGGTGCTGACTCTGTCGCGTTCAACTGTCTACCAGCAAACAATCGTGCATAGCCATTCCTTTTCGGTTGACTGGGTATTGCGTGGCTTCGACTCTTTTGTCATTAAACTTGTCGGGAAACACGCTGATTTCTTCCCAGTCGTGCACGGCTAGGTATCACAAGATCCAAATCGTTCCAAGTCTGAAGAGTTGTTTTTTTAAAGCACTCAGGGGACCATTGAATTAGAATGAATGGTTAAATTTGGATAAAAATGTTTGATCGACTCATTCTCAATCAAGCATCGGGTGCTAGAAATGATAAGACAGTCATTCGCCAAATCCACTCGACCAGTCAGTCAATAAGTCACCAAAGTCAGTCATTCAGTCAGTCATTCAGTCAGTCGCGAAGGCAGTCACTCTGTCAGTTTGCCATTTTTCCGGGTTGACCAGTGAGTGCCGAGAATGAATCGGATATCTTCGTTCAGCAGTTGGCAAGGTGATCGCAGGTGACATTGTCA
This sequence comes from Fasciolopsis buskii, assembly GCA_008360955.1. Taxonomy (NCBI): domain Eukaryota; kingdom Metazoa; phylum Platyhelminthes; class Trematoda; order Plagiorchiida; family Fasciolidae; genus Fasciolopsis; species Fasciolopsis buskii. Next base: position 58,942 of record LUCM01000692.1, on the reverse strand, counting down.
GTCCCGGCTGAGTTACTCTCACAATATTTACTAGTTCTGGTGCGTTTAGTTCAGCCCTGAGGAGACATACAACAGCTGCTTTTGCAAGACTGGATTTGTTCAAAACCGGACCTTGTTCTTGCAAAGGAACAACTGGGTGGGCTGGATAGAACTAGTTGCTTACTTACTTGTATCTCACCTGGTGGCTGTATCTCAAAGGAAATGTCTTCTCCATGCAGAAAGCGTGACTGCCAATCACCAGTTTTGAGGTGTCTGGGGTTCGGCTTGACATCTGGTTATCGCTCAGACGTCCGGTATGCGCAACAGCTGTGAGATCGTTTCTGCAATGATGCTCAGAGACATGGCCATTGAGATCAGATGCACGAAGACATGTGATGTTTGAACACAGACGCCTTCGTAGTATTGGCACAATATGGTGGGAAAATCTTATGACTCAGAAGTCAGGCGTAAGGCACTGGGTATTAAAGGCCCATTTTCAAAACAGGTGCTAGAAGTGAATAGGTTAAGCTGGTTGGGACATGTTTTGCTCATGTCCACAGAATGATCATCTCGTTGTACGTTGTTGTTCGAGGCTGGTAATGGTTAGAAGATGGTTCGAATTACCCTTTCCTTGAGATGGGGAAAGAGTACGAAGACCTTAACCACTGGAGTGGCTGCTGCAGGTTCAATCAGACTACGGGATGCACGAGATCCGTTGAAGCGTTAGTTGGAGACAGTAGGTGATGTGGTTGAGCACTGCAGTCAATAGCATTCATGCATTCGAAGCCTTTATTCTTCTGTATATTTCTTCAACTTACTACTTCACAGTTGATCTTTCACTGCTGCTCGTTCACCGTTTTTTTTGAGTAGTAGGTCTTATGAAGCAGCATCAAAAGCGACCGCAGCTTGATGCAAGGTCAACGTATCTCTAAACTGAACTGAACTGAACGAAACCGAACGAAACCCAACGAAACGGAACGACAGGTGCTTCGCTGTAAACCGGGATCAAAATTTTGTTAAGTTCTTTCTAGCACTGACTTGTGATAAACTCTCCTATATCCCGCTTGACCGATCAACGATCTCTAAGGTCAGAAAAGAATGAAATTACTGAAAAAATTTATCCGAAATTTCGGTTCTGTTTTGCGGCAGGTATCACTTTCTCTCACCCACGTGGTCAAATGGGACTCCATTTTGTAGTACACTATCATAAGATATGACGACTTTGTCCACAGAATGAAAAAAACCCTACGAAATTGCAATGATTCCTTTCCCAAACTTCATTTACTATGTGGATCTACCAACAACGCTGAGTTATTAACATTATGTCACTACCAATAATAACCAGTACACGGCGCATCGATTTTTCGATGCACTCCTTACGTCGTTCGGTCTTGATATTTACAAATTCATTTAAATTCGATTGTTTGCTTATACAAGAGCTCGCCTAATTCGCTCTCTTCGATAACCTTGTGTAGAAAAACACTGCTAAAGAAAATGAATCTGAGACTGTTTAGGTGAAATTAACAGGTAGCATAAGAGTGCTACTATGAAATGTAATACTGAAATTCCGCATGAGAACGCATCCGGCAAAACACAAGATTTGACCATTTGATAAACTGACATCTAGTTCTCTCCAATGGATAGCAGTTCTGTTGAGACACGCTTCCTTTTGAAATTTTATAGGATGGTTGGTTTGAACGAACACCGTCTGAGGAAATGACCTGCAACATTTGATGGCGGATGCGAGGTTACGTCACAAAGCGTAGTTTTCCAGGCGTTAGTCTGTAACCCGACATATTTTTCCAGTGTTGAATCAGTAACTAAAGTGACAAGTCTGACTAAAGTTTTAGCCTTTCATCAGATTTGCCGACAGGTTTCCCTGTCGTCACCTTAGCCTCATTTTATATTTTCACATTTTGTCCAATGGCTTCTCATCTGTGTGTGACAACCCCGTGTGAGGGACATCGGTTCCTATCGTAGCTTAATCTGATTATCACTGTGTGGCATCGTGATACTAAAAAATACATTGGATTTTGTATTAACTGAACCCACGACATCATACACCACTGACCTTTGCCCTACACTATATCAACACCGGGAGGGTCATCACTGAGGTACTGATTTTCTCCCCCATACAATCGCCCTAACCAATTCAAGCTAACGTAACAAGCTTTAAAGTGGGTTCCTTCCTATTTTGCAGCAACAAGAATAGGTACAAAAACAAACAAAAACGAATGCACCGATGCTGCTTCAACGAGTGCAAAGGAAGTCTGGTAGCAGGAAAGGCAGTTCAGGGATGTAATCTCGTCGGAGACTGGTTCACACAACGACAATAAGAATTGTTCCTAATAACTTCGGGGCGCGAATCAATCGGAGTATTTTACTGTAATTTCAGCCAACCACTTCTTCATTTACTAAAACACGGGAAATAAGTTCTGACTACATTTGCTTGTTTGAACTTGCCAAAATCTTTCCGGACCGGAAGGAAAGATGGGCTGCATGAATAAAGTTCCATAGCATCGAGCAATCTACCGTGAACAAAAACATTGTCACTCGCATTTGGTTGTTCTGCATTCAGTTCCTCCGAACAGGTGTTCAGAACACCCGAATTCGAGAGGCAAGTGCATACGCCAAAGTTTGTTCAATCGGTTGGCAAATCGACACGGTTAGAGCATTACCTGGGCCTAGAACCTCGATGGGTTCTGCTGTACCAAAAATATTGTACGTTTTATCATCGACTTATTAGCAAAGTAAGTAAAATGCATACGCAATGTTTGGCTCTTTTTTACTTTTGACTGCATCAGTATTCCTCTGCTTCGCTGGGTTTGTGGTATTTTTTGATACGCAATGATGGATGCCCAAGAATCGGTCGACGGATGAGTTACGTGTCGGGGACCGAGTTTGAATTCCATCCAAGTAGGTTTCTACCGTTCGCACAGTATATACACACACACACACACACGCATGCACACAAGCACACACAAGGGGGTTAGGTTTACTAAATCATAGGGGCTTTTTTGTCGCATCAACACTTTGCAATGCAGTTGCTCAGACATTTAAAGCTGGAACTCTTTACCTTCTCGTGCTGATCTTTAGATAATCGGAAAAAATTTCGTAGACCTCTTCCTATTTCTGTGCATTTCACGATCCCGACTCCATCTTCGCCATCGGTTTTATCACAGCGTGGTTTCGGACATTTTAACCTTATAGCAGTAAAAGATTTCGAGTCTATTGTTGTGTTAGGTGGTCTTGTCTGGACGAAGGTTTTATCCTTTCTGATATCACGATGAAAAATGACATCTGCCAGATCACCCGAACCGAATGGGCGCAATATACCTTGCGAGTTAGCTTAAAAAGATGGTTTTCATGACACCTCGTTGATCTTAGTCAAAAATTTCATTTGAACAATGATGTCAACTGTTTATGTCTCAGTTTTCTCTCATATCTGAGTGAAACTGTTCATGTCCGTTTTTGCCCAATGCATGTGTATTCGCATTCAGGATACACACTGTGACACTTCTATTCGAGTTGTACCTTACGGACCAACATTCTGCCAGCCTGTTGCATCCAGTCGAAAATCGGGGCTAATCTGAGTGGAAACATATTGAACGATCTTCCATAAGCAGATGACAAAGCAATGTTTACGGCTGCGTTGATGATGTGAGGTTTTTGATATCTATGACTTTCATTTTGATAACCTATTTGGCAACAGGGGCGAACAATAGTTTAGTTCGGTCGATTACCAACTTGGGACTAAGTTTGTGAATTTTCCGTGTGACTGACACGTGGAACTTTTGGCGGGGTCAGACAAAACGAAATACAAATGACTGTACAGGATTCGATGTTGGTCAGTAGACGAAACTTTTGTAAGTCAAACTTATTACAGCGTAGTGGTGGGGCACATGCCTAAAACGAGAATACCTAATTAGGTTGATTTCTTATGCCCGATCTAATTAGATGTTGGCATTTCTTGCTACAGACAGCCGCGTAAATTACTAATCCGACAGAAAAGCACGTAGTGTAGATTGTTTGACCTCAATCGATCATCCGAAAAGAGAGCTCCATCCAGCTGCTTCATTTTAGTGCGTGTTTCTCATGTCGTATGATCAGCAATTTTTCATGTTCTGCAGATTATTGAGCTGGATTTTACAAAATGTCAAAAATATGAGATTCGCAGTTCAGGTTTACGGGTCTGCTCTCTGCTGGACGCACCTGCAATCATTCTGCTGAGTGTAGATCATTGGGATAGAAATCGACACTCACATTAAACATGATCTCATCTTTTAGCATTCTTTTGTCGTCATCTTTTGGCCGAGCTATGATATTTTTAGTTTCAGCTTTGTGTATGTCAACAGGATTTCGGCCTGAATGATTTGTGGTGGGAAAATGCGAGGATTTGTGGTGCTATTCGGTCCCTGTGCATCCCCATGGAGGTTCAGAGCAGTCGTCTGAAAGCACGTTAGGTCAGTTTGATTTGATGTTCGTTGTTTTTGATGCTAGGGCACTGCCTAGTTGTGATCAGATTAAGCCACGATAAGAAACGATGTCCGACACGGACAATTATTAGACACACAAAACAGGCTGCTAGCTAGGACTGATTAACAATGGGATCACTTGAGGTATCAATGGATGGAGTCGTTCAGACTATCCTGTCCGGAAGTGCACTAGGGCTGAACAACATTTATGACCATTGTGCCTGGCAGAATTGATGAACAATTAGCAGGGGATAAGATCGTTGTAAATGTACGCAACCAGAGTCCACCATCTCTTTTATCCTACTGGTCCATCCCTTCGTGGTTTCAAGCAACGAAAGTCATCCAAAAAACCGGCTCGCAAGTGATAAGAATTCAATTCAATTAGCATGAATTATCCGTCTGGTATATCAGAACTGTATTTTCAGGTGGCGAATGAGTTGATGAATGCGAGTCAAATCGGATTGGTGTTTGTCCACTCCACCTTACCAGATTTCTGATCTAAGGAGTTTTTATCGGCGACATCCTTCATTTCGATCAGACTGTGAAAGGACATCGTTCAGACACTAATTGAAAGAAAGTGACAACAGGGTATTGTATCCTGCAGTTTTGAAACTCAGCTGACTGTTTAAAAGCGGTGGGTACAGTTTAATGAAAAAAGCACCAGACTGATAATCGTTCATCCCAGGTTCACGCACCTGTTGGGATTTTTCAGTGAATAAACACTCCAGCCGGCCAGTCCTCACGAGGTATGCAATGCGACTTTTCGAATCTTTTGGGGCTTTAAACAGTGATAGGGGAATGTTAGTGCACAGTAAATCAGTTCGTTACTCGGTCTTACCAATAATTGTGTTCACTGAAAACGAGAGGGTAGAAATTAGCTCGGAGTCGTGGTAATCTCAGTCCGAGGCGAACGACACGTGCTGGTTTGAGTTTAATAAACATGAGACGAGTTAGTCTAAATGAAAATTAAGCTGTCTCGGATCAGAACTAATTACTTTGCTGTCACACCAGTTTGACTTCAGTGGATTATTGATCTAATTTTGAACTGGATCGTTTTTGTAAATTCATCAAAAACAGTGACGGATTCCCCCGCACGTGCCCCCTCTCTCTCTCTCTGTCTGTCTTAACGGTTTCAGCAATCGGAAGGCAGTAATCCTTCTTCATTCGACGTTCTTGCTGACAATCCTGTTCCTTTTTTCGGATATTTGCTCTGCGTGAAAGAAAAAAGAAGTGCCAGATCGATGGTGGCCAAGTTTTTGCAGATGCTGCTGAACTTCGAAGTGCATATCCTGGATCCAAATTCGTCAGCGGTTGTATTCTTCTCTTAAAAGTAGTATTGAATGGGTTTTTGATCGCGTCCTAAAATGTTGCAGTGCTTTTTTTATGATAAGTAAATGGTTGTGGCGATTCCTGGCTTTGAACAACTTGACAATATCAGAAAAGCTTTCAGGTTGTCATCAGATCGGTGCATTTTTTGCTCTGTCTTCTACCACGTCAGAGATTAAGTTACTTTCATCAGTCCGTTATTTTATTCTTTATTCACCATTCGCTCTAATTATATTGTGAAAACATGTCACAGGAATTACTGTTATTCGTGAAACCTTTTTTTACTTTCCTGACAGCCTTGAGTGATCAGACAGCCGTCTGTCAAAACCAGTTTGCCATGTGGTTACGATCATCTGTCTTATTCACTGTGTACCTTTTGAATTTGGAATGGGCTGCATCTATGCGCCAAATGCCCTAGACTGCAAGCAAGGATCGATCAGTTTATCCTTATCATGTTACGGTGCTTATTTATCGATCCCGACGGCTTCGTTGTGTAATAAAACAGAGCTACGGACTTTCGCCTTGTACCAAACTGCGCTGATGAGCACAGGGGAAGGAGGACACTAGTGCTCCAGATAAGGTACTGTCCAAAAAATCACCGTTACACTGTGCACAGAAAGAGGCGCCAATGTCTGACCAAAAGTGGTCACAATTTTCGTAGATCCGGTAAACAGACCGTGCTAGGTTGAAACTTTGGCACCGCAGTCTGCCGTCTCCGCCGGGGGTGGCAAGGTGGGGTGGGCGTCTTAAGTGAAATAGAAATTGGATAAATTTCTTCGTTGTTTTGTTGTAGGTAAGGTGGACCCGGTCATGTTGCTTGGTACCGTATTTAATACGTTGTGATAGGTCTTTTCCTGATTGCGCCTGGAAACTTAGGCGCAGAAAAAATCAGTGACTTCTTATTCACCAGGTCCCTGGCTGTGCCATAGATGAGAAACCGGGGACAAATTCTTCTGGTTACTTTGTAGTTGATAAAATCTACCTCGAAATCTCTAAAAGTAAATTGTAAGATCTTACGAGTCCCATTATGCTTCACGCCAATGGCAGACTTCACAGCCACTGGAGGGCCAGACTGACTCACGGTGCTTCCTTTTCATTTTTGTCTAGTAGGTAAAAAATATTTTATCTATTTTATGTAATTTATTCTTGTAAATAAACCAAAGCAAATTGGGCACGCACTTCTTAGTCTGTTGGTTAACAAACGTGATCAGTGTTATGTCTCGTGGAGTCAGATGTATTCTGAGACGACGCAGAAAAGGAGTGTTTTGTATGTATTTGATGCAACTTACCAGTAGCTTTACGCCTAGCAATTGAGAATGCTGTGGGAAGAAAAAAATTCGAGATCAGAAATTAATTTTGCAATTTTTCCTCAACCACGATGAAACTAGCTGCTCCATTTGGCCTTAGGTACCCACGAAGGAACGTAGAACTGTCAGACAAGCATGACGTTGAAGTTTTCTACAGTTAAACCACTTTCCGGTCGTAACTCTAGGACCGAAAAAATTAAGGTGCACGTATGCATACAAACTGGGAACACACAAACTGCCCTAGTTTAGCACAAACCGAAATTTACAACGAGATACATAAATGTAGGCTAGGACCTGGGGATAGCCATATGATATCTGTGACAGACTGTCACGCCACGTAATTTCGTTATGGCATTGCATCCAGCTTTGACATTCGCGCTCGGTGCTGGTAGCAATAGTTGGGAAAAATAAACCGTTGGAAGCAGTGATTATTCGCTCATGTGGTTCCAACCACTCAGTTTATTGTGGACCAAGACCAGGAGATTACTCAACTCCACCAGTACTACTTGTGCTTAGAAAGATTAGTTTTAATGCAAGTATGTCTTAATTCTTGTTGTTTCGGAAGACAGGCTAACAAATGACTTTTAATGTAAGCCCCTAATAAAATATTTTTTTTGTCACGTACTTCTCAACCTGTGTGCCGCTACCAGTTCGGATCTTCCAGATTAATTCAGCGAGATTTTCCCACGTATCACGTTGCATTTATTAACAATGAAAATGTTTGGGTTAATAGAACCATTGAAATTTATTGTCGGTAGTCCTGTTTACTCCCGTTTCTTCTATACTGCTATTTAAGTGACACGAATGACCAAGGAGCTCCAGATGTTTCTAGAAGTCACGTTTTATGCTGGTAGTGGAAAATTATCCGGTGCTTTTCCCGTTCATTGTCAGCCGCGCAAAGCGGAATTGTGACCTTCTGTCTGTATGACCAGCTCAGCTGTCTTCGTGCGTTAGTCGAGTATCTTCCGCGAATCGGTGCAGAAAATATTCCTTGGGTTAAAGGACAAACATTAATCGAATATTTGAGGATATTTATTACAGTGTACTTCATCCACTTCGCAGATATTTGAAAATCGAAAACTGATTGTCCTTGGTGAACGAAAATGCAAATGGGTTAACATTTTTGTGACGAGTGGATGTGCTGACCGCGGTCAGCTAAAATTACCGAACTTGACAATTGGCCTTATCTACTTCAAAAGTATCTAAGTGCTTCTTAGAGCAGCTTTCGCTGCATGGCTAGACATTTTGTAAAATTCTGCTGTCCTGATTTTCACCCAAACAGTCCGAAAGTAAACATCACTGTTTTGGAAACAGTTCAACAGGATCCACAATTTGTCGTTGGTCTGAATGCGTTTTGCATTCGTTACTTCTGATTGGTATGTTCATTTTTGTGTGCGATTTTTCTTTAAACCTTTTTCGAGTCGCACAGTAACGGGTGAATGAACTGATCAGAACATGTGCTTCATACAAATTTATTGGTTTGTCCCAACCGCAGGGGACTGTCGGTTTGAAACACAACAAGTGTTACTTTTGCACACTACCTACTCGGACCAGAGAACCTGCCTTGTTTAACATATCGGCAATAGAATGAGAAGTACCCATTATGGTAGCTGTTGGATGATCGTTAGTTCGTATGTATAAGATCCCCAAAACTCGCGCGTTTTGCATAAAATCATGAAACTCATAGTAATTGAAGTATTTCGAGTGTTTGAGTTAAAACATTCTGACCGTAAATTAGACTACATGAAAGTAAGGCATGTGCTTATGTCACAGGAATCACCCTGTTGCATCACACTACGATCTCCATGCCAGAAAGTCATGCTGATCTAACCGACAACTTACAACGATCATTTGTGAAGGACTGTCTAGCCTTGTGCGTGCGTCGTTTTTTAGTTCAGTCAATGAGCGATTACCTATGATTACACTAATCATAACGCAACCAAATTTGCTCCATGTTTATCTGATTTTCACGTTTTACCTTAACCCAAGGATTAAGCCCTGTTGAATTCCTAATTAGTTGAACCACTAGAGCCAAGTTCAACTGAGATCAGATTTCAACATTTGAGACTAGTCTTTGATCTATCGAATTCTGATAAGCAAGAAGTGTAAATGTGTGGACTTTGGATCGTCACGTCGATTATCCAGCCGAAGTCAACACAACTGCACCGACATCACTGTGATACCGTCAGTTGGCAAACTTACCGGAAAAACCACACGAATGGTGAACTATTGGCAATGGGATGAATCAACCAATTAATGTTAATCACAAGAAACCCATACAGACTATTTGTTTTCGATCAGCAAAGATACTGTTGTATCTGCTCGATTTAGCTGTTTTCGCTGGAGTTAGTGGGAACGAGTTATGATGAACTGTGGAACAGCTGATAAAAGAGCAGTGGGTGCATTGGCTCTTGGGCGTTTAATTTTGACTCTTGTTTGAACGTTTGAATTCTGAAGCTCCCCGCATCTCCTAACTGCCAAGCTATCGACGGAGTCACATGACTTGATCGGAGCGCATAAGCACAGTTGATCGATTGTGTACATGTGAGTATTGATTTGACAAGTGGGAAAACGAACGGCCGCCGTAAAATGTAGTGGTTTTGCGCTACAAACTAGTGAACCCGCATTTCAGCTCGCCAGCCTTGTGTTTCTGTCCTGTGCGCTCAATCGCAAATTATACTGATTCATTTTTGTGTGATCTAAAGAGCACACGCAACGACCTTGAGACCCGAGTCACTGCGAGCCCTGGATACTCTATTCGCAGATGTTGAAGTCAGAGATCGAAAACCACCTCCTCCTTTAAGATGTATTAAGCGACTTCTAGGGCCCCACTATAAGGATGACTTGCTCTTAAGATATTCAAAAGGAATAACTTCCTACATCTAACAAGGGGTTCTTGAATCTTACAAGAAATATTTCTTTATAGCGGAAAATATCGACAGAAAGGCACTAAGTTTAGAAGCACCGTGGCTGGTACTGCCTCCTCTACAGTGTTTACTCAAAGAACAAATCAGTTTTATAACCTTCGCAGTAAATCTTGTTTTCGAGCGCGAAAACGCGACCATTGGGAGTAGCACCTTCAATCGTTTACAAGTTCCATTGCTTCACTTAGTCATTCCGGCTGTTGATACCACCAGCCTTCTTGGTGACGCAGGACATTGATGCCGAACGGTGGACGCGAGAGTCAGTGTTTGCAACAGCGCATGCTGACTCTGAAGCTTGTCGTCTCTTCCTTTTTGACGGGTTTACCGTCATCATGTTCTGTAGTGGGCTTCCATGCAAATCAAGGGACAAGTTGTTACAGCTTCGATTTCGTCTGAAAATGCAACCAGCCAGTCAGGGGCCCGAAAATTTGCGAGCTAAAAGAGCAAACGTTCCGCGGCTGTCATTGATCCAGAGGCATTTCGTCGGCTACCCCTCTGCCTAATCCATACATATGCGGGGTGATCTGATCACAAGCCCCAACGTGATTTCCAGTTGATAATGTCATCTCGCTGCTTTCAGTTGCACAGTTTGGGATTAGCGGCATTCTAGTGCGTGCTGGTAACTTGATTGCACGTTGTTATTCCTAATATTAGTATTACTACAAGTCCTTATTCTAGTTCTTCCCAGCAAACATCGTCTGTTACATGCCCTCTCCGCTCTACAACACGCCAACAGTTCATCTTTAAAGATATGAGGTCCAAAGAGACTGAGAGTTGTCACTGTTCTGAGGTCAATGTTTAACTGAAATTCCATGACTCTGTCTGCTTCCCGCCCAATTATGGTAATCGGCTTTATCTCCTCTATTGCCGTTGAGTTTCATGTAAAATACCGTGTATATTCGGACGACACTAGGTCCCCGAAAATGCACCCATGCTTACATCAATTTCCCGGTGACTTGTCCAGTGACACTTCAATCACCGGTTTCCATAACTTCGAACGAATTTCCAGCAATCAATATTGCAAAGCCGTCCCAGCCTTCAACGCCATAAGACTTTCATTGTCACATTATTACCAGATACTCTTGATAACAGCTGTCCCACGCAGACTGTTTCCCGAGAGACCATTTGGAATCAAAGCATAATTTGAGCACATTTTGAGACTGGAAATAATGCCCCAGAAATTAGCCCACGGGCATCCTTACCGAACGTGGCTGCAAAAAGTCACAGTGTAGTGGTTGTCCTGACCTCAACAGCAACCTGATTGTTGCTCGATTTCTTAAATTCAAGCAGCCTACTTGTCAAATGGTTTCCTTTCGATGCGCATTGTCACATCCCAGTAGCATCACAGGACACTCCAGATGCCATCAACACAATACAGCTTGGCCTCCATGAATTCCTTTGGAGATCATCAACCCTAAATTTTCAGGGATTCATGGACCAGGTGCTTTGCGGTCTCAGTTCTATTTTGTTCGCATCGATGAAGCTGACGTTACCAGTACGGACGAATACGAACATCGTGATTACCTGTGTCTCATTTTTCAGCGCCTCTAGCCACATAGTATTTCTGTTAATGAGTTTGAATATTGCCTTCGCGTTCAGTTTGCCAAATTCCCTGGCCACCACGATGATGGTGAAGAATTCTGATGGCTATAGACCACAGCGTATAATATTTATGACTTGATAGAGCTATAATCTTTCCAAAGTCTCGATCGTTTCTTGGGTACCATCAGTTACTGGTGCCCGTCCATGCCGAAATTTCCGGTGATCTTACAGTCGTACGCTGAGCTTCTACGTCAGTGTAATGTTTAATAAAAGGTTACCACAAATTGTTCGATTCGTTTAATGATCCACGCTGAAAGCTACTTCACTCCGTTTACCTCACACGGATTTGAAACCGATCAATATTTTTGCTGTTTGCAGCTAAACCAAACGAGTAAAACCAATTTCATTTGATTTGGTCTCAGAACTGATTACATTTTCTCTACACTGGAGATCAAAAAGTAACAAAAACATTGACCATACATTTATGGGAGTTTATTGTCTATTTGCAATTAACGCTTCAAATCAAATATATAGAAATCCTTCAATGCAGCCTTTTAAACTTCTACAACCTCATACGAGGGCTCAAGAAACCCAAAAATCGCCATCTATTTAGATGACTAACGCAAGCACAAGCCTTTTGTCGCCCGAAGTCATAGCCATTCATTTCATTTATTGAAGTGGCTCATAAGTTGAGTGAAAAGGGACTGGCGACATTAGAATGTTTAGTGACTTTCTTCAGTTCCTTCGAGTAAGCAACCAAAAGTGAAACTGGAAATCGTTTTTGGCAGCCTCCATGAGGCTTCTTCTTACTCAGCACAACCACTGGTATCGCAGTTATTTACCTGAAGTCAATATTGTATTAAGTGTGTTCATGTGTTTAACCCCTCCACGTGTAATCGTTGGATGTTTACAGTATGCTGTCAAGTGATTTTCACCTGATCAAATGAAGAGCTGCGCTGGCTCTAATTGAGTGCATAGAAAGTTTCATGATTTTAGCACATTGGCCAGTTCCACGTTAGTCGTCCTCCGTCCACGAACTCTAACTAGCAGGGTTAACTAGACTAAGTATCCTTCACCAAAAGAGATCAGAGATTCCATAGCTAAATCCGCCTGTCTCTTTGATGTCAAATGGGATCTCGCTGCTCCCGGCTAGTTACCACATCCGACTTAGTGGGAATTTAAGTAGTTCCTCCCCAAATTTAAGGGTCAAGGGTCCCGGTAACCTCCTCCACATGTGTAGTGAGCCGCAGAGGATATGTATCACACTTCCTCATAATATGTCCTAAAATGTCTTCTCTCCATATTTTTTTTAGTCATGACCGAATCGTAGGCTGGTAATCTGAAACTCCATAGACCATCTTCATCGACAGGAGGCTACAAAAGTTTCCGTTTAGCCCATTCTTCTTGACCGCATCTTTTTTTTATTTAATCCCCTGTTGTTGTACGTCTTCAGTGCATCTGATTTTCTTCCATACGTTTTGTTTGTGTGAGCTAAAATATTTGCTCTCAAGCGGGTGCATAAGGGTGACTTTGATCAGCCATTTAGCGCAACTGAAGTTTGAAGCTGGCCCACGTTAACACGGACATCCGAACCAGAGTGGAATCATAGTTCTGTGCAATTTCATTAATTCAAGTGTGTACACCGCGCCCCCCGGAGTGGTAATTTTCTTCCAGTCCAATAAGAGAAAAACAACAGATTTCCGGATGTTTAATGCTCTACATGGGATTTTACTGTTGTTCGTTTGTTCATGAATTAGTCAGCAGAGAAAAATGTGTAATATCAAGACGTACTTTCTTGCTACGTTTTGTGAGACGCACGACTCCTGAGTGTAGTGGGGGAGGAGTGCACCCTAACGGTTAAGCATCACTGCCTGCGGGGGGTGCGAATCGGGAACCTTGACCTTGAAACTTCGAATGGCAAAGAGCCACTTACGATTCCGCTAGGTCACGCGTAGTAACGAGGCCGGGTGACACTAAACTGTCGTCCATCGCCAAGATGACGGGAGAATTTTTGAAGGGAATCTCTGACCTCTTTGAGGTGACAGGCTCTTAAACTACTTGATTCCACTAAAGACCTCCGTCAGGCGGTTTTTTTACACCGACGGCCCAGTGGCACGACCTACCGAATAATCTGCCCACATTTTATTCATCCAGACAAAACACACATGGCTCTATTCACTGTTTCAATCACAATCGAATTTCAGAGTGAATCGAAACCAGCGGTGGACTGTGGTGTTCGAGCGATGCATTTAACGATGACAAGCGGTAATCCATACTGGTAATCAAGGAACCTCTCCATTATCATCAGTGGCTTTTCGCTAGGGAGTTTTTCGATCAGATCACTTTTTAATATTGGATTATTTGAACTGGTTTTACGGAGTTCGATCGAAAGCAATAAAGGAGGGATATGGACTGACAGGACGCATTGGAATGACTCCGAATCAGGCTGCTCATCTGAAGACAACGAAACCGTAGCAGCTGGAAAGTACATTCGATTTTATTTACAAATTGTTTTTTGCATGTTAATTACGAGCAGTCTCCACTGGTAGTATACATTCAAGTGGGACTTGGGACATTTTTCTACTTCTTGCTCTTGTCACCTCGGTTGCGGTCGGCTGTTTGTTTCCGTATTGCAACGAAGTTGTACCGTGCTGTATCACGTGACTTCTACGCACACTTGCCATGCGTACTCCACTGTTTCTGGCCTGGTTGGATTTCACACCTGATTCAATGTTTACAGTTCAGCGTTGTGATCAATTGCCGGGATATGTTTGTCACATACGACCCATACTAGTTGGGATGTTTCATTCCTAAATTCGTTCTCAAATTCACTTCCAAACTCACTGGATAATTTTTCACCGAATGTGATAACTTCTGAACTCAATCAAAAACCGGTATGATTCAGGGGACGCAGTGATGTGATAATTGTTGTGAATCCCAGGATGAATATTTCTTGCTTCGTTAAATCTGGCATTAACTTCCCTGTCATGTGAAGTTTTTGGGACTCTTATATGAGCAGTCCGTCTAAGGCTCATAAATGGAAAAATCCAATGTTATGGCTTTTGGTAAAAGGCTTCTATGCATTGAAGTAAAAATATCATTGCGACAAAATTATTGTACTCTCTGGGTTCCAGTTCAAATGAAGGAAGCTAATATGGGATGAGGTGGTCATTTCTCCCCAGAACGTTGGTGAATCTTTTGAGCGCAAAGTGTGAGAGATTTCGGGCCATTTCTTTGTCGATCGAGAGCTGCTTGCGTTCCCGGTGAGTATTTGTTTATTTCTCGATCCACTAACACTCTGACTTTGCTATGGAATTCAGCACAGAACATCCCAAATTGCTTCCCCAGGAATGATATTTATTGATGTAACTGCACAAGCCTTTTGTCAGAGGTGGGTTGTAAAAAAGGACATCAGTTTTGCCCTTTTAAAGTTAATAGGCCCAGTAGACATATTTCAGCTGTGTTACTTGGTGCATCAGAACCCGACATCCGCGGACGTAGGTTTTTCTTATCTGACAAGTTCGTTGGCCATGATCCTTTCTGTTTAGGTTGTTTTATAAATTGTTACCCAGTTGTCCTTGATCGCCTGCTTGTTTTGGTTATTTCGCTTACTTATTTCAGCAGATGTGAAAGATCCGCTGGGTGACTTGAACAAACGGTGCACCATGTGCTGCGGCATGGAATTGCGTAATTATCGGATCCCGGTGACATTAGTGAACGACTCCGCCTGCCAACGATCTTTATCAAGAAAATTTTGCACAAAACAATTTCACTTCACCCCGTCTGTATCCGATGTTCTTTTCTAAAGGGCCAAGGCACTTACTTGGCGCAGTAATTTCGGCTACCGTCTCCAACGTCAAAGACACTGGAAGAATGTGATCATATAGATGTCATTAACCAGTCGACGGGCGATTAGGATTCAGATGGATTTACTTTCTACTTTGACCGGTCCGTGAGTGTCATCGTCACCATGGACGCTTAACCCATAGTCAGATGGTCCAGAATTCCGTAGATTTTATTCCCGAGAGAGTTTCCACGGTTATGGACTGGAAAGGTTGATACACTCACTGAAAACTTGCTTCAGTCACATGGGAAGCTATTACTAGCCGGAAAAGAGCCCTGGCCCTCGGGTTATTTTCCTTGGTCTCCATCACTTACCCTGCTTTTATCTGTGGGTTCACAAAAGTGAAATAGGCACCAACAGCCACACTAAGGCATCCCATTTGAGATGCGACCAAGCCAAATCGAGGTTAACTAAATTTTAGTAGTCTAGATGCTAATCACGTGGCACAGTTCAGTAAGGTTCTGCTGTTACCTGAACCTGCAACCAATCAATCAGAGTCGGGGCAACTCACGAAATAGAAGCGTAAGCAATCTACCATAGCCGGGAATTAGTCCGTCGGTAATGATCCTGTAAATAAACCCTGAAGTAACTATCGGTTTTGGGGTTTCAATACTGTCTTCAGTTGCATAGTTTGGGGTCAGAGTACTTCTAGCGAATGTTGCTGATTCGTGTTCGAAAGTGACCGCAATTGGTTAAGTTTGGTGTTAATATCTCGGTTAGATGTATTACACCAATGCCTAAAAATGGTTTAGAGGGCCCTCAATATACGAGGATACTTCAGCATAGGTGAGTGAGATTGAATCGATCCAACGCCTAATAGGGAAATTTATCCGAACAACAAGATACTATCGACTCCGGATGATGAAACAGCTCCTGCAGAGTCGCCACTAGCCGTGCACTAGAATCACTTCGGGTGTTTTGAGCTTCCCTAACTAGTTGCGGATCCCCCAAAAGGCACATGAATCATTCAGTCGGTCATCGAGGCTAAACATATAAACTTACTGTTCCCCAACCGGTAGGTTTTGGCTATATGCGGGATAGATGCGCCATATCAAAAAAGCCGAGTGACATTTGGGAAGCCATTTTGAACATCATTCGAAAGTAATTTGGCGTATTTTTCCTTCAATTTTCTCTGATAGAACTGACAAACAAGGACTGACGAACAAATTATGGACGCACCATCACAAGCCCGCATAGCCGGCCACAATGGGAGGATTATACTGGGTGCAGGTAACCAGTGCGCTACCATGCGTCATTCTAAGACTACAGAATCGATAATGTGCAGCACGCACTGGAGCAACGGTCTTTGAAGGGGTTGTGCAACCGACAAGGAGAGCACAAAAACAGATAAACCAATCTGATCAAAAGCCCAGTAAGCATATCAAGCGGCACGGACATCTACACAACCAAACCGATATGGTGGCATATACAGGATGCACGCTACAATTGCTTGTCTACCCAAAGTACGCTCGTCCAATTTCGATAGTCGGCCCATTCATATTCCGCAGATGGATGCACCCTACACCATATTTCATAGCGTCCCGGTTAGCCATTCCAGGTCCCTTGGTGTTGGGCTCGCAGTAACTGGTCTAGGTCATAGGGCCTCAGTTAAATGTGAACCAAATTTATCAAGAATCACAATTTACACGAATCGGGAAAACTCAATTTAACATGTCCGGGATTCCAAGCTGGGCTCCAAATTTACAATTACGGAGCCAACTATTGAAATTGCCTTCTACAACAAGATTTAAAATTCGGTGAATTGCCTTTTCAGGCTCGGGGTGGAAACATTAAATCAGTATGTCTTAGGCAGCGCATAGAAATTACCAACTGCTTGGTTACGTTTGTAGATCTCGGTCGACATTTTTCCTCAGGACCTGCTTTCAAAACCTAAAGAGGCACCTGTTTACTTAGTACTCAAACGACAACTGGATAGCACATCAACTCGATCATAAGTTGGTGTGTTCCCGATCGACATCATCCGCCGAGAAGAGTTGTGCACATCATGGTGTCCCTAACGGGAAACTCCAATGGCAAAAATCACTCAGTGGTATTCGCTAGACTCAAGCTTAACCCTTATGTGGGACAGAAACATCATCCCACGTGAATCTAGAAACTCCGGACATTTTTCATTCACTGCCAAAGGCAACTGGATCTGGTCTAGCTTTAATCCACGAGGATGTTAGGGTACATTGGCAATAGGGATAAAAGTACCAATCGCTAGCACCTCCTTTGCACCAATGGAGACGCATGAGAGACTGGATCCTTGGAGGCACTCTTTACCGCCGGGCTAAGGCTAGGGATGAGAGACTCCGCAGCTTACCAGATTATCAAAACCTCCGCTGTAATACTTCTTGATCAGGGTAGGCTGACTGAAAACGATGTTGGACTCAACTATGGCACAATACAAACTGAGTACACTGGAAAGCTCCTCCAAATACGTACAACTTCCAGCAGTGTTACACAGCGGTAGTGGCCACGGCAGACCAGGGTGAAAACAAAAATTGAAAATTGGATTTGACATTTAATTCGGTTGTGCAATTATCCGCCAATCCAATCTATTTGTGAAACATCATCATCATGATGTTGACTTCGAGTTTTTGAAGGAATCGAAAGTCATATTAGCTTTCCAAACAGTCAAAAACAAGGAATCGCCAGTGAAGAGTGACATCTTGCTCGAAATTTTCGAATCCTGTTGCTCGGTTCTAGGGGGCCCGCGAAGTCCGCTATTCTGTGGTATTTGGGATGCCGAAGTATCTTCCAGGGTAAATTTTATCCTACCCCCAGCTCCAAAAAGCGAGACAATAAAATTTGTGTGCATTACACAGGTATCAGGTGTATTGATAAACGAGCGCTGAGCTTTTTGAGACCATGCGGCTAACCCGATTTTTCCAATCAGTACTTGTGAACACATCCAATCCAGTGCGGATCTCAAAGAAAGACGATGTGTTCACCCGATCTTCACACTAGGGCGAGTTCCAGAACGCCGCTGCACATTTCATTTGCTCAAAAGGGCATGTTTCATTGGTATTCGGGAAGCATTCACTCTACTCACGGACAGTGTCAATACACCGAACACCGGGGCAACGGGCTGCCCAAAAGTATGGCAGGTGCTTACGATCTTGCTACCGTATAAGACAGGTGTATTTACTTCGCTCCGGCGAAGAGCTCCCAGAGTTTCCACTTTACTCCACAGTTCGGTCCTAATTTAATCACCACAGATTGAATAATGCACCATGCCGTCAATAACTCTAGATGCACATAGTTCACCTACGATTGTTGATTGGCAAGCCTCAACATTCTGACAACCCGGTTAATTTGACGCAGGACCCCTAAAGTCTCCAGTCGATTCAAGATGGGAACCTATTTGAAGCAAATACAGACTGCTTGCAGATGAAGAATCCTAAAAGGAAGCGACACGCTCTGTGGCAAAACTCCGGAACATGTGTGTAACTTCAAGTATTCGGGTTCGGCTATCCAGGCAAACGTTCAGGCAATAGACTCGGTTATGTTTAGTGTAGACCGTGCTAGAAGCAACTTCCTCCAGCCCTGCAAAACACTGTGCATTGGCAGCAAAATAAACGACCAAAAGATTCTACGAATTTTTCGAGCTGCTGTCCACCCAGTACTTACGTATACATGTGAAACCTGGCAGCCAAGAGTAGAGGATACTAAAAACCTAGAAAACTTTAACCACTGGGGCCTCCGTTGTATGGTTAAAATTAAATCAGATGACTGTGCCTCATATTCTGTCCCCAGAACGACTTTCTTCGGTTATCCAACTAAGATGTCTGCAGCAATTTGATGAAGTTTTCTGTCAACCCTAAAAAAACGTAAGAGCAAGAGCCTACAGTCGTCATTTTGTCTGTACTGGTAATGTGTCCTTGGTGGCTAAAATATGTGTTCTAAATGTTGGGTCAGACGTGTATTATCTGGATCTTCAGTCAGTCTTCGAAATACGCAACTAACACAGAAATGGGGTTTTACTGTGCATGCATTTTTCAGCACAGCAGAACGCGTGGATTGCTAAGATCAGAGGCAGCCTCAAAAGCCAACTTATCCTTTCACAGGAACGAATCTCACAGGGGTGGAGCAATTCATTGAAGCAAGTCCTGGGGAGTATGATGTTATTGACGAGGGAGTATTTCCGATTTACCCTCACAACCTCGTGTTAGTAACAGCTACACCAATGAAACCTCGCACGTGAGTGTCTAACCGAATTGCTCATCTAATATCCAAAAGTGGTGGTTTTGCTGCATGCAGCAGTGGGCACGAAACACTGTCGTGCGCCTTACTAGTTTTGCCACAACCTATGGTGTTTCTGAAAGTAAGCCCGAGCTTTATAAGAATTCTCGGTTTACAAAAGTACTCAATAAGAGTGTCTGCACTTTGACTGACTATTCGGCAATAAGTATGCATTTCGCGTCTAGCCATTTTATCTAAGACTTGCGTTTAAAGCAACCAGAAAAATGCGACATGAGGTTTTTACGAGTGATTCTTATTATAGTTACTATAAATCATAGCACTGACATTAGGAATGCGTTGCATGAGCTTCGTGCAATACAGTGAACGTCTACGCACTGAATAATTTTATAGCTGGACTTGGCTATGAAATGAATAGCAAAGGAATAGTTAGAGCACTTAGGGTTTTCTCTTGATCCACTCAAAACCGGAAGAATAAATAGAACAGGAGATATGCATATTACATTTATGCTTGCTGACAATAAACAGAAAAGCGTCCACGTTCATACACAGACACAAGAAATCCATTAAAGGAGTAGAACGAAATTAAAACTTTTACACCGTGTCTGATAAAGAGACCGAATGCGGTTTGTCAGATTTTTCTCATGAACAAAGGTCTATGTGACACCTCGAGATAAGCAGTGCTTTGATGGGCGCCGGTTGATTTGACGCTGCGCATTACCGCGGTGAATAACTGGATCTGTTAACTGTCCACTAGAACCTACGAGAAATACAGTGATACAGGTTCAACCTTGTCATGATCAGCAAAGCAGTTCGTGTTCACTGGGTCCCAAATCAAATTAGAACTTGAGTGCTGTCTAATTTGAATGTTGGAAGTTAATTTCATGCTTTCACCAAAAGCTATTTAGATAACATCTATCTTCGTTTAATTTTACGAACTTCTATTTTGTCATCCGCACAACCAACTACTTGGCAGCTTGGCGTCGTACTGGCAATGACCAATTTTCCAAGGTTATCAAGTTTCTGCATGTCTACACAACTCCGGTGTTTTGCTCACTTGAGCTCGCTCCAGAGTGATCTTTTGTGTTTGGTGAGTACGCATCATTAATTTTCGACAGGAAATCCGGCAACATCTCCCTTAAATCTTTTCGCTTGATTGGGCCATCAAAATGAAGTGAGTCGGTTATTCAGAGTGGAATTACGCTGCTGAAGGATAGAGCAGTTGGCGCTCAAGAAAGCCATACAGCCTGGTTAACAAAGTGTGGTGAGCAGGTATTGCTACAGTTAATCTACCCCCTTTCAGAGTTCTGAGATGAGATAGAAAAGAAATGAAGACATTTTCACGGGGTTCACTGCAGCAATCAACTCTCCCAGACCCCTTCTAAACGTCAGCTATTGTCCACTAAGGCCATGGTTCCTCCGAGGAGTTTGTGTTATCCAGGTGACCAGACTACGGCAGGCATGTTGTCTTAGGAGGTCTATCCCGAGGTTTTTGTCAAGGCATCCGATCTGTAGGACAGCAAAGTGAAACACGGTGTTCACAAACAGTTGGGCGGGCTCTGGTTACCGGTACTTCAGATGGCACACCTTTTCACAATTCGACTCAGGGGCACAACACGTCCCGGAGACCAGTCTAACCTGGTGACCAATAGACGTTGTGCATGCTCGATGCTGACTTGCAACATTTTGATGAGAAATATACGTTTATCGCTCGACTGGATGACAGGCTTCACTCACCACGTCACGGAGCCACCAAGGCAGCCATGTAGTATTTTAAGATAATGCTTTCCTGATGAAAACACACCCCAGCCTTGACATAACCACCGCTTGTCTGCGGCCGCTAATTCTGTGGATATAACCTCAACCCATTCACGGCCAACCGGGATCTAAGTGAGTAAGGGCTGTGTAACATGCAGCTTTGTTCTTCGCTAGTAAGGAAGACTCGGGTTCATGGCCTTTCGCCATAGCGAACATAATCCAGCCTTGCCCTTCTGTTTTGTCGAGTTAAAATGGAGGTTACGGTGAGATTTGACAAAATCTTAAATTATTTTCCCTTTTCGGATCCAACTGGCCCTTCGCAGATTGCTCACGACGACGTAACTGTCTGTAATTTATTCACTGGATTCACTACTGACTGTGTGCGACAAGTCCGCGGAATCATCGTCTGTGCTTCTTGTGCGTTGCGAGTGAAACATTTCAGGTTTCCCTTCCTTGCTTGCCGATCACAATTCATCCTGAGGAATGGAGAACCGACTTCTGTTTTTCTCATGGAATATAATGACTCGTACAGCCTTCCCAATAATATTATGTACCCGTGATTCAAAGACGATTTTTCCATGTCCATCCGTTGCAAAAAAAAAAAACAAATTGGCTTAGACTTGAGAATCGACCAGTGAGAGCATGAAGCGCGAGCGTTTGGTGCTACTTGTTCTTTCCCCGTTCCGATTAACTGGTTCAGAGGGACCCGGCATTGCTCGAGAAGGAGATCAACTTTCACCAGGTTCGATAGATACCACCTGCGTTGCCTGCTTAAGCTTTAGGAGAAATCGTGAAACCCGTGGCATCTTCCACTTTTACTTCATTCATTAACTGAATAACAGTGCACATCATTTTTCAGTAAGGTGGCCGCGGCCAATGGGGAAGTGGGAAGTTGATCGGCGGTGGGAGGATTCAAACCCGCGACTTCCACATCCAAATTCCACGACCTCATCCACTTGGCCACTGCCGACGGGTAGCGACAGCTTTACCATTCAAACCTGCTCTAGTTAGGAGCCAATAGAAAAAAATCAAATAAGGGTTGAGACATTTCACACCGATCTCGTCTTCACGCTTGAAAATGCTTGAACTTGCAATCTTTTTTATTTTGTTGTGTATGCGTGCTATCTACACCATCTGTGCTAACCGAAAAGTCGGTCCGGCTGATGTGATCTTTCGACGAGACCGAGTTGTCCTTGATCAGGGCAATCAAAATTTCATCCGAAACTGCGGAATATTTGTTACAGCAAGCCATATTAGTCTCGAACAGAAATGAACTACTGCAAAATCGGTTGAAACTAAAGCTGGAAGGGAATTGATTCAGTTACCCTGACGTGGTTGATTTTGGAACTGAAAACATTTCTGCTAAACTCGGTTTTACAGGGCGACGACAGTATCGTATTGTGCATCCCAGTCTTAGGCGTGTGAATCGAGCTCCGTAAGGAAAATGAGCAGCAGATTCAACCATAAATGGGATTACTGGAAACCAAAAACACCAAGGAGTTTCGCAGATGTCGCATTTCGTGTCAGGACCCACCCTTTTGCACTAATTCTTTTATTCATTCTCATCTCCGATCGTTTTTCTCTCCGAAATGTCGCACATGATAACTTGTCGAACAGTGGTACCTATGCAGTTTTCAGTATGCTCATTTCTCGGAACCGTAAAACCCTAGAACAGTTCAGTCGGGCCTTTGCAGGAACTTTATAACAAGGGTTTTCCTCTTGCAATTAGAACCCATAAATTGTTTTGTATTGCATTATGAGGTCACTAGGCAACGAAAAATTTTTTTTGTCATCCAACACGTTCATTCATGCGTCATAGACAACCAAAGTTTTGCTCATTATATATATATATATATACATATAATATCAGCATTATACTACTAGGCAGAATTTTGAATGGTCTTGATCTGTGCACGATTTCAAACGTCTCAATGAACCACTTGCCCTCTCCTTACCTCGGTATTACTGTGGCGGATTCCCACGGGGAGGGGGACGCATCTCGAAGGCCTAACCACGTATTTTATCAAGTATTCTTAGAATTTTGCTCGCGTATTTGCACAGGATAATGTGTCAGTTCATTACCAATCAACTCCGGTAATCGATAGACATCCGTTCGATGCACGCCCTTCCCGTTACCTTGCCACCAAAGGTTGTGCAGTCAAGGAAGCATGAAGTTATGCAGATAGTGCGAACAGAGGGTGGGCTTTTCATATATTAATAGGGGAAAATGTGATGTGAAGTACAATCGTAGATGTGATCAAATTAATGACTTCCGTAAACCGCAGCAAATAGCTTACCATTCCAAAGGCTGAATTATAAGTTTATCTTGTCAAACCTTTTATGCGAGTCCGAAGACCTCGGAGAGTTCGTTTTTTTATTTATTTCGTCGCAAAACCATAAATTTTGTGAAAAGTGCGTTGGGAGCTAAAAACACAGTATTCCAAATAGTCCTATTCACTTTTCAGATAAAAAATGACGAAAATCAGGCACAAGATGGAAAAAAGGTGTTTATCACTGGCTTCGAAACGTGCTTGCCCAGAAGCGAAGCAATTTTCGAGACAGTGCAGTCCCTGAGGTTTTTCACACTGATCATGAAGAGCATCCGGTTTGTCAGAGTATTTTTCCACTGTATCCTGAGCAACGTTACTTCGATTCATTCAACGGTTCGAAAGTGGATCAAAATATCTCTGTCGAAAGGTGGGTTCAAAAACGCATCGCCCCGTCCAGTTGGCAAGAACGCAAATGCAGTCCAACAGACTTAAGAAGACGTTGGGATACTGAGATAGTAAACGGCAGAGTAGAATTTGGTGGAATATAGTTCAGTGCAGCAATACGCTTTGGGAGTTCAAAACATGTGTTAATTATCGTTAACTGAAACGGATCACTTTCACTGAACTGCACGTGATCAATCAATCCTCTTTTCAACTATGAAAGTGGCTCTCAGGTCGATCCATACGTTTTTCAAATTTTACCTATAAACGAATTGATGCAGCTAAAGCCCATCTAGTCACGCTCATTAAACTGTGCGTTTTTACTTAGTGGGTTCATTAAGATCGGTTCAATGCATACCAGTTTAGCACAGAAAAAGTTTAGCAGTTTTGTATAGATTATTGTTCGATAAATGGATGGGACATGCCAAGTATTGACAGTGTCGAAATATGAGTCACCCATTCAACGGCGCGGACGTCCCGGATAATCGAGCATTAACATTTCAGACATCTATTTGAAACCAAAAGTGGTTGTGGATTTCATGTGGTTCATACCATTTCAAACACAGGTCGTTATGTCGACTGGACAGCTAACAGTTTGGAACACAGCGAGAGATAGTTATAAATCAACCATGAAGTTCATCACCGTGTTGAGTTCCGAGATAGCGCCACGAGGGTGCCAACAAGACATGCTTTTGGCAAGGGCGTTGTATTACAAGCGAAAACCTTAATTTCATATTCGCTGGCCGTTTCGAGACCTCATGACTGACCGCCACGAATATGTGCATGCAAGGCGGTTTCCCGTGTCTGTCTGTCTATATTTCTACCTATCAGAATGTCAGTCTGTGTGCGTGTTTGCTCGTTTATTTTGTGCGCAGTATGAGAAGCCCTCACAACGGGTCATCTCGTTCGTATCTTGACACAAACAAACATGGGATTCTAACCAGAAACCACATGTCTATTTCCAGGTTAAGGCACACCAAAGCCGAGCACCAATTCGTGCCTGGATGATGTCAGATATGGCGAGAGCTGGATCTCCAGGGCATAAGCATACTTTCCGTGACCATACACTCGGTTAAGTTAGTCATGTTGGCACGACGAAACATCGGTTGACAAATAGAGTTGACGATGTGCAAGCGACGAATGGTTTTTTCATTGTTGAAACAAGCCAGATGTATTGTCATGAAAATTTTCGAAGCAGTGTGTTTGCATTCTGCTTTAAAATACTCTGCCGGTTTTTACTTGGAAGCAGATTTTGACGGAAATACACGAAAATAAAAGCGACTAACGGGGGTTTCCGAATCAGGTGAAAACTAACGTCCTACGGAATTTTGATGAGTAAGTGTACGCGAACCGATCTTCTTCCATATGAACCACAAAAACAATTGCTGATTTTACTATGAATTCCCTATGTAAACAAAACCACTTTTGGTATCAAGTCCCAATGAGACTCATTTTTATTTTAGCTACTTTATGAAAACTAACAATGCTCGTATACTGGGGCAAATAGGGCCGTCTGATTAGTCGAGCTCCGTGGAAAGCAGTGAACTCTTTGATTATCACCAGGCACAGGTGTTACACGATGTGATTTACTGTTGAATTTACGGATGTAAGACCACTTGAAATGATGTATAAAAGGCAGTCAGTGAAGATGAAACCGCGTTAGAGGATGCAATTAGCAGAGTGTGATTTTGTCAAAATTCACACCGCATATCTTCAGTACTGCAAGAAAGATCACTGAATGGTGCACTGTAAAATGTCCTTTGAATAAGTCAAAAAGAACAGTGTAACTGGAACCTGACTGCCGCTTTTGCGCGACTTAGAAGGCATTTCGGCCCATCTACTCATCAATGACCACCTAGCCATTTTGACAGCTTTCGTGGCCCCGATATTTCACTAAAAATTACCTTGTTCCGTCAAAAATAAAATGCAAGTGAGATAAAAAAAATGCGAGAAAGAAGGTGGAATTTGAACGACTGAGGGAATTCGAAGAACACCGACGTTCATTTTTAAATATCTTATCAATTTCCGTGCAGACGAAAGACGGTCTCGTATGAATCTCATTTCAAGGAATGATTAAATGTATCTTTTTGATTACTGCAGTTATCAGTAGCCAGATCAAGATTTGGATTCTTTGGCAGTCTGTGGATAATTGTTATTTCGTTTGATACCCGAATTAATCACAGCCTCGAACCTCGTTGTGAAAGAAGCTGGCCTTGATCGCACACACGATTCCCTAATTGACTGAGAACAGCACAGAACACATGTGAAGCTCATTTTCATTGATTCGTTTTCGTGCCGATGTACAAAAAGGAAATATACTCAACGGTATTTCAGCGAATGCGCGGTTTACGGCCACAGGGCTATATATCTAATTCTAAAAATGTGTATGCATGCGTGTGTTCATATAAGTATGGGTATGTGCGTGTATGCATGTGTGTATGTAGGCATGTATGCTCGTGTGTATGAATGTGTCTCCGTCTGTGCCACATCCATATTTCTATTAAGCATAAAAACCAAAAGTGAACTCGGTTCACGCATCTGTTATGCAGATAAAATAACGTACAATAATAACAATAGTAATCATAATAATAACACGCAACTGAGCATTTCTGACCACTGAATCGTGCTTACAACGCGATTCGTTGTTTAAACCGTTTTTCCAGAAAGAGTCTATTGACATATCACCCTCTCGAAGCCACATTATCGGGGATAAATCGATACTTCTTATTCGTGCTCAAAGGCCACACACATGTTGGACATGTCGCTGAATTTGTTCACAAACATGTCAAATCTAGTTGCCCAGAGCAATTTGGTTCCAAAGGAGTGGAATAAAAATTCGGGTGGAGTTGATAGCATTTCACTCTTGTTCACAAGCGTCCTGCGCACGAGTGAGCCAGACAGAAAGATTTTCCAACTGTTGTCCTGCTACTCGTGGCTCACTTACTTCCCAATAAGTTGATTTTCAACGACGAAAGAACAGAACTTTACGAACGACATGTGACAGCAAGCAAATGATTTGCAGGATGAATGCTAACTATCCTTGAAAAACACTAAGTCAGTGAAAATGGAGTTGATTTTGTTCAGCATACAAGACACAATCCAGTTGGATTATTGGTTCACGGTGCCCGGAAAAGGTGTTTAAGTGGATTCATCAAAGTCTACCACTTTTTGTGTACTTGTACTGTCTGTCAAAACCCGGTGTTACACTTTGGCGCAACTCCATTCCAGTACGCGCATCTAGCTGTTTAGCAATAAAAGCTTCATAGCACAAAATACTGACGGAGAATGTTACAAAAAGAATAGTAGTGCGTAATGGAAAGGTCATGGAAGTGTAATGCATACGCATATAAATATATATATATATATTTGTGCATACATATACAGACATATATAGCTATACAACATGTGACCAAAAACCTCAAGAATGGCTGTCAGAACACAGATCTTATTGTTCTCACCCTTAAGACAGTTAGGTTTATGTAGTGTTTCGTGAAACATTGGATTTAAAAAGAAGTTAACGGAATCTAGATGTGTATACATTTCCATGACCCATCCATTCTGGGTTACTATAACTTGCGAAACAGCCTCCGAAAGTACTTTGTACTATGAAGCTTTCACTGCTGAACACCTAGATGCGTGTGCGAACAATGGTTCCCGGCTGCTATGCTCTTCCGTTATTTTCATCTACGTGGTTTGGATTGCATTCATTCCACTGCTTACTTGCAATCCACGTCCGTGATTCATTGCTATTGGTCGCATTCCACATTGTTATACAAAGTACCAGTACTACTAACGAAATATCACTCAAAATGAAGGAGACCGTAAGAAATGCACAATTTCATAAAATAGCGAAGTTGCTTCTATTCTTTGCAACACCATTAAAATGCAAACCACAGGTTCGAAATTTCTCGAGAATACGATTGACCGAATGTCATGCCACGAGCGAACTTCACCTTACCGAAACGTGTTTTTGCAAGAACAACACAGGGAAAACCTTAGCGATAATGGTTGGATAGCAAGCAAGAAAACCAACAATCTGCATGAAGCTAACGTCGATATTCGTGTCCCATTTCCCAAGTTGGTAAGCAGAATTTTTATATTGGAAACCCATAATCCTAACCTCACCGCAACGCATGTTTCTAATTCAGTAAGCCACACGGAATTTGGACGACTCACTTGAGCTAACTTTAACACCGTAAAATCGTAGCCAGTGTCATTCTCGCAGCTTTCATGTGGCCGATCGATTTCGCTGAAATGTCGAGTGACATCTTTTCGTCGACGACAATCTCACATTTCTCTTTGAAAAGGGGAATCCTGTTTCCGGTTATTCATTTGAAACCGGTCTCACCAGTTCTTCTAACAGACGATGACGCTTCTGGGCAATCAACTCATTTCGATACCGTTTACCAACAACGTGAAATCTCCCCACAGCAGCCAAGAATCGGTTTAAACAATACATCCTTGTAATAAAATGTTTTGCAGGAACACAGTTTGATTCAGAAATTTCTTGAGCAATCTGCAAATATTCACTGCAAACAGGAAAATAACCTTCATTCATTTTATAGTTTAACTCCAATCTTTGTTGGGCGAGTTGTTTCTAGCTCTACCACAAAAGTGAAGCAACCACTACAAATTCTCGTAATCCGGTGAACGTAACCAAGGTGAAGACGTAGAACTCCAAGGTAAACAGAAAAGACGTTCACTCGAATGCAACGTTTACCATCGAAGTGACGTTTCATATTCCGATCGTGATACGTGACAAGACATCAAACTGCCCCTCTCTCGATGAGGATAGTCCGTTTCTGGTACCAACTCTCCGTATCGAAAGTGCACGATTGACATCATAAGGTAAGATTGATTTCAGAAGAACAATGGCCCAACCCGGGTGGACACCAAACAACTAAACAGTAAGAAGACTATCATAGCAATATTACCGGATGTCAGTAGCCGTCACGCCTCCTAAGTTCCGCGAACAACGAAAATGAGTTACATTTGGAAAAACTTGAATTTTTCCCCATTAGTTGCACTCAGTTGTCTTGTTCCGCTAAATGAATTTTTGGGAGCGATTGTTTATAAATTGGTCTGGCTGTTGCAGTACCGCTCATTTTTTCTATATTCACCTATAATCCGTCTGACAAACAGACATTACACAAATTTTCAGTGATTGACGTCTGTCATGCCAGAACCGATGAAATTTCGGATTGTATCGAAGACATGAGCACCAAGTGGTGGTAATTGGAAATGCTTGAAATATGGAAGCACATCGTGATCGGAAGAGTTTCTAATAAGCACGACTGCCGTGTGTAACCATTCCCAAGACTGGTTTATGACCTATGTACGCATGTAATTCCGGACTGCATTTTATCCCGTAACAAGTTTGCTAATAAGGCATCACGCTCCGTGTCCTAGAAATCAAACTTCACCGAAATCAAAAAACCCCGCTTACCCCGTGCGATACCCACAAATTCGATACCTATCGAAATGAGCATCCACGCAATTGTCTCCGAAATG
Source organism: Fasciolopsis buskii (assembly GCA_008360955.1). Classification (NCBI taxonomy): domain Eukaryota; kingdom Metazoa; phylum Platyhelminthes; class Trematoda; order Plagiorchiida; family Fasciolidae; genus Fasciolopsis; species Fasciolopsis buskii. The sequence goes on along the minus strand of LUCM01000692.1, from coordinate 29,362 downwards.
ATCAACACTAAATACCACACGTGTTGCTATCGTTCAACACAAGTAGCAGTGCTACGAAAATGCGTTATCGTCAGAACAAAACTGATGCTAGTCCAAGTGATGATATCGTGCATTGATCAATTTTTTTTCTCATATCAATGCGTTACCAACTAAAAGTCCAAAAATCAGGACAAAGGAACAGCATGTATATTTGTTATAGCGTACTGATTCATCGATCTGTACGCATCCAATGTTATTTTTGCAAAGTCAGTCAGATTCAAAATCCATCGATTCTTCGTAGAACATCGTTGGAAATTCGAGAATCATTGGGCAGGAGCGGGCATTAAACGTTACAACAGCATTTAGACGAAGTTATCCAGATTTGGCTCACTGTTTCACATCTCTTTAGAACTCCATAAGAGATCACACCTAGGTGGTTAGAAAGTCTGCTGGGTAGGTTGATCTTTTATTACAGAATCTAAGAGGTAAAGCAATTATTAACAATCAAAATTCGTATCGGGGAAATTCAAGCAGTCAATGGGAAAAAAAATTCACACGGTTCCATACTAATTATGAATCACATTCGGAACTCCACGTATGAACGACAAGTTTTGGGATATTACGATTTTCATATCAGGCCACTAGCAACCATGTTCGGAGGAGCACTGGCTACGTGGTTATCACAGATCAGTAAATCTGTAGAGCTTTGCCGATAAGCATAACCACGGCTCCATCGGAACTGGTAATGAAGCAATCGATTAACTAAATAACAATCACTAGTGTTACTGTTTTAACGGCCTTCTTATCATTCCTCAACCGGGTCACATCCTTTAGCATTAGTGCGGTGCTTTCAAAGAAATTAAACGTTCTCAGTAGTATATTTCCCATACGAATGGGTGGACAAACATTCCCCAGGAAGCACACGACCGGTTTGGCAGTTATTGCCGTTTTTCAGGCATGCGTACCCGGTAGTCTCATCAGGTCATCTCCATATTTGTTCAGTCCTGTGTCAGGTTGATACTGGGACCTCGTTTGATTCATTAAGGACGTGCATGGATGATGCGCCCACTTAGAATCACACGGTGATTCGTCGGAGTTTTCTGTCATGCTTTTACTGATCATCGCCCAGTGATCCAGTTCTCTCAAAGTAGCTTTCCATCTGGCCTGAATAAGATAAGTCGGAATAGAAAAGGACCTAGTAGACTACCGGAAACTGTGACAGGATTTGCCGTGGATGGTAATCCATCCCCCTTAATTGAGACTAAAATTACAGAGACTCTAGCAAACAAACTGCTACACCTTGTTTCTTGTTCTAGTACCGTGAATTAGTCTGCTCGTAGTAATTCTAGACGAGAAAATGAATCCGTCTTGAGCATGGCAATATGGAGAACTACCGAGCTCAACGTAGCAGTTCTGGTCCTAATTTGGACGAGAAAAATGCCAGCACAATTTCCTTTATGGCAAAAGCGTCTGGCTTCAGCTGAGAAGCACTAGACGGTGAAGAGGCGTAACAAACACCCATAATTTATAATCAAACTATAACAATTTAGTTTCAAGTAAATCTCACGTGACTTCAGACGAATCCACAAATTGCAGCATTGTAAACGAATGTGGGATTAACTCGATTGGGATCACTCATGAAATATGAACAAGGAAACCTCTGCAAAGCTGATGACCAACACTAAGGGGAACTCGTGAGATACTTTTGGTAGTGTTCCTAGAATGCATCCTCCTCGCAGGTTTTGAAGGCAACCTAAAATCGATCAGAACTAGAAGCATGAAGAACCACGAAGTGATCACTTCGCACGTGATTGAACACTAACTAAAACAATCTCAGTTTTAAAATTCTCGTCCGGAGTTGAAAAGAACTTCGACTGATCTTCACATATCGCAATCCAAGGTGAAATCACTCACAACACGCAGAATGTTCTTCAAGAACATCTACCAGGTGTCGCAGCCATCCGAATCTGAAAGCTGAACCTGATGTGCTTTACAGTCCTCCTGTTGATATTCCAATTTACTGGTCCGGCCGTAAATTGACGACAGGAACCACTTTTGTGGAGATTTGCCCATTACAATAGTTAGTCACTTATTTTAAGCCAAAACAAGGCGATCGATCAACTCTTTGCAATGACCATGATTTGAACGATGGGCCGTCAGAATTTCACTATTCTGCCGAGAGAAAGTAACTGCGGAAGTCAGACTGCGAACTTGTGGGCCAGGCCGCCGAAGAGAAAATCGCAAGGCAGCTTATACGTTCGCGTTACTAACGGCAGAAGGGTGCGAGAAGTCAGCTGACACGGTGCACGTCAATCCATTTTTCACACTAAAAAAATCGAGTGCAAAAATTAAACACTAACAATGCTGTACAAGTGTTTAAGGACTGAGCAGTTTGTAGACACGAGCGAACGAAGTGCCGAGAGAGAGAAATAGAAAAAGAACACGGTCGACACAGCTGAGAAAATGAGTCATAAAATGCAACTGATGAAGACAAACAGCAAACAGATAAACAAAAAAACAACAACTGAGGGAGTTTTTGTGTGCGGTAGGATGGGTTTCGCACAACAGGACCAAATACTATTTAGTAATTAAATCGCTGTGGTCCGTGGGAAGGTAGATGGAGAGCTAATGAAAGACCAAGGCAAGTCAAAATACTCCGTGCTGCTGGAAAATGTGATCGTTATCAGTGACAATAGACTGAATAGAAGCAAACTATGACATGATTGGACGGGCTGTCTTGTGTCCACCGGGCTTGTCGAAAATAAAACAGCGTAAATCTCGACTAGCTATACCAGAAGGGACTGGAAGAAGCTGCAAACATTCCAACTGATGTACCCAAAAAACCACTGCAAATAAAATGCCCTGAGATGGTAACACCGGCTGAGCTGAGGCAGAGTTGAAGAGTTCATGAAACAAAAACCACAATTTGTATCGATCAAAAGATGGGAAGAGATGGTGCATTCATTCATGTGTAGTGAAAGTGATGTCATAGCCTGTAGATGAAGAATATTGATTACAGTCGCTCGCGCTACTGTCCTGTGTAGCCGGATGAGTTGAAGATGATACCGGTAGAAACGCGCTGCGTTCGCTCGGGACGAGAAGCTGCATGTGACCTTTCTTTGGTGAGTACTGGGAAACCTTTAAATCTGTATTGACATACCTATTGGAGGGAAAATAAATAACAGATAATTAGACTACAGACGGTGGAAGCATCAAACGAAACAAAAACATTCAAGAAACAATACATTATTAGTTAAAAACAGTAATACATTTACCCGGAAACCGCATACAACAGCATAAGGTAACAGTCATTTCGTCTAGATTATTCTTTTTACCAAATTTCGAGTAAACAGTATGCGAAAGACGGTCAAATGAATAAGACTGTGGTGTTCGGACGTGAGGATCGGGGGTTCGAACACTCCTATAACCGGCTAGCTTACTCACATGGCAGCCTTCTGTTGGCCGCGATCCCCCCTCCTGAAAAATGATGTAGACTTCGTCTTCATTAATAAAGGAAGTAAAAAGATAAAAAGGGGTGTACAAATTGTAGTGCACTATCCAACTTCCAAAAAAAAACACGGGCAACAGTAGCTCAGACCAATGGTAATACCCACCGTTTCGTAAATGACGGATGGAAGACCGTCATTTTAGTTTCTTGCAACCGGAACAAAGTATCCTCACCCACTGAACGTTTCGAACTTTCATCTTCGGATACTTGTGACGGACTGTACGGTGGAGTGGTCCGTTCAGCACCGTCCGGAGCCTCGCGCTTCAATGCCAACGGACGTGTTAAGTGGTACTGGTCGCACCTATCCTGAGTAACCGAGCTGGTGATTTGAAGCTCCGGAGTAGGTACAATCAGAGCTTCAGGTGGTTGTGCCAGGTCAGACAAGCGTTCCACTAAACGAGGGGGTGGTGATGGAATGGGTTGTACACCAGTGTCAATTCCGATTTCGGAGTCCCAATCGGGAACGGTTGGACGGCGCAAATCTCCAGGTGTGTGGCGCATCGTGGTCGACCATTTCGGCTGGCGGGCTGGAAAATGAAGGAAGTTTCGAAATCTGCCTTAGCCTCCTTGAAGACCGTCGAACGTCAGCAGAACCAATTAAAGCGTATTTCAATAATGATGGTAGCACGATCGTGGACTTAAGAAAAACAACATCGGAGTTATACATAACGTGACACGTCTCGGTAGATCAGAACTGAAAGCAATGCATGAATGAGACCCGGGTTCGTTATTTTATAAAACACGTTGTCTACCTAATCTGTTGAACTACTCAAGAATGGGCATTTTTGACGATGGAAATTTAGAAAGGTCAAGGTCTACTTTACAAACACAAGTTACATCAATAAAGTTTTAAAGGCCTATGTCCGGGGATGTGATGTGCAATAAAGGCGGATCAAAAGCTAAAGTAACCAATCTGTCTTATTCAATGGATTTTATACGATTCCCCGTGTACATTTTTGCAATAGACTAATATATGGTATCTAGAGTTAACCAAATAAAATACGACGGGCTGAGCTTGACAAAATGTCGTCAGGCACACCTAAACGCAATTTTAAATCACAAAACTTCAGGCGATTCGCCTTCTTACGAATGACAGCAGACGGTTGTTTGCAATGCATGGTCGATGAGGACGAGGTTTGAGTCTCGAGCATGCATCAGTGTACAGCTACCAACCAAGGGGAATGGCCAATCACAGAAGCTTTGGACTGTAAAAGCTCATGTGAAGCATCACTTACCCTTTATCGCCGATCAGTGACAGCGCAGTATTAATAAAATCAAAAGAATCCTATTACCTGAGTTTAAGAGATCAATTACTCATACCATCATCGATCAGCGTTAAACAGCAAGGCAAGCCTCACTGACCACTGCTTTTCCCCCAAGATTACATGTTTCTATAAAGAGTGAATATCCAGGAGGAACAGGGAGTAGACCTACACAAGCAGGAAAATATAAGAATACTGCAGTAACCAACACACTGAACAGTCTGACTGTATAAAAGCACTTTTCAATCATTCCGATTCGATAGAAAATGACAACACGATCGCCACTATTCGCGATTCAATGTCATATTCTTCAGTATCTCCAGTCAGCTAGTTGACGAGTCTTTTGGACCCCAACCACGAAGACGTGAGGCACCTACTTTACTCAAGTTCGCTATACATTTTCTCATCCCACGTTGCCACGTCATCTGTTGAACTCCATACGGTTTCTTCCATTCCTTGGGGGGGGGGAATAAGGCACGGTATGACAGACGAGTGTTCGCCACACGCAACGTGACCCAACCAGCGCAGTCTACTAAGTTTCAAACGCCGAAAAAAGGTATTCTGAAAGCCGGCACCTGTTACTAGATTTCTGACCTTCATATTACTCATCTGGTCACTCAATCCAATCCTAGCCATACGCCGTAGACACCGGTGGTCGTGACAGCAGTTACCAGTATAGTCTCAAAAAGATGATTAGCGCGATGATTGGCCACTGGCTACACAGGATAACAAAATTTGGTTTTTCTAGTACCTATGCAGTAAACTGGAAACCAATGAGACCGCAAATCAAGATGACGCAACCTCTCATGACAGGAATTCTTGAGACGTAAACTAAGCTTCCATTAGGTAAAGCCGTATTTTTAGATGAAAAAACTGCATCTTAAATACTGTTTATCAGATGTCATCAAGTTCCATTAGTGGATCACGCGGAAGCGGACAGCCCTATAAACAAATTAATAGGGCTTCTCAGCGCAGGCTGTGGAAACGAAGAAGGTGCCACGCAGCGTTCTGGAACGCAAAATGTCACATGGAAACAAATCAGCCATGGTGGACGGATGACGGCTCACTTTGTAAAAAAATCTATAAAAACATGGGGGCCGCGGGTGGGCGTATTGTTCTGATGCAATAAGATCCCTCGTGCTCGAGACCTCGAATGACGCTTGGCTACAGTCACCAATACTCGTGAAAGATAGTGGCTGATGGGTCAATTGGCGGTGAGTATAATTTACTGTGCAAACGGTACAGTTGTAATATGATCATTCTTGGGAACATAGCACACGTCGAAATTTCGAACGTCGCTCCACCAACGGGGCGTTAGCGGGTCACTTGTTTGCTGGTTGACAGTAAATCTATCACCCTCAAACGATAACCCAAGCGTCAACGGAACGTGTGCCAGCAAACGCTGGTGAGCATGACATGGCACTAAGGTATACGCCCAACAGAACTTAAAAAGTCAAAATGGTGATCTCTAACGCATTTATTCAGCTTGCACGATAGTACGCGATATCAATATGCGTTAGGGGAACGATGCAGCCCACGAAAGTTCACCACAAAAGTATAAAATTGACTTGAGAAAATAAAATACTGCATTGGGAAATTTATAGGCAACTGCTGAAGTGTCAGTTTCAGTCGAGGACGAAATAAAACAATTGGATTCGCTTGGGTTTGGCGCACATCATCAAACAAACAAACTCGACGATGAATGCTTAAATTCCTGCGCAATCCCATCACTTCAAGATTTACTTCAATTTCACATCTTATTTGTAAATCAAGCAATGCTCAAGAAAGTAGAACTATCGATCCGAAATCGCTGAGTCGATCATCGTAATTGTTCAGGGTTAAACAGCAGGACAAGCCCCAGTGACTGCCGCCTTTCACCCAGAGCTGCACGTTGCGACAGAAGGAACGAGTATACGAGGGAACAAGGAATGGGTCTACAGGAACGGGAAAATAAAAGCAGAGCGTAGTAGCTAATACACGGAACACAGTCTAAATCTATAAACGCACATGTTTTCAATCATTCTGATTGAGCAGAAAATGATAACACGGGCTCCACTGTTCACGGATTGCTGTCATATCTTTCAGTGTCTCCAGCCAACTAGTTGGCGGGTCCTCCAGACACGCCCCACGCAGACGTAAGACACCTATTTTACCTAAGTTCAAAATACACTTTCTCATTCCATAATGTCACGCCATATTTTGACTTCCACGCGGAAATAGAGCAGACGAGTATTCCCCACCAGCAACATGTGGCCCAAGTCCATTAACCTTCATACGCTGTGGCAGTACATTCTCAGAAGCGGCGCCTAATACTAGATTCTTAAGCTAAATATTATTCACGCGGTCACTAGATCTAATCTTAGAGATACTATGGAAACATTGGTAATCGAAAACCTCCAGGCGACGAACACCCTGAGCACGCAAACTCTGTGCTTCCCAAATAGATAACAGAAATGAGCGCAGTGGAGCAGAGTACAGACGACCTTTCAACTTCATTGAAGTATTAGGTCGATTCCATAAGTGTTTCGGTTCAGCATGCGCGGAAAGCGCATTGAATACACATATGTTCGCTCATACTGCCATGCTATCATCCTTGTGAAGCAGTTGTCGAGGTAACTTAAGCGGTCAAGAATGGTTGGTTCCTCTCCATGCAGTATCAGATTCGGTACTACTTTCGTCCAGTTTTGTAACAGCAATTCGCAATTTAAACGTCGAAAGCCTATGCCCGACAGAGCTACAGTCCTCGAGAGCCTGCTTAATGCACATTGAGTATGTTCTTCGGAAGCGAACAGGCACAAGACGCTATCTGCGTAATCTAGATCATAGCTTCTCGCTAGCTGTTAGTTCGACGCTTACATCTTGAAGACCTAAAGCGCTCTCCATTACCTCGTTCATGACGACGTTAAATAGAAATGGAGAGATAGGGGACTCGTCGAACACCACTAGCTATTTCGAATAAAGTTGATGGTAGCAAAACCTACTTTAGTTAATATACCAATGAGTAGACGATTCAATAAAGAGCAAATATACATTCAAAATATGTGGAAAACTTGCATGGGGATCGTAAATACATGATAGATTGTCCAAAGAAATGAGTGAATATCTTTTTATTGACAGTTTGACAGAGATGTCTCATGAATAGAGTGGAATCGAAATATGTTGGCAGATCTGTAGCGTAGATGAAAACAGGTGGTGGGAAAGGAGACGATCAACGAGATGGTTCTGAATCAACAGCCATCGGTTTGCATGTTTTCCTGCCCATTGTCGGAAGATTCGTCAGAATTCCATGCCCACGACAGCGTTTTCTTTTAATGTCAATTTATCTTGGTTGCAAAATTTCACTGCTACTCAGCGTTGGTCAGGAGTGACCGAAATCAAGCACAAATGAGGCGGTGACCCGTTGCCGGTTACTATAGCAATTCCGGCCATTTTCATTTTTTAATTTGCTTTGGCCACCGGCTGATCTTGTGCGTATCCATTTTTAGGCGTGCGGATCTGTGCAAGTCCCTTTTGTAAACCAGAGTTCTGCCTTGTTTTCGTCCGCAGTTCTAGTCGTTTGGTTTATTACTAGCTCTGTATTCGTAGTCTGATTTGCAGTTGACCAGCATACCTCTCACAAAGCCCTTGAGGATGTTCCACATTCCCCTATGCCCATGTTTACTTTGACGAACAAAGAAAAGCGAACCTCAGGCTTGTCTGACGGAACTGACCTGTTTTGGCACACGATTTGCTTGCTGCACTCCGGTCAGCCCGCGATACAGACACCCGCGGCCAGCTAGTTTGCTCAGTAGCTTCCGTCCCCCTTTCCACCTCCCTCACGTGCATGGTTTCTGACTCAGGCTTCCATCCATCTACGTCCTCAGTTCGCGTTTTAATGTCCCACACCGCATGTGTGGGCCATGTGCAGGCGCACTGCACCCAGCTGTCACAACGGGGCATGCGCACACGTGCTTCAACCCTCGAGTATTTCTCACGTCTCTTACCGGCTTAGCTTTGTGCTTATGTGTGTGTGTGTGTGTGTGTGTGTGCGTCACTAGCAATATGAAAGGTTGTGCGTTTGCGTTCGACCGTTTTTCGTGTCTGCCGTTGGCGAGACAGATGGTTTTCTTGAATGGCCCTACATTTTATCCCGTGAGTTGACTTTGGATGTCACTTAATGCTCGCCTTCCCACACTTGCTGGTAGTAGACGCAGCTGGCCTAGATCATCGAATTAACATTCCTTCCGTTGTCAGTGAATGTCTTCGTCAAGTATACGCGAATAAGTGATCTTTTGAACCACATTTCTCAGTATTTGTCTGGTGTCTGTATTTCCATTTGATTTGAGAGTTGGGAGTGGTGAAAATCGTATTGAGGAGCTGCACAGCTCTTATCCCGCTCGTTTCGACCAATAATGTTACTGGTCTTTCCAACCCAATGGGGAAGTTAGTACGCACTAATTGAAGACAGTTCCAATGCCTAGCTTTCCACGTATGCAAATTGGTAGTCCACTCACGTCTCTTCCAGTTTTGTTCACGCAGCTCAGAGTGCATGATAGAGAGGTCTGCTCGAAACGCGTTCGATACACCGGAAATTCCGTGTCGCTGTGGTCGCACCTTTCCTGTTGTATTCTCTTCCTTTGGAATAATCCTAATTGAAAAACATCGTTAAGTCTTCGATCATCAGTTCCACTTTTGCTGTCATTATCACTGGGAATCCATTTTGATCTTCGCTAAGAAGAAAACCGTACAGACTATCTGCAGGAGGCGATTATCCACCTTTTCGTCGTGTCACTGCGTAGGCATTGGTATCATGTGATCGTGTTCGCTTAGACATCTGGATCAACAGACGCTTACATTTCAGTTGAGTAGTGCGGGCCTGCCACACCATGGCGAAACCCAGACAAGACTATGTGTTTAGGAAAACTCACTCCAGTCGTAAATGTTAGCCACCTTTACGCTAATGATGAAAACATTAACAGTTAATCGTTATTTGTACACACTGACAACGAGAGGTCCACTTGGGTATGCTAAGGGAAACGTTGGATCACGGAGGCCGTGCATTCGTAGCGGCATCCTGAACGAGGAGACGAAACTCCGGCGTTGTATACCAACTTTGTAAACACAAAGTTGTGTATGGATAAAATGAACTTTAACATCTGGTGCTCACACTCATACGGACAATCGAAATTGGCAACATCTTGAGTATCATCATTTTGTTTATGCCAGAGAGCTAATCCCGATGTTTTGGCTTGTATATGAGCTACATTATTTTCTTCGAAAAAGTCCAGTTAAACTGTGGGAAGGTCAATGACATATTGAAGCGGTTTTGATTCTTTGATGATGCACCGATCTATAGAAGAACGAGTGTGGCGCTTCATAAGCCTAGACGTTCGATTCATTACCTGCCACCATATAGTCACTTAATAACCCATAATCAAGAAGGGCCTAGTGAATTTTCGGGGGGATTTGTCACTAATGTCCGAAGCAATTTGAAGCAAGAAACGCTGATAACTGCCTGAAGCTGCTTGCAGCAGTGGATTTCAGGGAATTCCATCTTCCAACGGCGCTGCTTACGACCACCATTCGCCAACGTTCATTGAAGGTACCCTCAAGGAAGCGGATCTATGATAATTAATTTTAAAAGTAACTCGAAAAATCCGAAATTATCCAAAAATTTCTTTTGCCGTGCTGAATAAGCACGCCACTAATAAGGCTAAGATCATGAATGAAGTTAAAACAATGAGCTAAGGCCATGTAACCACCGGAAACACTGCAGTACAAAGAACGATCAAAACGAGTAGTATCCACCAGTCCTTACTTTGGTTGTAAACGAAATATGAACAGAACATTATTTAGTTAAATGTTGATATCACGCTTATTGATTGGTCCTGGAGCTTCGATAGTTCGTGCCAGCCTGACCTTTGTCGCCATAATTTGTCGCACAGATGCCGAGCCCTTTGTCTTGCGCACGAACGCACATACGTGAGTGCATTTGTACACAAACACCCTAAGCCAGATCCCTTATACCTCGACAGATTAACCACAATAAAACGGGGATGGTAGCTGTGTGCGTCTGTGCTACTACAGCAGACAAAGGGCAGAAAAACAGACACCATCACATAACCCGAATAGAAGGTATGACAAGTTTTCCCAAGGGTGAGGACATCTTCAAAAGCATCCATTTAACTCAATCGCCGATCGGCTTTGCGCTGTCCACTATACAAACAACACACGAACCCAAGAGTGAGGTCTCGGTTTGGCACCAAGCCAAAACCCACGCCGCACACGAGCAAGTAGTCTGTCTGACTGACTGGCAAACCGTAGACGGGGGCGAAAGCGACTCCAGCATGCTGGAAAACGAAATTAGTTCGCCGTTAGCAAACGACAACAACTCGTGTTCGGGCAAAGCGAATCCAGTTCGCAGCGGACTGGGGACTAGATAACAGAGATGGGAAATAAGCCAACGAGGACTGCACAAAGCCAGAAAATTAGGTGGGCTAACACGCGACGTCTGTTCTTAAGGCCATGTCAGGCTACACGTGACCAGAGCACGAAACTAAATATAATCTTGAAACATGTCAGTGCAGAAAGAGAATCAATGCCGAACGCAAACATGGCCATTAAGAAAACACTTTGATACCTGTCTTCCAGATTGACAGGAGTTAGCGATTTACTGGGAATTCATAAGCACAATTTCGCCTGGGCGGGGAAATTTTATATATATATATATATATATGGTCCACTAAAACGTCTCTTTGAATAAGTTGTGATTCAGAGGTTCCACATAGTCAGTTTGTAATATTTCCATCTGTAAATTTCCAGGTGCACTTTAAGGTGATACAATCTACTTTTGTAAGAGGAGAAATCGCGGTCAAGCACACTTCTGAGTATGTACTTCCTGTTTCAGCAATCCACATGTTTATTTATTCACCTGGGTTAACGTAATGCTCAGTAAAGTGAAGGTCGTTTGGCCTGAACCGAAATTCGGGGGTCAGGGAAGTCAAGCTGTGAAAGGACCAAGAAACAAGCGGTTTTTATTTTGAGGCCAAAATTGAAAAACTGAATTGATTGGTCCAAAAAACATTGGTGACACCTGGAGAGGAAGAAACCACAGAACACTCATGGTAAAAATCTCAAGTACTAATTAAACGTTGCAAATCTTTATTATTCTTTCTAAGTAGCCGCAGTTAACAATTTGTCAAGCCATTCAGCCTTTGCCCTTGGTGTTTTGTCGTCTCAATGGACGCAGATTGCGATCAAAAAGGCGGGCTTATAAGCCTGTACTGACCGATCACTATGAGAACTTGCGTTTGGAATGTTTGAAAGCGGGACGAACCGACGAACCAATATTATTGTTACTCAAGTAATAAAGTTAACCAGATGCGTGAACAGCAATCTGGATGAGCAGGAGGCTGTCTCAAGCGAGGAATGGGACCATATGCCACAAGTTACAATGAGACCGTTAGTAATGAGAAGGAACTGACGAACAGATGGTATTAATCATCCAAAAAAGGTTCAATGGCATAATGCCAAAGGGAAGTTTGAGAAAAACGAAAATACCCCATTTAAAACAACATTTCGACTGTTTTGGGGGCTGAACTAATGAAAGTAATTTCGGTTGATTTTAGGGGAGGGCATTTATTTGGCGAACAGAAAATGTTACCAAGACATTATGAGCTAGTAACTGGCATTCTGGTTCATACGTCCTTTGATCAGTTCAAGTCAGGGGCCTTACATTCTACTTTTCCGGTTGATCCGCTGACGAAGAACTTCGGCTGGAATAAAATGTATCGAAAACATTGAAGAGGTTATGACATCTAATGATGGGCTAGAATTTTCACACCTGGTGCCAGCAACGGACTTTTGCGATATTTTATAAGGAGAATGTCTTTCAGGTAAAAATTCAGTCTTCGACGGTGGCGCTGCATGGCAGAGGCTGCTTATTCAGCGAGCATTACTCCACCTCGTGACTACAAGATTTGATTGCCATATTCTTATCCGTAACCCGGAGATGGAACAGGTAGTGCAGAACACTTCTGCTTTACTTTACCTGATATGTTAATCATTCCCCCTGTTCGACTTCAGTAAATCGACTTAATTTACAACACGCCATGTATATTGACAATTTTGGATTGAGTATACTGTGGACTGAAATGACTTCTGAATAACAATGCAAGCAGTGCGCATCCGTACACAAACCAAATATCAAGTAATGAACTAAAAATTAATAATATTCATTTGGTACAAAGACATGGCTACCTTGTATGCGGCTAGAATGACAAGAAATTAAAATCGGACGCATATCTTTCAGCAGTTTTTTCTAGCAGTCTCGTGAAACAAGCTGTATGGTGCGGTGGCCAAGTTTTTTGCACCCTTTGGTCACAGAAAAAGGGCGAAAATGGTGACCGATTTCGCACAAAATGAGACTGATGCGTACTCTCATTACGAAGTCAGAAGCTTTATAAAATTATATCGTAGCTGGATCACACGGAGACGAGTGATACACTTCTGCTCCGAAGACATTAGAAGGCAATAAGGCTGCTGTATTCAGCAATTTTGAAAATCAAGATACTTACTTGCAAAAAACATGGCATTCGGTAGAATATTGGTAATTGACGCCAACGGCCCGAGGAAGACGGGGCTCGGAGTTCGATGCAACTGATGTGCGGGGATGTGATTGGAAGAATACTGCGGTCCGTCGAGACCATCCGGAGGTGGGGGAAGTGGGAAATCATCAGAATCATACAGATTTTCTTGGTCGTCGGTGTCCATTTCTAACGCAGGCAAGTCAAGATCACAGTGAACAGGCAAACCTGTAGACGACGGGAGCTCCAATGATTTCCCATGCGGATTGTGTGTTTCTGCAATACCACATAAACTCATGCCATTGAGACTACTATGGAAATTGTCCTCAATTGGACGATCAGACAAATAACCCGTAGATGAACCATCAATTTCATCCTGCGCAGGGGGTTTGCATGTTAGTGGCGGAGATATGGGTGGTTCTGGAGCTCGGGGACGATGATGACGATACCAGGGAGACCCCTGCGAGCTAGTGAGTACGAAGACAGGGGCATCGACTTTATGTGAATGTACTCCAGAAACATCACAATTTGTACAATAGGAGGTTTCGGTGCACCTGACAGAGCGAGCAGTCGGTTCGCAAGTGGAGCGTATCGAGTGGGGATTCACCATGGTTGAACAAACCGGATTTTGCAAACACTCACGATCCTGAAATGGTTGTTAATAATATCCATGAATGGACAACGAAAATGACAGGAAATTTGCGATGACCTAGGGATGACTTTTAGTAACAAAAATGGGGGTCAATATGAAAACCATGTACCAACCGTTGTACATGAGCTAAGTCACAAGTGAGCGGTTGGCGCCGTTATGTGACTGGTTTATCCGATGAATGAGATCGCCAGAAGTATGCGGTCTGTTTATTGCAAACGTGTGTGTACGGGTAGCAACAAATGAGACAATAGTGTAAAAATTATAGCAATGTGAATCCAGCCTTAACAGCTAATTACTTGATAGAACTAAAAAGTGGCAACACAATACGTGGAACATCAGTGGTTCAGTCAGCTAATGCAGTCTTTACAACAATATTACTTGTGCACACAAAACTTATTGGAGGAAGAATTTCGCTGTGCAACGAGGATGAAAAAGAAATAGAAAAGCTAAATACCGTATGAAAAATGACATCTACAGACAAATTTTCGTTTTCAGAAAAACAGTTGGCAGAATTCAGACCGGAACAAGTTAACTAATTCCTTAGAAAAATGAAACCAATGGACGTTAGGGAAAGAGTATACACCATAAGACGATCAGGATATCGTATGTATATCATTCAATGACGGGCAACAGAACGATCCAACCCAGTACTCACCTGCAAAACTAAGTGTTCCACGGAACCCGCGAGTTGGCTTATGCGACCGGAACTCTGCTCAGATATACGAGACGGAAGGGTGGGCATCGCACAAGCCGGGGGGATTTCCTTTCGGGATTTCATGGCTATTTTCGACAACCGATGAAATTGACTCTGGAGCGGTTTTGAGCATGCTAAGGGTCGATAGTTTGCCAGAAGGTTGTTGTGAGAACCTCCAGACAACGATGCCGGAGTCTGGAAGTTGAAACATTTTTTAATGAGGGCCCGCTTTGATGAACGGCCAGCATATAAGGTCAAAAGCGGCATATATAGGGCCTAAAAGTTCAAATTAATTTACCAACAAAAGTTTTATCAAATGAAACGCTGAACTATGCCATGTTTTTCAACACGGCAACTAGACAAAGGCTGCTGACAAGCTGACTGTTTAGGTGGAGGGCGGCTTTTAGAAACCACTGTGCTGGATGAAACCGGTGAATGGCCTGAAGGGCTAACATGACAAAAGATAGTGAGGCGAGTGAGATAAATGGCAGAGACCACCAACAGTTAACCTACGGAGTCGCATCCAGATGAATCTGACTAGTAATTAAAGCCAACAACCAGTGTGAAAAGATATAGGTAGCGAGGACCATAGGAAGTGACTGATAACTAGGAAGTAAACCAAACTGACAACGCAGGTAGCCTATTGAAAAGCACAAGACTTTTGCACCAATGAATTCAAAAATATGACGGAAACCCCAGATCTAATGAAACCAAGCATTCGTATATATAAAGTCCAGGTGAACAATAGGTTCGCACCATGTAAATTGCTTTATTAGGTTTGAAATTTATTTAAAGGTGATTTCCTTCTAGTATTCCTACCATGTGTAAGTGAAGGCCACATTTTTCACATGATGTGATTTTTTTTAGTTCATCGGCTGTATGGTAACACCCGACAGGCCAACCTGCAACAAACAGAAAACATGTCGCGCTAAACTGATTGCTATGTTATATGCATGACAAAAAAAACGAAAATTTTTCTGTTTTCCATTATATGCTTTGATAACTGGAATTCAGGTAAACCTGCGCTTCGATTCTGATCCATGTCCTTCAGATAATTCTTGTATCTTATGGGAATGGATACCAACCAAACTCAAGGCCAGTAATAACTTCCCAATAAACAAATCAATTCATAGCCTAATCGTTGCATCGCTTCTTCCAGCCTTACTCAACAAGCGTAAAAAGGGGACGTAAAAACAGACGACAAGCAGCGATATACAAAACGTATCCAAGTTGTCGAAGAGGATCCAAGGCGACTACCTCAGTCACAGGGTGTTTGTGGGCACCAAACACACAAATGCAGACCCCGACACTACCAGCTCGACGGTCTCAGCAAAATGGAGTAATATTTTGGAGGAAGAGATGATCAAATACAAAAATCCGTCGAGCATCCCAAAAGCGGTGGCCACGTTTCACAACCGTAAAGGACACCACAAACTGCGATACTGTACATCCTTCACTTGAGAGGAAGTTGGGACGTCATGGTGGTGCTACAGGTGCGGCGCAGATTGGCGAAAGCTGTTATGGTCCATGATGTGATCTTTCCAACACTATATCTGGCGTTCATGAACGTCCGTGGATCAATGGACTACGTCTAACAAGTCAACACCTAGGGTGAATGCAAGTACAGGCACATGCCAGTCCTGAACAAGCACTTGGTATTTCGACTGTCCAAAGCAGATACCTCAAACATAAAACACTGACAGGTTTTGCATGATCACCCAGCAATGCCATCGACGTATCTAAAACAAAAAACTGCTACGGGGGAGGAACCTAAACCACTGCTGTCCAGACCAGTCATGGCACTGAAGAAAATTGTTTTTGGCCAATTCGAAGAGAAATGAGGATAAAAAGCTGTGTTTAACTTTAGAAATTAGTAGTCACAATCGGTAGTAAGCGCTAAATCTAAACAGATGAAGGTAGTAAAGGAATTCATTGTTCGTTTAAAGCGTGCATGCAAAAATTGATGCGCCATGTGTTGTTTACTATGTATTTACTTCTTAAAAAGCCGACTGATTTCCCATGGTAATCAAAATTCCAACCAACCACACTTTTTACCGACAACTATGTTAGTGACTTATTAAAAACTACCAACATGCATTAGAATTCTCAAGAGTAGGTCCCCGTGTTGGCCTTCGTTCGTTGGGGTAGACAGGGGTTGCAGGACAGTACGGAACGACCGTTAAACCAAACAAAAAACTGGATTAGTAGGCACTGCCGGGGAAGACCTAATGACCTTTCCAGTTGGAGTTCACGAAGACCAACAACTAGATGGTGTGGAGTCATTAAGTGGAATGGCTTAATGTAGTGGACAGTGCGTGCATTTATTACGATATTCTCTGTGAACCTGAAACATCGACATTCATTTTATTTTGTCTTCATGTTATAACGAGTTAGTACAACTGAGGGAAAAAGTTGAAAGAATTTCAGTGAACAGGTCTTGCGCCGAAGAATACTGGCATATTAAAAAAGCAATAGAAGTCTGCGTCACATACAATTTCAGTGGAAAATACAAAGGCATTCGCCTAGAAAACGCACAGGTGTAGTCATACAACAGGTAAACAGATCCCAACAACGAGCAGTTGTTTAGAATGAGCTAAATAGGGACGAAATGCCTGAATGACTTTTAGGGGAACTAGGGCTACCAAGTGCGATGGAAGAAAGAGAAAGAGCTGAAACCCTGCAGAATAATGAGAAAGTAAAGTTGGAATTATGCAGCGCTTTCCGTCGTTTAGCGGCCATTGTTTAGTAGGTCCTAGTAGTAGCAGCCTGTGCTTGCTTTAACAATCATAACGTGAGTTGGAATAAAAACATTTCCGAAGATATGCCCCAAACGCGTGAGTCACGCGTGACGCAGTAAGGTGCCGTTACGACCTAGTGTAAATTTCTACAGCAGCCTCAATATCAAGCAAGAGAAGTATTAATTTAAAACGACGTTACGACTGTTGAAAACAACCCGAAGACACTAAATAACCTGTAGCTACTAAAGAATACCTACAAGTTGGCAAATGATAGAAAAACGTTTAATACTTCCAGTTGCTTGTTCCTGATAGATTAAACAAATGAATGATATCCACGATGAAATACATCATTTGGCATTACTAAAGGAAAAATTAGACTTATTAGAACAAAAAAGTGAATCACTTACGCGGGTGGCACCAAGGTGCGAAACTTCCGTCAAAACCTGATGAATAAAGTTTTCACCGTGTAGAACTTCAGCTTGTGTGGCTGAATTGGGACGCGCAAGACCAGTGGTAGGCAACAGTGCTCCTTAAAAAAAGTCCGGGTGGGTGAGCACAAATGACGCATTCCCGAAAGGAAGTTAAAAAATTGTAGAACGTTATTTGGACATAATCCCAAAGTAAATCACCTCAGCAAATCAAAATGCGAGACCTCAGCAATGTTGACAGACCCTGGATATTTAGTCCAGAAGGAAAATAAACCTTAAATACGAGACAACCAAAGATAAAATACGACTCTTATGGCACATCGGCTACAGTGTAATAACAGGCATATATATACATTTGCATAAGCATGTGCAAAAATGCATATATATATATATATATATATATATATATATACCACTGTGCAAGGCTCGCATCGTCAGAATCATGGGGAAGAAATGGAGTAATGCAAAAGAAGGAGAAAGTAAAGAGGCGCTTGCGTAGAATGTACCAAACGTATTACCTCTTCCAGGCTCTTGTTTACTTCACCGGCTGTATATCGTCCTCCATGATTTCTTTGTGCACTCATCGATCTCTCAAGCGTCGCTAATTCTAATGGAGCAAAAACGCGAGCTGCCTAACTGCAAGGAAATGAATAAGATGCGTCGGCAATTGCAGCGTCAGTTGACCATAAGCCTTAGGAATGACCGCGAAGGCTGGTGGATTAAGGTAGCCGAAGAGATGGAAGTGGCATCCGCTTCAGGTAACAGTCAAAGACTGTTTAAGTTTATACGCGACAGCGGTGGGCGGCGAACTTCGGTTAGTGAAGTCGTGTGCAATAGGAATGGAGAGCTCATTCACGGCAGACAGGAAAGACTGGACCGTTGGGCAGAACATTTCAAGGATCAGTTTAACTGACCATACGCTATCGTATCTAGTCCGACGTCTGGAGCTGTGAATCCTTGGGAGGTGTCACTTGATCCTCCAACGGAAGTGGAAGTGGAGTCGAATATTCGGCTTCTGAAGAGGGGAAAAGCTGCCGGTCCCGACGAACTTCCCCCAGTTCTTTTCAAATTAGGTGGAGAGGTGCTGATGAAATCACTTACCTGCTTGCTTCGTGATATTTGGAACGAGGAGCGTATCCCGCTATCGTGGTGTGAGTCACTGATTGTGCCCATCTTCAAGAAGGGCACACGCAGTGACTGCAGCAATCATCGTGGGATTAGTTTAATTCCGATAGTTACTAAGGTGTTGGCTTCGATAATGCCGCGCCGTTTGACACCAATTTGCGGGAGTAATATTCGCGAACAACAGGCCGGATATCGGCCAGGTCGACGTGCATCGACCTAATATTCACTCTTCGACAGATACTCGAAACGCGCCGCACGCATCGCCGCCCTAAGATCGTAGTCTTCCTCAACTGGAAAGGTGCTTTCGACTCCGTGGATCGACCGGCACTACTCAGTGCTCTCCACCGGAAGAGCATGCCAACGAAGTTTGTGAACCTGTTGCGAGCATTGTACTCGCATACCTATGGTCGCGTTGGGGTATACGGTGAACTGTCACGTTCATTCGAAACAACTAGTGGCGTTCGACAAGGGTGTCCCATCTCTCCATTCTTGTTCAACTTCGTCATGGACGAGGTGATGGAAGATGCTTTAGGAGGTCTCCGGGATGTAGGAGTCGAACTGGGAAATGGAGGAAAGCTATGCGACCTAGATTACGCAGACGACGTCGTGTGCCTAGTCCGAGTCTGCGGGACGATGCACACGGGCATAGATAGACTGTCCGAGATCTTTGGTTGTTGGGTTTGGCATGTCTTTGCACTTCCTTAAGTGCCAAGTACTGTTACAGAGGATTTCTGGATCGACAGCAGCCGGCCGAACATTGATACTGGATGGAGAGAAAATAACAATGGTGGACCGTTTCACCTACCTTGGTAGCTGCGTGTTCTATTTACGATTGGGTAGCTCTGGGATGGGTTGGAGGAAGTATGCGATATAATCCAAGGGCTCGTTGCAGGCTTACGCTGGATTGATAAGCACTTGTGGCGTTCGGCCTGATATTTCTCACTGAAGTGGAAGGCTCGTGTTGGTGGCTGTGGCTTGCAGTGCGTTCAGTTTGTGTTACGGTTTGCGAGACGTGGTTATGGTGTTGGGCATGTTCGTCGTTTGGGGTTTTTTTCGCAACCGATGTCATTATTCGTAAGTATGGATAGGACTGGATGGAAGTGACCGGTTGGTGTGAGCAGTATTGAGGACAGGAATCTTGGTATTGGTGCCGCTTCTGAGAATAGCTTGTTTCTAAGCGTATGAAAACTTAGTAGACTACGCTGGTGTCACGTGTGCGTACGACGATTAGCATTGCCGTGGCCTAATTTTTTTTTCCTCTAAGGGATAGAAGAACCATGTTGGAGGCCAACCATGATGGTTTGCGTTGGCACGTGGGATGAGAAAAATGTACAGCGAAGTTAGTTTTTGGTATCTTGCCTTCGTGGTTGGTTGTCCGAAAGAGCTTTGTCGACTTGGCTGGCTGGAGGACACTGGAAGGATATGACAGTGAACCGTGAACAGTGGCGATCGTGTTGCAATTTTCTATCGAATCAGAACGATTGAAAACATGTGCGTTTGTACAGTTAGGCTGTTCCGTGTGTTGGCTGCAACAGCATCTTATCTTTTCCCGCCTGTATAGGTCCACTCCCTGTTCCCATTGGATATTTACTCTTTTTGTATAAACGTGTAACTCTGGGGAAAGGCAGCGGTCAGTGAGGCTTACCTTGCTGTTTAACGCTGAACGATGATGATGAACCGAAGTTCGCCGCTCGCCAGTGTCACGTATGAGCTTAAACAGACTTTGACTGTTACCTGAAGCGGCCGCTACTTTCATCTTTTCGGCTTCCTTAATCCACCAGCTTTCACGGTCATTCTTAAGGCTTATTGTTAACTGACGGTGCAGCTGTGAACTTATTCGCCGCCTTGCGGTTAGAGAGCTGGTATTTTTTGTTCCATTCGGCCCCGGGACCATTGTGAGATCCAATGTCTTTAGTGAGCACTATATCTAGAACGACAGGCGAAACCTGCTACCAAATGCATCGTCTGTTTGGTTTCGTCCCAGCGCTCGTCTCTACATTGCTGCTCGTCAGAGTTCTTAGTTCGTCAGATAGTGGGAAAGCTATGGACAGGCAAAAGATTAAATAGATTTGGTTGGAGACGAAAGAGATAGCTTGAATAACGAATGGGGGACTCTGAGCATTAGCATACTTATCACTGCCCACCCCGCTCAGTGCAATGAGCAGCACGGACCTGATTATCCTGTGAGATGACCGATGCACTACGGAACTATTTGTAGACCTGTAACTCATGGGGATTGATGTGCCTCAGTACGATCAGTTCTGTCGTAGAGTTGCGAGACATGGAGTACGCGTATAGATATTCGTCGCTTAGAGGCTTTCGATTGCGCATGCCTACTTAGTATATGTAGGATTGGATGGAGTGACCAGGTGAGTAACGTGAAGGTCAGGAATCTAGTAACAGGTGCCGGCTTTCGGAATACCTTTTTTCGGCGTATAATCCTAATTCGACAGGAAGAAACAATAAGATTTCCATTGTTTACGGTTTGCCGCCATATTCTCCAGTGTCTCTAGCCATCTAGTCGGTGAACCTTTTGGACACCAACCACGATGTGAGTAACATTACTTCACCTAAGCTCGATATACACTTCCTTATTCCACGTTGCCGCGTTACCCGTTAACCTCCACGAGGTTACTTTTACTCTGTGGGAGGGCGGGAAACAGTGTGGTAGACGAGTGTTCCCCACCAGCAAAATTCGACTTAACCAACAAAGTTCACGAAGCGTGTTGCGCTGTGATTGAACATTCCCAGAACCGGCGCGCAATACTGGATCGTTAACCCGTACATTACTCACGCGATCAATTCATTCAATCCTACATATACCACGCAAACATTAGTGTTCAAAATCTTCCAAGACGAGTAGATAGAAATAGGGAAAGGTGGATTGCAAAACAATCAAATGAAGAGTTAAACATAAGAGTTCTAATGCAAAAATGCCCCTCTCCATGAAGGATCCCAAGAGCTCTACTTCCGTCTTTGAGTGTAAATGAGAGATTATCACAAGCACAAACTAGATTTCGGCTGTTCATGCGCAGAGACCGGAAATGTTAGATAGGATTAAAGGCATATATATATATATATATGATGTGAAGTGGTCCAAGAAGTGGGCGGGAAATGAAATGCTCAAGACCGCCTCAGTGAAACGCTACGAGTGCTTTCTTTAAGTGCACACTGAAAAATTGGCATTTTGGAAGGCATTATTCGATAGTCTGCCGTTGTTATGAGCTTTTTATTAGACCTGACAAATGCTTATACTTATAGATATTTCATAAATTCATTTACCCTGTTGTAAATAATGTAAACCTGCACTAGTGACAGATGACTTGGCGCTTGGGTATATTTGTACAAATGTCCCTCTCTAACGAAACGCCGAAGCCATGCCGACTCGAGCACAGTTTTCACACTTCTTATGGCACGGCTTCGGTAGTTGGATTCAAGGTCACAAGCAGTTCGATATTCCCTAATCACCTCCCAACCAGCACGATCATCGATTTTGCCTCGACATCGAACAATCATGTCCTACGCGGGTGGGACGGTTGGAATCTTGTTTGCCACATGTTCCCCAGAGTACTTTTAGATGAAGAACAATCTAGACCCGTACCGAAACATCGCCGGAATTCAGGAAAGACCGGTCTAGAGAAGATTAACAGATAGTTTACTGGGGTACCGAAACTCCGAATATTCATGCAGTTCGTTGCCGAAATAATACGGATAAACAAAAGAACCTTGAGAACAGCAAAACGTGTGCAAAACACGACGGGAAGCAAGTAACTTTAGCAGCGAGTAGGTGACGAAAAAATCCTCCGGAAGTATGTGCGGTAAGCCACTGATCCTTCGAGTGGCAATTAATAACAGCACTGGCTGGAAAAGATTTCTCTCGCGGTCGCCCAAGTAGCCGCATTTTAACCCACAGGAAACACGAGAAATCACTGGAAAATATAGATCATGCTGGTGAGAAAGCTACATAGCTGACGTTTGAAGGTTCCCAACAAAGTTTGAGTCGGATTGCCAACTGAAATTGCATATCTTGGGGCAAATTGAGGCTTCCACTGTCGTCAAGGCAGGAAAATACAGCAATTTGTGTATACCCAACTTCCCCACACTATTAACTCATATATATATATGCATATAATATATATAAAATATAAATCGGCCTAAAAACAAGGATGGTTTCAACGCGGCGAGTAAATCGAAACTATTTAGGACGATAAGCTAATAAACGATGAGGACAAGTTTTGCTATCGCGTTTTCGTCGCATACACTTTGTGATTTTGTTTCGTTTTCAATGTTTAAGGGCGCACGAGTTCTCCGCACAGGCTGTACAGCATTCTCCCTGCTAACTTCCTTTATGAATAATGTTTCTTAATGTCCTCAACCAACGACAATCTTCATCTCTCGGGCCCCAACCAAAAAAGACGGGACGTTACAACCTCTAAGTCATGCGAAGTCCTAACCACCGCATCGCTTCCTCAGCTTCGTCCAACAGGATCAAAGGGAGAAAGAAAAGGTATGCCATGAGCAGACGTACGCAATACATGTCCACGCCAACGAAGCGATGTGGATGGACCATCTCAGGCAGAGGACGACCGTTCAAAACCAAAACGAAGACGAATCTCACCATCGCCCACTTAGTGTTTCCATAATCTTCAAATGCTTGGGCGAGGTCAAACTTATGACAGAAATAAAGTGCCCCATTTTTAGGGCATTTTGCTGCCCCGCATATCTGAATCCATATAAATATATATACAAATGCACATGCGTGAATATCGACATGTATGTGCAAGGGCATATATTCAAACACATACATGTATTATCAAATGTTTAATAACGAACAGCAAATCATTATCATATGTTAAATTACAAAAATCGACAGGCCTACAGTGCGAATCCCTCAGAAAGGAAAGCGGTTAGTATATGTAATACTCGGCAAACTAGTTTGACTGTGCGGCATTTACACTCAAAAACAACCGTAGAAATTGAATCAAATAAATACGCTATAAAAAGGAACATACTTTCTCTTTTGCGAATGCCAACGACGGTCTCGCGATTGCGCCGCCTTATCGACCGTGACTCGCCAGACGCCATCGCGGAAAGAGCAAATCGCCGCTCCAACAGAGCGCCAAACCAAGGTACAGTCTGAATCGATGCATTAAAACAATCCAAATCCCTTTCCAGTTCCAGTTACATTTAAGAAATTTACGGCAAGATGCACAATCATCCAAGGTATTGCACGAAAATTTTCTTGGATCATGCAATGCTTCCACTGAAGGATGGTGGAAGCCCTCTCCCTTTCCTGCGGTAGAATTGTCAGCCTTGTGTGACTTCAACTTTCAATTCTATCATCTTTGGAATAGAAGACTAACGAGGTGCTTTTTTCCCGACCCTCCTTATAAGCTGCGCAACTCACAAACCGTCTTCCCCAGACATAGACAACCATGGCCCTCCACCCCCCTTTTGAAGTCAGGCCTCGATCGTTTCCTCCGATAGCTTGTTCGAGCCGTTCAATACTCGTAAAGTAAGCGATTTGCTTCTAAACTCTGTCGTTACACGCTGTTTCACAATCGTTTACCTGCCTTCTTATAATGTTTCGATCCTTCTTCTTTGGAAGAAGGCAGCACTGAAACCATATGCCTCGGCCAACACCATACCGATATGGAAACTTTCATTAGGTCACCGTTTTTCTTTTGTCTGTTCAGAGAGTACAAATCAAGTTTATTAGCCTCTTCTCATACCCCATGTGCATCCACTGCCCAAATCAGTGCGTGAAAACACGCCGCATGTTCAAATCTCTTAGGAAACGCGGCTTTCATGGGCAGAAACAATAGCGTAACTGCGCTCGGATAGACCCCATGAACAGCGGGAGAATAACTTGAGGCTTCCACGGTTTTACATCCCTCCTAAGTTGGCGTAAGGCACCACATGCTGCCCTGACCGCATTTTGATATTGAAATGGGCAGACCAGCAAACTGTAATCAAGTTGAGCCTTAAATTTTGTCCTGAAGAGATGACCAAACATGCTTACACCTGCGCAAAAAAGGCTGCATACGAACCGTAAGAGTTCATTCAGAGAAGGAGGCCCCAAAGAACACCGTTTATCCCACTCGAAGTCAGCCACTGTCAAAAAATGATATATGGTTGCCCACTAATAGAAATAACTCAAGAAATGACAGTATTATATTGACAGGCAAATCACATTCCATGTCTATTGCAGCATCCCCGATATTCACACCACGGATCAGGTACAAAACGTTTCTTAGTCAGTCACGTTTGTCACCGATGGCTAAGGTACCAAGCTGACGCAGTAAGACAAGTACGCTTCGGTTCGACAGGGTAATATTTTTCGGTCATTTGAAGAACCGTCTCAAAGAGAAAATTGCGTCGTTGTGCATTATTTGGGCCATGGTATATCGTAGTGCGTCAACAAGTGTCCGAAACGGATGAGAGTTCCTTTGAACCTTTGGTTTCTTCAAGCGCCGAAGAGAAGAACACCTTCTCCGTATAAACTATTAGCGCTTTCCTTGACGTCCATGGTCCAGCATGGAACTAGGAGAATTTTCCAACGAAAAATATATCCATGTTGCACAAGTCGTTTTCTGATAGCTTCCTATGATTTTGGCGCAAAGCAAAAACTGGAAATTAGAAATTTACTTTCGGATGTATTTTTACGCTTAAGAGTTAGCACGGGAAAACAACTAACCAAAGGCTTTTTGTCTGGACGACATTCGACATCCTACCAGAAATGAGTGGTGGCGCACGGCAAATGTAACCGGTCTGGATCCGAAGTGATCCATTTTAGCACCGAAACTTCATTTGCCATTAATCAAACATCTTACATTGGATGAGCGGCCGCCAAGATTCTTCGGCTATGCTATTTGGAGATTGATATCAATATCAATGAAAGTTTACTGGTAGACCTGTATTTTTTTCCTACACCTGGTTTACCGGCGAAAATAATATTTTAACACTTCTAAGAAAATGATGCCACCCATCAATGTTGAATGATTTGGTTGCGTAAAACTCTCCAAGAACGCTTCTAGTCAGTGCCTTAAATTATAGATTCGCCTATTTGCCCAAATGCATTACAAAACCGCATCCAAACGGTTAATCTCCTTAAATAAAAGCCTGCATGCCCGAATTTTTTACGACAACCATATCCCTGATGATAGGACGTTTGAAGTTTCGAAAGGCGCTTGCTGTTAAGTAAAATCGCGTCGGTCGGTAAAACGCCTGATCATTCTGATCTCAAAAAACAAAGTTATTAACTTCGTACGTTAACCATTGCAAAAATTCCTATCGATGTTTGTCAAATCCTGGAAAGTTGGAACTCCAAGAAGGCCTCGCCCAACGTTGAAATTTACGGTAATGTTCTTCTTAAATGCTCCCGCCTTTTGCTTTCTTCAGCCTGATGACCCTTGCGGAGCTCAAATGGGATCACACTCAATGACGCGATGAATATATTTATTTAAGGACCATAGTCAAATTGCCACTTTTTTGTGTATTCTGCAAGACTGGTACTTTCTGCACTAATCCCTTTGCAACTTTGGCATTGGCACGGTGACGGGAAATAAATAGAGCAATACAAAAAAAGAAAGAGCAGCGGCATTCGCCCAGAATGTGCCCAAACTCTCCCATATTTGATTATACTCCCTGCGTGCCAAGTTGACCATCCTTTCTGCTCTGTTCCAAAATTCGTTGTGCACACAGCCGAAGTGACTTTAAAAAGTATTTGCTAATGTACAATGTGTGCCGGAAGTAGGGTTGATGGTTTATGGCAGCATACTACCTGGAATGTTGAATGGACTGCTTTGCGAATTCTCAGCGATGCGGCTTGTTACAAGTTTTGAACAGGCTGTGGGCGCCAGTTGAGGACATTTACCTGATGCCTGACAGTAACTGAATCTTGTTAAATCAGGAGAGGCGGCAAACAGATAGACAACGATAGTTGCCGAATCTTCTTCCATGCTTTGGTAGGGGCAACCAATGCTAGTGCAGCATGGTCTTCTACTGCCAGTCAAAGATGAGATTTTTTACTGATATTCCGCCGAATTAACTGGTTCCTGTTGAGAATTGGTAGGCACTCAAATAGGCTGCATTGCGTTACAGGACTTCTGAGTGCGATGCTGAAGCGGTTCTGTTCAGCGTCCCTTCACTAGGAGTCACAAAGAGACGAGATACAGGTGGAACAGCTAGGCCTCCTTGTACACGTTACTTGATCGTTAAATCCTTGACAACCTCAGCATTCATGCACATTTCTTGGAATTCGGCATTGCTTTCATGAGAGACATTTTATCCGTAGATCGCGGTAAAACTGGAATGGTGGCAGTTCATATGTGCAGAGCAAGGACAAAACTGGGAATTTGACAAATCGTGGGTCATATTTGCATTTTGTGCAACTTCCCATAGAAGCTGGTAACACAAGTTCTCTTCGAGCCTATAGCGAATAATGTGTTGATATTTGAGCCATAGCTTACACAATAACGAGGGATATATGATCTTTTAAGCATTATGGGTTTCCAGGATATATTATCGTCCAGGGTGTCCGATTATGGCATAAGACTTCGTTATCTCCAGTTTGGCAAGGCTTTTCGCCAGGTCAGCCAGCGACGAATTTCGTGTGGGTTGCAGTCTTTCGGGTTTCCTGGCTGGCTTTTCAATACGACGGCGGTTCTCTTACGAAATGTGGCTGCATGCAATAGAGGACCCTCTTCAGGATCCCTTTCACTTATTTTTTGGATCAACTAACTTAGTTTCTTGATTAGAGCCGCTGTGACCTACATATTTAGATGAGGTAAACGATGCGGCATATGAATCAGAGCTCGATCTGTGGTATGAATATCGGGGATGCTGCAATAAACATCGAATGGAATTTGCCTATCAGAGTAATAACTGACACTCTTGAGTGAGTTTGTCAAGGGGGCAGGCTGATTTATTGCAGCTTATGCCAATTTGCAATTTATTTGCTTTGTTTTTCACAAATTGAATTAGATTCTCTGCACAGGTCCAAATCCAACGGACTGCTCTTTCAATGACCTGTGGGAAACTACCGTCAATCATATCATTAAGCGTTTGTTGTGATTAGTCAACTCTCCAAGAAATGCGATGAAATGTTTTTATGGTTTGTGCTTTCCATCATAATACTTTTTGGTATGAGTAAACGTCATCGGTGAGGTACCGCTGGGTTCGCATTACATTAAAACCTTCAAGAATTAATCGTGTGCGAAGTGGAGGAATACTTTCTGGGAAGCAGAAGTTCGGTTGGCCTTACTTCTGCCGCAGAATTGCGTGCAACGAATTCTCGTACGCTCCATAGTTACAAACTAAGCAGTGGTTTTGTGAAGCGGGTGTAATAGTTTTCGCCTACTTTCAAAGATGAGCATCCTTTCGCCCATATCCCTTCTGGCCACAACGAAACGTCGGACCGTGTATCGCAGCATAAAATGGAACTTACTCAGTCGCAGTAACTGATATTGTTTTTTTGCTTGGCACTCTAGATAACGCGGGCGTTTGCTTAGCCGCGGGACTGCCTCCACCCTGGACCCCAGGCAAAGTAATTAAGCCTAAAAAGCGAGCTTTTTACGAACCGCTCAAAAAACTAACGGTTAGAATAGTTTGGTCCAAGATTGAGAGAATCTGTGAAAGTGCATCAACCGGAGGTAGTTTCATGGGGATAACTAAACTCATGCAGCCTGACAAAGTTCCAGAAAAGCACGGTGGATGTGAGAGACAAAGCACAACTTAGCATGTCGTACGCGTGGGTTGAGAAGGCACGGAGTTCCTAGATAGAAAAAAACAGGTGAGAACAAGTCGGATGATGAATTCAACACACTTTACCTCACGGAAATTCAAAAATGAGCAGAACCAACTTAAAATGAAACAAAGTGACGGCTAACGAAAACAGAAGATAAACCTCAGGAAAATGCGGTATCTTGTTTTAAAGATCTTTGCCTCAAGCTTGGAAGTCTGCTTTGAAACCGTTGGATCAAAAATAAAGCAAAGCAATCTTAACTGCCAGGGAAAATAAATCACCGCCGTTAAATAGCAGAAAACCGGTTGCCGAAAAATCCGAAATCCTAAATAGATCGCAATGTTAGAGAATAACAGATTACCTAAGGTTTGCCCCTCCAAATGTTATGAAAGGCTAGCAAGGACCCTTGGGGTTGGCATATGAAAGCAACGTAGGCTGGTCGTGGGACCCGTGGCAGCAAGACTACCACCGACCAGGATCCTGGATGCATAATCCAGAGGCCATGTTCTGGCCAAGTTAGTGCTCAGTTTCTGTGGGGCCGGGGAGCATCGTTACATATTTCACGCTGGACTACCTAGACGAACAAAACAGAGACTCAGAACCCTTACCACCACAAGTTTGTCATGTCGGTGAAAAACACGATCATTCGAGCCCCCACAGGCCTAAG
>LUCM01000691.1:27793-113160 GCA_008360955.1 Fasciolopsis buskii | reverse complement strand
ATGTTTGGACGAGAGAGCACCGGGTACGCATACCGGACGAGCGACAATAACCGCCAAACCGGTCGTGTGCTCCCGGGCAAATTTTGTTCACTCATCCAGATACTGCTTGCTACTGCTTTTTATGTTTTTATATTTGTTCTGATTTATCCCTTGGTTTATTTTTTCAGTCCCTTATTATCGACTTTTCTTTCTTATCTCCATGTCGTTTTCTCGAACTCTTTTTTCATTCTATTTTTCTCTTTTCTCAATGTGGCTTTTTATCTCTCTTGTTTTTACCTTGTTCTCTCTGATATTCCTTGGGCATCTTACACATTAATTTACTGTGCATTTCTAACCGGGTTTTTCAGGAGATATTTAACGAAATACAGCCCATTTGAATTGTAAGATTTTCGACGATTTATTTTCATCTACACGGTTTTTTCTTTTTTCTGGTGGACGAGTTTTACGTTTCATTCCCCGGGAAGAAAACCTCGATATTATTTTGGCATTTTTGCCGTTAATGTAGGTCTGGTCCGATAGATTTCCATCTAGTTTCCGTCCATATTGAATGAAATATTAGGTAGACCAAATGTTATATCAACCAGCAAACAGGCTAACGACAGCAATGACAGGTTTTTCTGTCCAGTTGCTGACCAAACAAATTTGAAAGTTGCCCACGTACCAAAGCATCGTCTGCGTGGCGTTTTTTTAGGGAAACTAGCGCCCTAAAATATTTTTTGCTTCACTTACTACTCTTCAGCACGCATGTTTGTTTTACCTCATCCGGTCACGTGACTGTTAACAACACGTTAGCATAATATTTGATCTCAAAGGTGCAGTTATTTGAATGCCTATACTTACGGGGTGCTACTTTCCGCCTTGATCACGATAAATTTTGGACCACTATCCACTGAGATAAGTTTGGATGGTTTACACAACCCTTCTGAAATCGGCGTTGGTTTGTGTGTGTGCACGGGTGTGGATGCGTCCAGAAAACCGAAGCTCAACTTGATCAATGAATTCTTTCAGACATGTGACAATCAGTTGTTGACCTACAGAAGAAACCAGGGATAGGAAGAAAAAATAAATGATTGAAGAATGAAGTAAAGGGGTGGAGTGAGAGATTGGGATTTCCAACCATAAATTTGCCTCGGTTTGTAGCTAGGAGAATTTCTTAATGGTCAGTCACTACGTGATTGCTGTTTACGTCGGCGTGAACATTGGTGAGAGATCCCGTTTGTTTTGCATGGGTGGATGTTCATATCATGCAAGTGAAGTTTTGAAGAAAGATTACGTTGTGTGCGTATGGGTAATGGTGAACAAAAAATTCATCAAACTTATCACAAATATCATTAGTACTTTCGATTGATACGAGTGGAACAATCTTCGCTAAGTAAACCTGTCCCGTTCTCAGGTTATGTCATATTTCACCGTCTCTGAATCGTTTTTGGTTAAATATTTTTTATTAACCTCTGACTTCTATTTCTTTCACTAATAAAATAACAATGCAAATGATTTTCAGGAAGAGGGCTGCAGACAACAGGTGACTGCCCTGTGGGGAAGTTGACCGGCGGTGGGAGGATTCAAACCTGCAACCCTCACGTCCAAACGCCACGACCTTACCCGTTTGGCCAGCACTGGTCGGTGAATGGATTTCCCACCCTAACTGGATAAAATATAGGCCATATCGGATGTATAGATGTGTGTTTTATGATTCCAGGTCAGTGAGATAACTGCCGTGGACAAGTGAGCATGACTGTGGCACTATACGTCTCTGGGAATCAATATAAAGGAGAAAAAGTGAATGTGCTCTAGTGTGTACCAGTAAAGATAAGACAGATTTCAGCGACTCTTGTATCGAGCGGGTGGGTGTGTGTGTGTGGTGGGGGGATCAGCAAGTGAATGTTGGGCACACAGGTCTGTGACTGAATTTGCGTGTTCACGTGAATAGGATCAAAGATAAGGGTTAGTGTGGGCGAGAGTTCCCTGTCACACCGATCTGAGGCATCTTCAAAATAAGGAGGATGGGATCCACATCGGGCATGAATGGTTTCCGTATGGCACGAACTCCGCGAAGCGTACAATCATGCAAGCATATATCTACACTCCTGGTTGTTAGTGTGTTAACTCATTGAAAACAAGAGTAGAGATAAAAGGTCTCAAGAAAGCCTACCTGTTCGGGTAGAAACAACACTATAATTTGTGAAGCGATAAGGCAAAGAAAAAATGAGAACAAGGTCGTCGATACTACCATCAATGCCCAGCTCAGCACCAAAAAGTCTTTGGAACCCTGTAAAACGGTGAAAATCAACTGCACCCTTAATGGGATGTAAATCTGGGATGAACCATTTTGAGTCGAACGAATTAGTCATTTAACCAACCGGGCAAGCTCTCGGTCGGCTATCGAAAATCATCATCTAGTGATATGCGGCTCTTACCTGTCACTGGAATTTTACACCCCGCATAAATTTGCATAGCACATGATTCTGATGTGATATTGAGTGGTGCAATGGTGTGATTGTCAATCACTATCAACAAGCATGTTTGTTAAACTGTGCAGTATCAAGTTTCTCAACAGAGAATCTCAGGCAGTGAAAATAGGGTTTAGTAGGATAGAAAAGATGAAATCGATTCCAAGTAAGACTGATTAGCTTTAATCTGTTTGATGGCATGTCATATGAACGCAGTGGTATTCATTGTAATCGCATAAACCTATGTAAGGCCAAAATACGCCCCTCCCCTTGAGTGGTTGATTCTCATGTTAACAGTGTAAAAGATTATGGGGACCGCAAAGAAAAGAAATAATAATATTCATTTGTTATTACAAATCAGTACCTAGCAATTCAGTTGCGAGGAACAAGAACGAGCCTGATCACATGCTTAATAAATTTCAACGATATTTCACCGTTGAATTTTTCGGCATATTTCACAAACTCTGCCGAATCGGTAGGTTACATACCACCGTAATTCTACCATTTCAATAGTCCCACATCATCATTATCATCACCATCATCATTTTGGTCGTGCTCTGCGTCACCAACACCTTTATTAACCGAAATATGGTCATCATCGTTACTCAAATCATCGCCATCATCATTATTCGAATCACTTTAACTTCATCATCCTCCTTAAAATCATAATCATCATCATCGTCCGAATAGTCTTTAGGACCCTCAGCGTGACACTCACAATGATGAACCTCATCACCATCATCCGAGCCACTATCATCGGAATCAATCTCATCAGCAACAGCATCATGGCAATCACAGTCATTCGAATCATCATCATCATCATCATCATCATCATCATCATCATCATCATCACAATCATCATCAGCGGAGTCGTCAATACCAGCGTCATGGCCAGTAACGCCATCCGAATCACCCCTGAAAATCATCTTTAGCAATGCAAATCATGATCATCATCCTAATCATTGCCCGCCTCACCGTTACCTCCAGCGTTAATCTGTCGTGCAAGCCCCAATGACGGCTGCCATTTTCACCGAGTTACTCGTTCGTAATGAACGGTACTGAGCGAGATTTGCATGAACGAGAAAAGAAAACAGTATGGTTTCAACCAGTATGTGGAATACAGTTTAACTGTACAGAGGCACAATTTCGACCGTTCTGATTTGACAGAAATTCACAACGCAATCTCCACTGTTCACAATTCGCTGCCATATTCTTCAGTGTTTTCAGTTAACTGATTGGCAGGTGTTTTGGACCGAACATGAGGCACGGAAGTTCACTGAAACTTTTCTCATTTCACGCTCCTATATAATCTGTCGACCTGTAGATGGCATCTTCCACTCGGTGGAAGTAACGGGAAATAGAGTACGACTTAATAGACGAGTGTTCGCCATACGCAACACGTGACCCAACAAGCATAGTATACTAAGTTTCATACGCTGAGATAAAGTGTTCTCAGAAATGGCACCTAATACTAGATTCCTCAACTCTAGTTAGTCATAAAAGTCGATTGCGCATCGCAGCGGTTGGAAACTGAGAAATAAAAGCAAAAATCCACGGTGTTTGAATGCCGCCATCCCCTAAGGTTTGTTCGAGTGTGATCTGGAAGTCTCGTCATCCACGATGAGTTTGGACATGTTGTCATGATTTTCAGAGCTTGCTGACTAGACGACACAGGATGGGCTGGATTGGGCCTTTCAGCTCCCTTGATCTCTCGGTAGTGTGGTCCGAGTGAACAAGTTACATGTCCGGAGTGGGATATACTCGGTTTTCGTATTGAAAGGTTGGAGATATTACGCGAAGTGGCTGAGTGCGATCGATAGGTTGCGACATCAGTTCTCTTATTTTGCTGGTCCAAGTATTTCGTATTTTGTATGGAAAAAGTGAACTTTGTTGCTGACGTCACACTCGTATAGCTAGGATAATTGTGAATTCAATATCAATCTGTTAGTATGAATGGATCTTTAGACAAGACAAAACACAAGACAATATAAATGGGGTTATGATCAAGCGAACTTAGTGAGTACGAGGGTGTGCGTAGGAAACCATGCATTTTTATTCTACGTGCTATGAATGATGCAGTCATACAATTCCCCAAAATGGTGCATTTTAATAAATGACTATGGACAGAGACGAAACAACGAAAAAGATTGCTGTCACCTGACCAATTCATAAACAAGCTGGCCCATGCGCTGACAACAAAGAATTTACACTTGGGTTATTGATCGTTTCTCATTCTGCTTTCGCCACAGTTCATTTGAATTCCAGGGTGAGAAGTTTGGCCCCCAGTCATACGTACGATATGCCCGTTCACCTGCGTGCGCAGTACAGAATCTGATAATGCGTTTCACTTTTAGAGCACCATTACACAAAGGAACAAAATAAATGCGCTCTCCATTGGCTCATCGCATAAACTAAATTACATACATCATTTCGAATCTCAAATCGTGCGGTACCAACATGACAATAATGAGCTCTGTGTGAACAGCAATGATCCAGAAAAACGAAAAGCGTGGTGGTCATCGTTTCTACCTGTACTATTACCGGTAACTTGGAAAGTGATGCTTTTTGTAATGTTGGAAATACGAGTGCGGTAGAAGTGGCATACCCCATAGCCAATGGATTTCACTGCATGGGGTGGGGTGAAGAGAAACGGGAACCACAAAACCGAAAGTCGGAGTGACCTTGAGCCAAAAGACATCTCGTTAGATCAAGTATAGTGTCGTCCCTGGCCTGGCATCGACAACTTGACGTGTACCGCCAATAATCCAAGACTTTCAACTGATTTTCGCATTAGTCTCAAATTGGTTTTTTACTTTGCTTCTATGTCGCAATAGTAATATGGAATTATCTCGCATCTAGTGAATACCGAGAAAAGCATAACCCCAAGAAACTGTTGAAAATGTTCACCTTGAGTTCCAATAGACAAGATTTTCCAGGAATTATAATGTCAAAATAGTGATTTTTGTTATCCGCAATGAATAGCTCCTTTCTCTCTGGACATAGAATTAAAATCCAACGGGAGTCATTGACTTTCCACGTTTGGCCCAAATAGTATTGACCAGATCACTCAGATCGTGTTCGATACTGTATCAAACTCAGTGGCTGAACAGGAAATTTTTCGGCAAGTTCACCAGAATAAAACTCTTGGCTTTTGTCAATCTCAAGTTCTTCATGTCAAGGTAATATGCTTCAAATAAATGGAGAAGGATTCATTGTAAATTCAACGACTGTTTTAATCTATACATACAACAGGAAAATGGTGTTTCCTAGGTCTTCATTTACAGTGTCTAATCAGTTTCTGACCAACTACGGAGTTCTTCACATCTGTCGTTAAGACGATCTTGCCAGACGAAAGAAGAAGCCACTGTGCAAAGATATTCCTTTACAAAAACAGCTTAGTTGGACGGACCTCCCACGTAGCCGAAAAATCTGCTTTTGTTAAACTCTCATTTGCCCTGGAGGAGAACTACATAATTTCCCGCATTATCTCGGAACCATATAAAAAATCTCGGAACTGAGTAAGGTCATGCCAGATTTTAGAGCAGTACATAGATAATCAGTGCACCTTACGAGACTCATGCACAAATTCGCGCGTGTAAGACGGATTACGCTTCAGGCCTATGCAAACGAGATCTCAATCAGTCAGTTGAATAACATTTCCGAATAGTTTTGACATAATTTCGAAATAATTTAGGAAGTGGCCTAGACTGCATCAAATTGTGTGCTAAGCTAAGCAAGTTGATTTGAAACGTTTCATCATCAGCCGAGGTGATGTCATGAGTGTTAGGGTCCTGTGGCCAGATCCTGGTTGCCATCATACGCATAAACGGGTTGCCTGGTTTTTAGTCGGTTTTGATTGGTAGCTGCTGAGTTGATTTGTCCATCTTTGTTTATTATTGACAAGTTATGAGTTGAATCAGCGTCCGCTTTGACTAGTTTGTGTTGATTGGTCTTTTCATCGAATTGATAGGTGTATGTGGTCCAGATCAGCGTGTCTGTCTATTGATCTTTCCGAGGAGTACCAAGCTTTGAGAAGTTCCCTCGAATGCTTTATTCTACTCTGGGTGATGATCATCACGTTTTCGAAGTTGAACTTGCGATGTTCTCCGTATTGCTAAACTGGAATTAGAGAAAATGGATTGTGCCTTTTTGTTCCCCATTGCCGCTCATAGATCCGTGTCCCGAGTTTCTTTCCGGTTTGTCCAGTGTATTGCTTTTCGCATTCTTTGTAGTCGATGTGATAGACAACGTTAGTTCGATTCTTGCCAGCTGTCGGTTCTTTGATTTTTGGCAGAATATTTCAAAGGGTTCTTGTTGGCCTGTGCGGCTCTTCAGTTCCATAGGGCTTGAGTAACCTTGCTGTCACCTCAGAGGTGCATTTGAT
This sequence comes from Fasciolopsis buskii, assembly GCA_008360955.1. NCBI lineage: Eukaryota > Metazoa > Platyhelminthes > Trematoda > Plagiorchiida > Fasciolidae > Fasciolopsis > Fasciolopsis buskii. The sequence goes on along the minus strand of LUCM01000691.1, from coordinate 106,326 downwards.
ATAAGGGAAGATCATAATACTGATGATGTTACCTCGGCTGGTGATGAAACCTTCGGGATCAAACTTTCCAGATTAGTGAACAAATCAATACTTTATATAGATATACATATATATATATATATTCACGTTTGACAACAAGTCCTAGTTTGGGTCGAAACGTCACAACAAATGTTATAACTCAGTGTACGCCTTCTAACCTTTAAAATATACATATATGTATCATAGAGCTTATATAGGACTGTCACACTCCTCGTCGCCTGTGTAGCTTGGTACTGTTGTATCCGCTCGGCCAATGAATGACTGTCGAAGCATTCGACTGATGCTTTGAACAACTAGCCATGATAACCATGTCAGACGAGACAGACGATATGAAAAAGCTTCGGTTTTGTAAATTTTACCACCTTTAATCACTGTGTGCCTAAGGCAATGCAGAGTACGACACTGGAAGTGGACGTTAAGTTCACTCGTGTCAGATCATCGCCCTCTTAGTTCACCAACATAACCCCTACGGAGCTTGGCAGTGCGTATGCGTAAGCGACATGTGGTGTGTGTATACGGTATTCGTATGTTTGTCTGCATGCACTTGCATGTAATGTAACTGACCTTCCGTTCACAGACAATGTTTCGGAAACAGTGAGACTACTTGATTGGAGTCGACGAGATCCCACAAACGAATGCTGGAAACAATAGATGTCATTGCTGAGTGTCACAGTCAGCGACACTTTTCGTACTCGAAATCTTTTCTCTTCTGTATGATTACTCGACTTGGCATTTTACAGTCGATCTTTCACTATTCTTCGTTCTTTTTTCTCTTTGAGTATTTGGCGCTGTAGGGTCGTGACGAAAATCTGAGTACCTTACGAAAAACCACTGAAATGTGTTCACAAAACTAAGAAATGGCTAGGGTGAACTATCAAGCCACTCAAAAAGAAAACTGACAGGTCCAGAACCGTCAAAATTTCCGTAGTTCTTGAAAATTACAAGGCTGTTGCACTGACTTCAAACAGAATCATTATAAATGCATAAGGGAAATAACAGTGACTGTTTAGAAAGGTCATTCTGGTCCCCGCGGTACCTTCAAGGAATCTATGCACGGCCTGATATAGTTGTAATTTCGTGATCTTGATGTCCATGCCATGGGTTACAAAGGTAAGCTTCCGAGTTGCCTCATCAGTGTTGAGAATTTTCGACACTGTTTATCCCATTTTACCCCTTATCTTCAATTATTTACTAAACAGTTCAAAATTTCTAGCCGGCTTGCTGGTTACCACTTTTGTTTTGTTGTCAGCTGCTTATTTTCTACAGAATGCATATCCACGCAAAAGATCTCGATTTGCGTTGCCGAAGTTCTGGAACGAAATTCCTCGGTTCAAATCCGGCCGAACGACACAAGCACGACTTGGAAATGAAAATGAATTTACGTGTACACACGAAATTCGCAGTAAAAAAAATAATCGGTCATGTGAAGAGACTTAGCTAACAGTAGCCAGAATACGGACACCCTAGTCCTACGAGCTACGAATCATGCAACGTGCCGGTGATGGTCTGTCTAGAAGGCAGAAAAAGCTGGCATTTCTCTCCGGAATCCGGTCAATGTCGGTACACTTTTTTGCAAGCAGTGATAACGGTAAACTAAGTGAAATATGGGTCATTTAATTCCACGTGAACCAATGGAATAACTTTGAGAAATTAGTGTCAGTCAGTGACCGGCAGAATACAGCCATTAAAACAAGAATGTTCAATCATCAAACGCCGTTTTGTTACTGTTAACGTTTGGTTTTAATAGGATTCGAAATCGGATGATAATGTTCCCAAAAGTTGGTGGACCACCGAAATCTGTGCAAGCGATTTTTAATCTCTGGATTTATTCTTTTCATTTTGCCCAGGTGAGCTTGAAAATTCGTTTGTAAAGAGGGAATTTGGATGTGTGAGTAGATTTAGCACTAAAAACTTTATATCACTTGATTGGAAAGACTCTCTTGTCGAGTGTGGCGATTAGTACTTTTAGGCTTCGTGTTTTGAAGTTCCATTGACAAGGAGGAACAAGCATTAATGTGAAAATGTAGAATTGATCTAAATGTGGAAAGTCATCAACCTCGATGAGATTTGAATCCACGCATGAAGACAACTCGCGCATTTGTGCTGCATGTGTTCTACTGCCTAAATCACAGAATAGAGCGAACGCTGTTCGTAATTCCATATAAGTTGGACGAGTGGAATAATGCGCATGACCGCAGGGCAAGTCAGACTCAAAGTTCGCAAAAACAGGTAGGATATAAGTCAATGCTGCGCCCGAATTTAGTTGGTGTCAAGAGGTCAAAGGTCTCCGTACGAATACATCGTGAACAAAGTGCCGGTCAGCATTTAGTCAGCTTGCAGGCAATTGTTTTGCTGACATTAACCGACTGCAAGTTGGCATATTCTACACAGCAGTGTCGTCACGAAGCATGTGTCCATGGGCCAATCGTTTTTATTTCTACACGACAAGTTCACATTTAGCAACGACTGGTAACACGGCCTACCCATCACACTAGTCGGCCAGCGAACCAGCCATCGCCACGTTCTTGTACCACTCAGCTGCTCACAATCCCCCGTTATACCGGACAATCAATACCAATAGGATATGTGATCATGCTTTCATTTTTCATATTAAATAAGCTATTGGATTTCTAACTTAAGTTGGATAATGTTCCCCCCCGTGTTCGCGGTTCTTTCTCACTGGGAATTGGACGGTCATGAACTTATTGACAGGAAACAAACCAGAAGTTTCCTCATTGTTTCCATAGCTAGAATCACTCAGATCAAGCATAATGCTAGCCTCTAATCAGGCTGTTTGCAACGCACAGTCACGGTCGGGCATGAGTTACTTCTGTTCGCTTAATTCTAACTCATATTAATGGTCAGTGGAGGCTTTGACCGATCCATCTTGTGAACACAGCCATGTTTTCGCCCACGTGAAACGATGATCGCTTGAAATATCGTCGGCCTAGGTAACGACAACAGCAGGAAGTACCATAGTGACAAACCTGACCTTCGAATATTTAATAAAAATCTTTTTCTTCCTCTATTCCATCTAATTTAACTTAGTTTAGATGTGTTAAACGAAACCCCTTCAAAGTTCAGCATCGTGCCACCTGTTCGTACATTATTCCGTTATTCCGGTCCAAAGAGAAACGAAAGTAAATAACATGCGATTTATTGATTAACGGTTATGAAGAAACCCCACGTTCTGACTCTGTGATTTTTGCATTTAACATGACAAGTCGAATCTCCCAATATTCCGTGGACTGGGGGACGGTATCATTGCCTCAATCATTACTGTGAAAGCTGAGTAATAGAATTTTCGACCGCTATAAATTGAAAAGCCAGTGGGTAATTTAGCTACATCGCTGGAGAATACTGATGCAAAGGGCATTATTCCCTTTACCAATACAAGCGATTTATGATAAAGCTGAAGTCATCTGAGCCACCGCAAACGCTTATCTTACTTCTTCCCAGATCCAATTCTTTCTTGCTCCTTCTCATTTGTCATGTCGCTTTCACTTTTCCCAACGATCTTGTTGTAAAGTTCTTCAAATCTGGCTTTTTTCATGTCCGAAATACCATTCTCCTAGTTTTCACGGTCTGGAGGAATCTTATACTCCCACCTCAAATGAGATGGTTAGACGTTAATCGACAGGACAAAAGTGCGTGTCATGTGTACAACAGCTGGAGAGTCGGGTGTTTTGTCGTGTTTGCGATTTTTCTGTGTGCGTGTTTATTTATTTGTGTACTTAATTGTGCCTGTACCAGCTAACCTTCAATTCACGTCAAGGTGGAAATCAGAACAATGTAAACATGTCACAGTCCTCATTGCAATCGATCATTCGGCTTACTGTTCCAATTCCCCTACCCAGCCTTTGTATACCACACATACTGCCGAGTATACTGAAAAGGGTATGCTGCAAACCAGCTAGTGGCTACTAAACTGGGGGAAGATGAACTGGTAAGCTCGACTCTGAGACTTCAGGTGGCATAGAACGATATAAGGTTTCATTGGGTCCGGTGTGGTAGCTAGTGGGACAACATTTAATTGCTACCTAACACCGGGTCATCTAAGATTCGAGCCTCTGACATTTTGGGGTAACAGACGGTTAGTCCACATTACCAACGTCGGGAAGTTTTACGAATGACCTTTAGCTTCACCGCCCCTATCGATCGTCTGTACCATTCATTTACCCGAACTGGAACTCATTAGAACATCTCGGCGTCACACTAAGTCCCACTTTAAACAGATCGGCTCATTTTACTGAGTGCGTGAGCCAACTGGGGCCTCTTTTTGCATCATATTCGAAAACATGACCGATCACTGTATACTGCCTGTTTTTCTCCAGTATTTTCTTTGGCCCAAATTTCATTTTACCAGCCACATTTCGTCCATGTTGTCTGGTCATTGCGGAAGTGGAAGTTTTCGACCACTGCCTTCATCAAATCGGATTGCGTCTTGATAAATAGGGCAAGAGCAAAGAGCGGACTCGGAGAAAATTCTTGTTTGTTAACCGGAACACTTCTCATGTCATTTAGACAAGATTATGTATGTCTGATTCCTGCTTGAACATTACTAATCTCAACAGCCTTCGTAGTAATTTCTCGTGGTTGGCCAGTCTGGCTCCTGTTTGTCCTAACCGAAGAGACAAAAACTATCTTGTTGCATTGGCATAATTGCAACAATGGGTAACCCCGTTTTTTCCACTACTGAAACCCGATTGATTAATTTAATCCATCGTTGATTGTCGACTATCTAAATGGGTCCCGGACGGATAGGTCCTAGACTGGTACAGCATTTTGCTTACAACGGCCTAAGCCATCAAATGTCCTACTGTTTGCCAAATCAAACTGGACCACGTTTATACAGTGAATCCTTTTCTTTCAAATCATATTCGATGCGCATTGTTTTTGCTGAAATGCGCATCTTCTGCCTCGACAAGCCTGACAGTAGAGCGCAGTTTACCGTATTCATTCAGTCGACTGAAAAGAAAAACTGAAAACTCAGAATAAGATTTTCTACTGATTTAAATAGAGACCATCATCATCATCATTATCATAATCATCATCATCATCATCATCATCATCATCATCATCATCATCATCATCATCATCATCATCATCATCATCTAAATCATCCGAATAATAAACGTCCGAATCGTCATTATACGAAACGTTCTCATCGTTATCATCATTTTCTGGTCACAATAGAATTTTGCAATCAGTAATTTGTGCCGATTATTTGACTTTTTCGAGCCACTTTAAACAACCAATACCCACTGTCAAAATTCACGCAAATGGTAGACGCCCTACCCGTGGGTGACAGACCTGGTAGCAATTATTTAGGTACGGTGAACCGTCTACTACGGCGGCTATTTCCATTTTACCTACTCTGTTTGGAAATGACTAAAGGAGATGGGGCGGTACGAGGCAGTGCCGAATGAAGACACGTACCATTTCGAATGGTCGGGCATCGAGGGGCAGTCAAACTGAGCGTCCCCACCTGACGGAACGAAATAGGCGTCACGCGCGCTTACGGACTGAACTAAAAAGTTGGCGCCTACTGGCGCTTCCCTGGGTTTGTGACTTTATTTATTGTTAACTAAATCAAATCCAAAAGCGATGACTGAACCTAGTGATACCCAACTGAATTTCAATTTTCGATTGCCGGGACCAGTTAAATGACGTGTAGTTCAATCTATTTGAGTGTGGACTATTGTGGCGACTAAGCCTCTTCTATTTACTTTGGGATGATGATATATTCTTAACTTGATCAACTTGTCTTCGTTTTGATGCTGCCTTTAGAAGATAAGACAATTACAAATGGATGATACCAACGGGATTCGAACCCGTGCACGTATGCAGCCCCACGCTGTATGACCACGTGCGTGTTGTACCGCGTCAGCCACGCAGAAACCAATCTGAAGAATTCTTAAGGATCATTGATTATTCGCTCAAATTAAGAATCCAACACAACCAATGATTCTTAATGTGATTGGCATTAGAATGATTTCCCTAACCTAGTCGTTTTATGAACCCCTCCATTTTTAGTTGCTGCAGGAACGTTCTATTTACTTATTCATCAAAATGATACACTGAAGACATCGTAATCATGAATTCGAATTTGTTTGTCAATGGGCGAAACTTTTACATGGGCGGCTGCGCAGATGTCATACAGTAAATTAACCGATAAGGGGGTCAGATGCTACTAGTGATCAAATCACGTGACGAGCCATGTGTTTTGAGTTCCAAAATTAACGAATCAATACCGCCAATGACTGGATTCCATCAAAAGTGACAAAGAATGGGTTCTGCGATTGTGGATCTAACGCTTAATTTCAAATTATTCTTCACTGCAGCGTCAACATTACACTTTGCCCTTGAAATCATCGAGGCACCGCACACGATTTCATCCTTATTATGATTTATCAACTTCCTTACTATGATATTCTACTCACAATCGGTTCACCCAAGGTTTGTGTTCCATGTCCGGTGAGCTGAATGTGGAATACTGAATGAAAAACAACTGAAATGTTTCTGTAGTTTCGTAATGTTGAGTTGGGTGCAGTACAGCAAGTTTAAAAAGATGTCCTTTTGTGAATAATCAGAAATTTAACGTGATGCAATCTTGTCCTCATGCATTCAGTCTCAAGAGGCATCGCGTCTCAGTGTGCAACCTCAAGATTTTTCCACTTTGAATTGTACAATATGAAATATGGTGAATTCCGTCATTAAAAACAGAGCGGGGAGACGAGCGGCTTAAGAGATAAGAATGTATATTCAAAATTTAATGTTTTTGGACAGTAGGTATTAGGACATGGGAAACATCATGCCGCATTCCGAGATTATACTTCAAATACTAATTTATTGGGCCTTTTGTTCTCCCTTCTCGATTAGTTCCACAATCAACGAAACAACATCTAGTTCACCACTACCGGTGGTTGATTCAACTGCACCGACTTCCTTGGTTATTTTATCTTCATTTCACACAAGCTTTCTGACATAACCCATTGACCCCCCCTATGTGCCACGTACATAGTACAACCGATTGCAGAGCATTCTGTCCTATTCTGTTTCATATGCCTAAGCTGAGTATGTCGTTGACTGTTTTCTGAGCGTCAAACTGAACTGTCGACCTGGAGATAAACGGAGCTGTTTGATTGCATGTGTAGCGTCCGGGTGAGCTGAGCGATAGTGTAAATTATGGACTCATGCACAGTGCTGTCTGATTATCCTATTGTGCTACCGAACGGCAAGTAGATCATAACACGTCAGATAAAATGTCTCCGTAAAAGGTGGTTTCCAGAAATTAAAGAAGCGGAAAATCACCAGGAACGGCGGCACCCAAAGCATCGAGTTGATAATACACCGTTTTAGGCGCCTCCTTTAGTATTACGACCACTTGTTGCCTATACGAACTGAACTGAACCGACCGAATTTTTAAAGGTGTGAACGACTAAGAAATGGCTGAGTGTTTTTGCAGCATTCCCCCAGATAGGTCCAGTTACTACAGACCGAAGTGGACAACAAAGTTTGCAATGGAAAATGATGTACTTTTTTCATTAATAAAAGAATTAGAAGTTAAAGGATCTCATAATTATCAGATTCGAGAGTTAGACAACTCACGGGAGACCTAACTCCGTTTATGCCATAAAACCGAGGCTACTAACAGGGAAGAACGCGAATCAGGTAGAAAGTGTTTTGGAGATTGTAGTTATCTCCGTCGTAAAAATAACAACCACGGTACCAAAGACAACAACGTCATCGTCACTAACGCCACCAACAACAAGCACCGCAACCGTAACAGCGACGTGTGACTTTGTAGCTAAAGCTATTAGTTTCTTTTATAATTACATTGTTCCAACTCCAAGCTGCTTGTGCAATTGCCTGTATTATGGTTTTTTGTCGTGCGAACTATTAGGATTTATCCAAGTCCTGATGCCGAATCATTTCAGTGCCCATCGTCAAACATTTGGTGCAAACAGATTAATGCTGTTCGTGATTCGCACTGGTCCATTGTGAAAAAGGCTATTAAGGTGGGGGTTCTCTTGGTCAGACAGTTTGTCAAGTGTCTAATACACTGTACATTGCAAAAAAATTATACAGTCTTGGCAAGTGTTCTATTTCAACGCTCCTCCATCATCCTCATAAGCGAATCGAGGGTGCATGTGTGCGCGCGACTGACCACGGGTTTGAAAATTTCTACTTACAACCAGTAGGTTTAGCCGCACACTATAGGCACACAAGTATATCCGTTCCGCTGATCATTTAAGTTCATGACTGTCGGAAAAGCGTTCATTAGGTGTGGGGTTCAATGCCGTACTGTATAAGTAAGCACAGACAACAGTTCAACGGTGCGAATACTGAGAATTGTGTTCGCGGCTGGATTCAGCATGTGACTCCAGCTATCAACTCACGATTTCGAAAGATTGGGAGTACGCGTAGGACACAGCTGTTTCTTCAAGGTTTGTTAGAATATTGTTTATGGGGAGAGGTGTCCTCCAGATGACTCAGCGTTGTTGGGACTGGGTGTCTCAGATTCCCAGTGGGTTACTCGACCTCAACGCCTTTCGAAATGTCCCTAAGTGACCATGGCGAAGGTTGTTCCGCCTGAGGGCGAGGACGAAAATGCATGCCCGGCGTTCTTTACTTGTTGACTGATGTTTGATAATCATCCTAGGATTGAAGTTAAAACCCTGATTCTAAATCAAGCATGGACGGCATACGAAGCATGCAGCTGTATGCTCACCGGAATCGGTGGAAGAGGAGTGTACTGAGTACCTAGGATGTCTAACTCCATCCGATGGGCGTATGAACCGAGCAATCTTTTACTTGTCCCATTGAATTACTTTATTCTCAAATCGTTTTACTACTTTGTGGGTTAAATCGTTTGCTCAGAAACTTGGGCTGGGGCCCCCTAAGATAACCTTCTACCTGGTATGAACCCCACAGAAGTCCTATGGATCGCGATGGTCTGAAAAATAAAACGAAAGAGCTATCACGTATGGTGTGCTTTGCGTATTGTTTCTTTTGCTTTCCTCCTTCCTTATGTCTCCGATGGTCCCATATAAATATATATATATGGGACCTTCCCGCCAGCCGGGACACAAGCGCTTCTGAAATGTCTCCTTCAGTCGTGAGCCTGAGGTTGTTTCAGTCCCCAAATATGGTTGGGTGTAAAACATGTTGACTCATCCACCCTCGTAAGTACAATCCATTTTAGCGCATAAGATTAACCATTCACTTTTTTATTTGTCCATTATTCGCCTACAACTTGTTCCAGTCCCCGCGATCCAGCGTGACAATGATTCAGACTAAGTAAGTCCGGACATCGTTGGATAAGGAGAAATTAATTAATATAGCGATATCAGACGGCTCAGTTCCAAATCCGATTTGACAAAAAACACGTGGATCGAATTAGATTTGTAACTGAATAACACCTGTTCATATCCTTACATGAGACTTTTTCCTCCACATTGATCTCTGTGTTGCGAATTACACCTGATGATGAGGCATCTTGATCGTTTTTTAAGCAATCTAGGAATAATCTAGCTCCTACTGCCTTTTTAGGTCTGCGATGTGGCACGACAAACCAAGTGTGTCGTCGCGCGTATCCCGCACACAACCTTAATACAGATCAATCGCACCAATTTTTTCGTTTGTCTTGGTAAACTGAAATAAAATGAACTGGGCCACAGAACACAAACATTCATAAGTGACAAAAAGACTTTTGCGCCTAATCTGCTCTAAACGACACACAATATTTGGTTCTTGGGTTCGCTTTACTGGACTTGGGCAACTCCCTTGGCCTTTCTGTCACTCTCTGCCTCTCGCTCTCACTATGAATCGTTAAAGTCGTCCGTGGTACATCAGGGACAGTTCTAATGGGATAAGCTCGCCACTCTCATTTGCGAATTTATAAGTCACGTATGGGTCAGGTTCATTGATTTGTTCTCTATCCATATTTATCCCATTTTCCCTGCTTATTTTTTGGGTGTTTGTGTTTGTATAGGTGTGCACGTACGTGTGCGCATGTACGTATCTGAGTTCTGTACGTGTTTGTGTGTACTTGCAAATCAGTATGCACTCCAGGATGGATGTGGACACAAGGAGTTATGAGTGTAAATTCCTGTGTCTGACTTACCACACACTTGCTAATCGTGATAGGTAGTCGTGTTTATCGGCTGAAAAACGATTATCGCTCATGTATTTCTTTCGTTCACTCGCTCAAACACAAAGCCTAAGTGGCATTATGCTAATCGATATCCTCAGTCCTGTTCGAGTCAAAAGCCACAAATCTGACAGTGCTCTCGTGTTTTTCTTGTACATGTGGGCCATTTTATGATTCCTGCTTCACACTGGCCGATTACGTTACGAAGGGGAATGATAAAAGATCGATGATTAAAACCTAACCGAGAAAGACCGCGATTTATGTGTAGCAAAAACACCAAGGTTGTGGCATCGCAAATATTATTCTTGTTAACTTTACTATCATCGTTGATACTACTCCTTCTAATGCTAGTACTAATGCCCTCACTATTGCTTCTACTACTGCTGCCAAAATTCACAACCTCTGATCGATCCACCTGATTGTATTCGTTTGTGTGCTTTTGTGCTGGCAGATGGGGTAGAACTGAAAGTAGAAATGTGGATGCCCATTTCTTCCTGACCACGTGTCGATCAACAGCGGATCCCGGTCCATCGGTATCGTCCACGTAACCATGAGAAATAAACCCCATCAGTGACACTGAAGAGATATGGGGCCACCTGAATGCAGTTACAATGGTCCTGACAACGGAAGGATGAATAGCTAGCTATCAATGACTCTGACCTTATGCTGGTGAATGTACGCGCACTTATACAAGTGTGTATGCGTGTGCGATAATCGATCAATCTGGTATATATTTCGTTCTGTTTGACCCGATGTAAGAATCATGGATGAAAGTACACCTGTCAATTTGGATCAGGCTCTCGTGGAATAAGTTAACAATCAAACGTTGTCAGTTCATCATTTGTCCTGACGAATGAACCCCCAAGAAATTGTGATTTATTTATGTCCATCAAGAAGCATAAAATGTCTATCCCGTCCCTCAAGGAAAGGATCATTTGCTCGACAAATAACCTACTGAAGTTGTTCTCTAGTTTACCAATCACCTTTGTTCACGGACACATTGACAGAACGATGTCCCGAAGCACATGACTTACATTCATTTGGACCAAGCTGTTGATTTGTAGGACCGATCCGGTTTGCGAAAATATTTTTTCATCGGGAATCGTCAACCTCGGCCAGATTTCAACCCAAACAAGGACGCTTCCGTGCCAAGGGCAACTCTCCACTGACCAATTGTCTTGAACCAAATTCCCGAAGTTTTTCAGGAGTTTGACTGGATAACATGTTTTATTTCAGTTTGAATGCCAACAGGAAGTGGTTTCTTAGCTTCCTGCTTGGTTGTTGATGTCTAATCCGGTCAGGCATAAAGCATGTGTAAATGACGAAATTCAAAGTTCAGCAACTGCACAATCACCACCATTTGTGTGCATCATTTACGACAGTAGGGATGATTAAATGAAACATTTCCTGAGGCCATGATACGTTTGATTCGATGAAATATTACGGTACAAATTCATGCATGCGTAGTGGCAGTTGGAAGTCGAATATATGGACTCAGTTGGCAGTTGTGAGGTTTTTCATTTTCATCTTCGAGAGTGGAAAGCATAATGGACCACGTCCATTGTGAGCCTCATCGCAAACGCCTTCGACAGCATCTCGCCCACATATCCGCCACTGTCTCATCAAATGCTCGTCGAGAAGTCGCTTGAAGCCAGTCCTGCTATTCTCTTCCACCACAACAGATGGGAGGGAGTTTCATAAGGTAGTCGCGTTTCTCGGTAAACGATATATTAGAGGGAGGCCGGTAGACTCCATCTTCCGAAGCGTAGTTCGGTGGCCATGTTCCGATCACATTCGCGTAGCGGGAACTTTGGCTGTAATTCTGGCCCCATGACACCTTAAAGAATCTTCCAGGTAGAAGTCAGTTGCCCCCGTAGTCTCCGATAGCTAACGCGATACAACATAAGCGATCGTAATCGCGCTTTTATGGCTGATTCCATGAAATCCGTCAATGAGCTGTGTGGGGTGCAGCTGCACGCGTTCCAAGTTCACTGTTTCAATGGTGGTGAACGAAAAGTGGCATATTCACTCTTTTCTAGCTTCAAAAGAACATAGTAATCTTACAATGTATTGAGGAGTGCAATGATAAACTGCCAAAAGAACAGCGGATAGCTCCCAGCATACTTGTGACAGACACGTAATTTTTGACAGTCTGGGTAGATGAATTTCATTGAAGAAGAGATCAGGACTCCAAAATCTGATACATTTTAGTAGTAGGAGGTTGAATGTTTACAGGAAATAATTCACCATGTGATATCATCACTCAACTCACCATAAAGAAACCATGGAAGCACTGTACAGCTGTTTCATCCTTGTTAGGAATCATCAGCAGTGCATATCCACCGCGCCCGAACTGGGACGCGAACCCGAACAAGGACGAACGATTCTGAGTCGAACGCCTTAGCCAATACGCTACCGGGCAGGCTCTGAACGGTTTGTTGAACTTCACCACATGATGTTGCACCTATCCGTCACTGGTTTGCACGGTTACTGTCCGTTACCTCACAGCGATCGACCCCTACTGATAGATCACTTCTCTGCAGGTAGCCTAAGTACGACGAAGGCTTTGGATATGACCTACAGAGCTTGATTACTTGATACATTTTAGTAGTAGGAGATTGAATGTTTACATGAAATAATTCACCATGTGATATCATCACTCAACTCATCATAAAGAAACCATGGAAGCACTGTACCAGTTGGGGCGCGGTGGATATGCACTGCTGATGATTCCTAACAAGGACGAAACAGCTGTACAGTGCTTCCATGGTTTCTTTATGGTGAGTTGAGTGATGATATCACATGGTGAATTATTTCACTCCAAAATCTCTTTAAGTGTCCACCGAGCGCTGATCATCCACACCGAATGCATGACCCATCGTTGTGCTTTCGTGCCCAGTCCGCATGTGCTTGCATTCAGCGAAATCGATTGGCATTTCCCACGTTTCAGGCCACCGTTTGAATTTCGTTTGTTTATTCTGTATAACCTCAACACTCGCCGAAGACTGGATGGCGCGCCAGTTTCACGTCGTCGGCATAATTTGAGCAAGGGGACTCGAAGAATGCTGGAAGACCACTCACGCAAACGAGGAAGAGTAAGTCTAATCACCGAACCTTGTGGAATGCTTCTCAAGACTGGGCAACATTGAGAGATGGATTGTGAAATCCTGACAGGGAAAGACTTTCTTGTGAAGAAGTCCCGATCCAGTGCAGCAACGGGTTGCCGACACCTATCGCCCTGAGCTTCGCTAAAAGGCGGTCATATGGGACCTTGTCGAATGCTTTACCGATATCAACATCCGTGGGGTGACCCACGGCATCGGCGGATGCCCGATTTTCCCGAGCCAGTAGCTAGTTTGAGATACGTCACCTTCCTGGACGAAATGCACAACGCCCAGAACAAAGTAACTGGTTGGCCGGTAGATGATTCTTCAACCGGTTGGCAACCACTCATTCCATAACCTTGCTAGCCACACAGGTCAAGCTGACCGGACGTCAGTTGGTGTGATCAGTTCGGGCGCCACCCTTGAAAAGGTAATAGGTGACCGCAGTTTTCCATTCAGTAGGCAGATTTCCCAGTAGCAACCAATGATTGAATAGCTCAGTGAGAATTAGAACAATTAGGGGCGACAGTTCCTTCAAAACCGTTGGATACACTGAGTCAGGACTCGGGGGATTGATATGGTTTCACAACTTTAGCTGTCTGCAGCATCTCATCAACGGTGAAGCCTTCCGAAGACAAAAATGATAAACAATTTGGAAGCTCCGTGCATAATGACGACTTCGGGGAGTATCCGGAAGAAAATTGCACGGCGGGAAGCCCCACTTTCTCGACATTTGTTTCAGCTCGGGCTCCACGCAACTCCAAAATTGGAATAATACCGTTTGCCGTAGTCCGTTTAATGATGTACGAAAACAACCTTTCAAGGGTGGTCTTCAATTCAATCCCTAGGTTATCTTCATAAGTCCTTTTATTTGCCAGCTTTATTGCAATAGACGCCTTCCGTAAATTCTCCGCTTTGTATCCCCCCATATGGTTTCAAAAAGCCCACCATGCCACGTTTTGGAATTTTAGTAGCGAATACAGCTCCCGACCGAACCACAGAAACGCCATAGCATGTGGACTTCCGCGTCTAGGTGGGGCGAAGGTCGAAACCAGACTGATCAGTTGACTTCAAATCGCCAGCCCCACATCCTCCAAGCCAGTAGGAGATTGAATTACCCATGGTTAAAATGTAGCCACAGGTCGCATCCCATCGAAGTCCGTTTTCCAGATCTTGGATCGAGAATGTGATTTAGGTGACAACACTACACGTGGCCAATGAACCATTAGTATGCAGTGATCGCTAGCACCAAAATGTGGGAGTTGGTTAATGCACTCGACATCTGATAACCTCAGGAATAAAACTAGCTGCAAAATGAACGCCGGAAAAGCAGAAATTACGATGGGTTGGCGGACATTTTGGGATGGCGCTATGTCATTGACAGTGTTCGATAGGTACCTGGAAAGCAGATTGGCTCCAGAGAGGCAACACCAAACGACCCAGCTGATATTAAGTGCACCGGTCTCCCAGAACTATGCAACAACCAACTGCAGAATATCGATGGCAAACGCCAATTACCGGAGAGTCTGAGCTTGCATCATAGTAATTCACCGCCTGTCTCATTCCGACTATGGAGGAGAGATAACGGCACACCGTCATGAACGAAAATTGCAACGCCACCGCCAAACCTTGTGTAAACCCGATCAAACCGGAACACTGTATATCCTAAAAAGAAATCTCGGAATCAGCCACAGCTAGGGACATCCATGTTTCCGTAAGGGTTATTACCACTGGTGAATGATCAAAAACGAGTGAAGACTGTGCACGCTGGTCATCAAAATTTTGGACAACGTTGATGCCGTCATACGGGTCTGAGACTCGTACGATGCAGGATCCTCCCATTGGCAGGTCGGATTTGGGTCTTTCTACACCGCATTAAGATATCGGTTACCTACTTAGACTGGCATCTACTATCACTTTCTGTTGCATCCACATTATAGGGAACCATTTCAAACTGAATCTTTGACGAACCATGCAAAAACCCCGGATAACCAGGTTTTCATCGTTTTTTTCGGCTTTTCCGCATCTTGATTATGGTCAGCTTCATTTTGGGACGGCCCTTAGCGTCTAGGTCTCTCAACAAACAGACAATTTTGCCCTTTAGACTCCGCGATTCTCGGAAGACATGCTGAGCTTGCTCGCCAGTGGCAGGTACAACCTTCAGTAGGGAGGGCGATCCATCTTCGAGAATTCTTCCCAGGCTAAATGACGATCTCATACACAGCGACTGCGCAGTAGATACTTCATCAGAATTTAGCATATCAAAAATTGTTCTCACTTCCAGACGATCGCCGTCCAGATGTTCCTGAGCATTAGGTAAGGATGATTCAGGGATATAAAGCCCCAGGAAACATTGAAATCTTGTTGATTTGGGAAGCTTTTTACCAGCCTTAACAGAAACTGCAGCTGCCTTTCAGCGACCGGCATTGTAGCCGATGGACAGGCATGTGCCTTTGTCATTCTGGATTCAGTCGGCAAAAGAGCAGTAGCTGGAGCAGTCTTCACTCTTCGAATACACTTCGTCCCATCAATAGGAGAAGGAGGGCAACCACCAATGCATACGATGTTCCAGGCCCTTCAATAGAAACAGCAGAGGGCGTAGTGGTGGCCATGGGCAAGACGGGATGGTTCTGTCGTTATGAAGTCGGATTCAACTGAAGTCCTTTTTGAGACAACACATTTTGCATAGACAGGTTTAATGAACTCCTTCTGGCAAGCAATTAAAACGGGGTGAAGATATATTGGTGCAAGATAAATGCATACTTCAGTCATATCCATCACCCTGAAAAGCTTTCCCCAGACATAACAGTTCTCGAGTAAGAAAACAACTAAAAATTATAAGAGTTTCACTCTTCGTAACTATGATATATGAGACTCAACGAATAAGCTACCAAAACATACATCCGTAGAAGATGCATACACGGGACCACATTATCTATCTATCTATCCATCTAGCTCCTGCACCTTCAAAGTGCAAAGTGGTGTTGCAGGATTGGCCGACAGTAGTATCGAACTTGATACTAGATGGAGAGGAACTCGCGAGTGTGGACCGTTTCACCTACCTTGATAGCTGCGTGTCGAACGATGGTAGCTCAGGATTGGAGGTGAATATGCGTATACCCAAGGCTCGGGCAGCTTACGCTGGACTGGAGCACTTGTGGCGTCGGTCTGATATTTCACTGGAGTTGAAAGGTCATGTGCACTGTGCCGCAATGCACTCAGTTTTGTTGTACGGTTGCGAGAAATAGAGTATTCGTGTGGGAGATGTTCGTCGGTTGGAAGTTTTTGAGCATCAATGTTTACGTAATATGACTAGGATTGGATGAAGTGACCGGGTGAGTAATATTAAGATTAGGAATTTGTTATTGGGTGCCACTTTTGAGAATAGCTTGTTTCAGCGTATGAAACTTAGTAGACTACGCTGGTTGGGTCACGTGTTGCGTATGACGAACACTCGTCTACCATACCATGCCCTATTTTACGTTGTTCTCACGGAATGGGAGAGGGCATCTGGAGGCCAACAGATGACATGGCAACGTAGAATGAGAAAATGCACAGCGAAGTTAGGTAAAGTAAGTGTCTCACGTCTTTGTGGTTGGGGTCCAAACGACCCGTCAAGTAGCTGGCTGGCGACACTGAAGGATATGGCAATGAACCGCGAATAGTGGCGATTGTGCTGTCATTTTCTATCGAATCAGAGTGATTGAAAGGGTGTGCTTGTACAGTTAGCTTGTGTTCCGTCCGTTGGCCACCGCAGCATTCGTATCTCTTTCTTCTTGTGTAGGTCCACACCCTGTTCTTTTTGGACATTCACTCTTTTTATAGAAAAAT
The DNA here is from genome assembly GCA_008360955.1 of Fasciolopsis buskii. NCBI lineage: Eukaryota > Metazoa > Platyhelminthes > Trematoda > Plagiorchiida > Fasciolidae > Fasciolopsis > Fasciolopsis buskii. The sequence goes on along the minus strand of LUCM01000691.1, from coordinate 89,196 downwards.
ATTGCTGTGGGGAAAAGGCAGCGGTCATTGAGGCCTGCCTTACCATTTAACGCTGAACGATTATGATGATCATGATGATGATGATTATAATGATGATGATGATGATGATCCGAGGTTCATTGACCCACGTCAAGCAACGCAAATCCCCGTCATTGCTCTGACATGCTAAAGACTCGTCCGGACTGCACCACGGTGCAATGAGCCCGATTTTACCTTCATCTGTTGTTTCAGCGATACGCTGCTGTGAGTTACGTGTGTCGGGATCATGCCCTACGCACATCACCTTATTGCAAGTCAGACTGAGCGGAGTTCAGATCCGGAGATCAGACTTCACAGTTCGATCGTTATGTGTGGGTATGTGCGTGTCTACGCATGCAAAGATCGACTCGATGAGGCCTGAATTCGTTTAACCAAACTTTCCCCGTCCACTTGTTAGTCGGGACGTGAAACGGCATATTTGAGTTGTCTCATCCGATCAATCAGCCTCGTTACCTGGCTGTATGTATATGTTTACGCGTGTGTATTGAGGCCAAAATTCCCCATAGGCTGTGCACCCAAGTGAGTCGAATAACTACACCCAACAAAGCAAAATCCCCCGGTTTCCCCGGGATAGGCAGTCATTCTTCAGTCGCGCCGACAGATGCGACCATCATTAGGAGAATAATACTTTTTCGTTACTTTATTTCAGTGTTTATGCGAATATCAATCGCTGACACGTCGCATTCTTCAGGCTACAATCAAAGTGTGACAAAGTCACAATCTCGAAATTTGGTTAACCACGCGGGTTGGTCAAAATCATAGAGCCCGGGGGCAACGAGCGAGACGATAGTGACTTAAAAAGCAAGCTCTGAGTTTCAATTTTATGCAATATGTTCCTCGAACGATGTATCAGAGTAGCTATTTTTACTGTCCGCCAGTAGATACTTTGCAGTCGAATCGCCTCATCCAAACAATGCTGGTAGATATTCGTCCCTGGTTAGCTAAACACTAATAGGTTGTTGTAGTTGTTGCACGTGTTGTTTTAATTGTCGTTATTGTGATTGTCCTCTCTTCATGCTATTGTTATGGCAACGCAGAACTGTCAAGGCAATAAACACTAGCTTGGTCCGTGTTACTATCTGTCTGCGTGAGTGCGTAATCGGACACGGCTGTTTTAATGATCAACCGAAAACGGACCGGTGTGACTGTCAAGCCGTCCATCTCACAGGATAGATTTTTGATCAAAGATAAAAGTGATCTTTTGCGATTATGAACTCCAGCCGACGGGACCAAATATCCTACTAAGTATAGTGGAGAGAATAGACAGATATCGCAAGAGGCAAAAATCCCGACTAGCTTTAGTTAAGTGGAATGAGTGTCTTTTACCTTAGAGCGGCCAGTCGTTTTTGCGACAGACGGCAGTGCATTGTCTTCCGGTTCAATAAGCATACCTGGTCTATTGTTATGATTCTCTGTCACTGCCATTTCAAGGTCATTAGCACCATCTTGAGGGTTCAGACACTTGATCCGTTTGACCACCGCCGATCATTCGTGAGAACAGGATTTTCCGCACTCGGGGAGATAGATCATAGTAAAATGCAGGATATCAACTGACAGCGGTAGATCTCACGCAGAGCCAGATGATCCACTTAGATTGACGAATTAGAACTGGTAAATATTCATTGATTGTCCAAAGTATGACTTTCAATGGTTTGTCATCTTTGCCGTCTTGGGTGAGATTGAATAAAAATCAGCGTTACTCTTCTCGATCTACTCGTAAAGTAGGTGTGGAATCATCAAGTTGTACACCCGACTCGTTCGACTTTCCTTACGTGAAAATCTGCGAATAAGGAAATATACGTGTTCCAGCAGTTAGCTGTCGAAAAACGTGTATTGCACGTGATCTGACGTAACAGTCTATGGGCATGCGAATAGCACGGAAGAAGGCCTGTTCCGACAGATGGAATTCCGCATTATTCAAACTCTTACCGATGGGGCTTGGCAGATAAGACTGACAATTATTTATTGCAGATCGTACCGGCGTCCGTGATCCGTACGACGATCTAGCCGTGGGAAGATTTCAGTTTTTCTTGTTTCAGCCTTCGGATGTCGATCTTGCAGAGGAGAGAAAATAGAGAGCAAATAGAACGAAAATAGATTTTGCTGAAAGTCGCCTGTGTCATCGCATACTCAAACAGGAAAATTGGCATCAGATCCAGCGAACTCTCAGACACAGTCTAATTTGTCGTAACGTTGGATGCGAACTTAATGCGAATTAGTTTTGTCACATGGAAACTGCAACGCTTTTTGGATGTTTTCTGATTACAACGTGAGTGGTTTGTTATTATTCTCTTTATAATATCGCGTCTCGTTCGGTCTGACACGACAGCCGTGAATAATACTGAGGTGTGTGTTAAGGGAAAATCCTGTCGATTGCTTTGCTCTGCATGGATGCTACACTAGTTGTAAGACGCACTGGGTACTCCACAATGTCCAAGGCTAACTGTATTGGGATAACTGGAAACCGACACACCGGAAACAGCAAAGAGACCGCTAGGTCTGAAACTCGAACCTCCGACCCGCAAAGTGACATGCTCTGATCCGTCCACATGCAAGTCAGCAGTCGAGTCCGCGTGTCGTTACGATCCGGTCAATCAGATCCAAAGTAACTCGAGAGCAAACATAATAAAATGTGGCCAATCCCATTGGCCTTGATGCATTCTATTGACAATGAAGGAAATGCGAATACTTCCTTGCGTGACCTACAGTCGGCTTGATGTTCTCAGTTTTGATTGCTCAATCGCGGGATGGGGCAATTAAAATAGACGGTCAGTCCACTTGATATTGGCCGGTCAAAGTGCTCATTTTTGTCGCCACGATCAAACACTTATTCAGTTTTTTTGGTTTTTCTTGCCAATTCTTCTCCTGCCATGTTTCAGGGTGGACATTCACGCAATTAACCACGTCTAAATGATTTTGACATGGGGTCATGAGGTCGAACTAGCCCAAATTGTTTTGCCATTGAGACAGATAAGTTAATTCAATTGTTCAGTCTAGAAATATATATATATATATATGCACTCCTGAAGCCACAAATTCGATCCTGGTGAGACTTGCCGATTCGGAGTGTTTAGACAAGAGAATACCGGGTACACATATCTGACGAGCGACAATGACCGCGAAGCCGGTCATGTTTCCGGGCAAATTTTATTCACTCACGCAAATACTACTTACAATTTCACTCTCTTTATGTATATTGCATGAATCTGTGTGCAGATCATGTACCATCTCGGAAGCACGGCGAGACATGCAAGTAACGGGTGAGAAAGAAGAAAGAAAAATGAACATTGTGTACAGTCCCTCACAAATAATAGCCTCTTAATCCTGTATCTACAGATCAACGCTTATTTACAGGGATCCTGTGTGGGTTGAACACTATCCAACTACCCAAATCGAAGTAGAGAGTGAATTTGCAAAACGCTATCATGAAATTCTGACTAAACGATCTAATCCACAAGGCAGTGGGAAGACCTGAGGGTGAAGTAACCCAATGGGGACCGGTGATTGATTGTTCAGTTCGTACGCCTTGCAAATAAGCATAGACTTCATTGGGTGCCCAGTGAGCCTTTCTTCCACAAATTCCGGTAATCATGAAGCCTGATTCTTCTTACGCCGTTAGTGTTTGGTTTCAAATCACGGTTTAGCCATCTGCCTTAGACTAACTACCAGACGGCAGTCAACCCGGTGGAGTGTGTCGGGCTTTTAACTTCGGTATGAACATCGCCACCAGTAGGACACCCTTGGCATAGACATTTGAAACGCCAGTCATTTGGGAGAGTTTCGGCTCCTGTTTTGGTCTAGCGGCCAACTCGGAGCCTAAGACACTCGTGACTGACCACGCTGAGGCGGTTGGGGGCAACACCACAGGCGGGTTCTTGACAATGAGCTGACCGATATATATATATATATATATATATATATACTGCTGAATACGTGTTATTAAATCATGGTTTTACGCAACGTCATGCATAAAACACCTCGCAGCTTTTCGCAGATCGGTTTTCCTTTGTGAAACGTTAAAAAGAAAACCTGCAAGCCAGGCTAGGACTGAAATTTAGTCTGCAATTATTCAGAGATAGAACAGTCAAAGTTTAGATTTCGTGGACATGAAAGATTTAATTCGGAATCGACTGATAAACAGGGGGTAATTCTAACGTGCCAAAATATTAAAACTAAGCTTACCAAACGGAATGAAGTGTTAGCGTCTAAGTAGTTTAATGCGGATCTAGGCACGTCCCCGATACTTCACTCTATTCCAATACATACATGCAAAATATGAAAATCTTAATTTTCGATGCTGGCAAAAATGAGAAGGCAAAATATACTGCGGTAGGATGCAATAATTTTGTTCAAAACGGTGATGTTACTCGTAATCTTTGGTACTTACGCACTGATGCAAATCGCCAGCCAGTATGAGAACAGCTTTGACCCCAGACCATTGAAATAATGATAGATGGAAAAGCCTACAAACTAGATATCACATCCTTTAACTTTATTTTACTTCTCTAATTAGCGAAGCAACAGTGTACATCATATTAAGGAATGGGCCAAAGGCCACCAAAATGCTACCAAATGCGGAATTTGGTCGACGGTGGAAGAATTCGAGCCCGCAATCTTCACGTCCAAACCCCATTGTTTTATTCGCTTGCCCAGCACCAGTTAGAATTTATTTACAAAGTACTCTGCTAAACTGAATTATAATTTTTCCCTTTACACTATCGAATGAACGGAAATAGCCGCACACGTTAAGAAATGAATCAGAACAGCTGCAATCCGAAAGCGGATCGAACTGGTATGTCTGTAGAATTCTGGGTCGCATATTCATATCGCATCGCAAGTAGGAGTGTACAAGGAATAGAATTAATAACTAGTTTTTGAACAGTTATTACACGCCACACGGCGGTAGGATTTCAGGAGGGGGTTTAAAATGAGGCTAGTTGCAATCTCTGAACGTCTATACACTGGTTCGTTATGTGACCCTAAATCGAAATTAACAGGTGTTTGTTAACAGTAATATCTAACACGTGGTAGTAAATTCGGCCAACATATCTTCAGTGTATTGATCTATAATCTAAGCTCAAAGTTCTTACCTTCCGATTTCCAACTGGTCCCAGTACATTCTCAGATGTAGGCTAGTAATCAATGCCACGCTGGCAGGTAAAATCTGCGGGTACCAAGCCCTTCAGACTTGACCGAAGTATTCGAGATCTGTACAACCGAATCGGACTTGCCCCTGTCGTATCATGATCTGCACCTGGTTCAAGATCTGGGATAGTTGATGGGCGATTTGTTAGTACCCTTCAGTACTTTAACAAATTTCTATGCTAATCCATTGATTTATTGATGTCTGGATGCAGTCAACCGATGACAACATTCTATTTTTTTCTTCAAAGTGGCAATCTTCTACCCGGTGAATTGGTTTTCATTATCAGTAATCAATACCTGAGACACGTCCTCACGGCTAAGACTTTTTCGAAATGTGGTAACAATGAATTCGGCCTCAACAGAGGTTGCAAATTCCATAACAAACTAATGAAATTATGGATCAATAACAATCAGACCACAGTTTCTACTCAAAAAATGTGCCAAATTTATCAGCATGAATTATTTGCCAGATATCATCTGGCACAGGTCGTGGAATCTTTTTCGGCGGTTGACAGTGTGCTTTATGCATCCAATTTTCGCGTAGTTGGGAGATTCCCACAGTCTCACTAACAATCCCGGGGCCGTCAGCAAGCGATGCGATCCAACAATGTCACCTTGTCGACGTCCAGATAGCCGGAATACAAATCCGACAAAATCAGTCGGCGATGTGGCGGAGGAATTACGACAAGGTCGTTTAAACTCGAAATTTCCTCAGGATTGGCAGGAAGCTCCGTCCTTCTAGATTTGGACATATCTTCCATCCTCAGTTGTTAGCTGATAAAATGGATCCAAATGTGTTCGTGTTTTGCGAATCAAATTCTAACGGTTACCATGGAAAGTTTCGGCAAGCAGACAGTCAAAATAACAACTATTCAAAGACTGAGCCTATCCGGAAACATAGCCAACATGCCGAATTTCGTTGGCACTGCGACGTCGCAAATCACAGTCATAAGACGAAAGTGCCAAACACCACCGCTGCGCTAGGGCCGCGGTTGAGATTTGGGTAGTGATTTCGTAAGATGGTGGATAAATTGTAGCGCTTTTTGTTGTAGACTTGGAACCGAATAACTACTCGTGAAGAAGTTGAAGTGACCAGCAAAGTGTCTGAGGCTTCACACTGTTTTTCTCGAATAATCATCGGAGATGATATTATCAGTGCTTAGGCAATCACCTCTCTGTTCGGGTGTATTTAAAGTAACGCTCCGCCAAATTTGATCTTCATCCAAGAGTGAGTTCACATTACTAGTAGCTATCGCTTCGACCTTGAACTGGCAATGTTACTAATTTTAGCAACTTTGCTGGTCTAGACAATGTTACTAGTTTGAGTAATATAGTTCTGAGACGCTCTTCAATTGGAAATGGTGTTAGATATTACAAGCTTGAAATGGCTTCGTTTCTATCAAACTCCAAAAATTTGCTGCTGACTGATTCATTTCAATCTTGCACTTTACTAGATTATATATTTGGCCCGGTTCAACGACTTTTGGTGGAATTTGTCGACAAGTGCCAAGCTTTCGGAAAGCCTCTTGAATATCTTGTGTTCGCTTGATCCACCACGGAAACCGTGGTGGATTGACTGTATACCCTTCCTGATCTTCATGAATGAGTATCTTGTCTTGAGACAAGTTTTTGCTCAGGCATTAGTGTAGCAATTTATTCCCGGTTTGACCGGCGCAGCATTTGCCGCAGTCCTGACGTTTGGCCTTGTAGATAACATTTCTTCTGTCGTCCGTTTTGAGTTTTCCTTTAGAGTTCGAATAGAAGTTTCTCATAGTTTTGGCAGGTTTCCTTGACGACTGTGATGCATAGCGGTTCGAGCAATCTTGCGGGCATTTCAGACACATTTTGATGCAGGGGAGCACTATCATCTTGTTGGATACTGCTTGTTCATTTATTTCTTTGTTCATCCCGTTTACGGTTCTTATAGGGTTTTTCGGTGGCCTTTTCGCTGACAAATTGAAAGGTAATTTTCCACCAAATGACATTGAACCGGGCCAAATATATAATCTAGTAAAGTGCAAGATTGAAATGAATCAGTCAGCAGCAAATTTTTGGAGTTTGATAGAAACGAAGCCATTTCAAGCTTGTAATATCTAACACCATTTCCAATTGAAGAGCGTCTCAGAACTATATTACTCAAACTAGTAACATTGTCTAGACCAGCAAAGTTGCTAAAATTAGTAACATTGCCAGTTCAAGGTCGAAGCGATAGCTACTAGTAATGTGAACTCACTCTTGGATGAAGATCAAATTTGGCGGAGCGTTACTTTAAATACACCCGAACAGAGAGGTGATTGCCTAAGCACTGATAATATCATCTCGGGTGGTGATGAAACGTTCGCGCTTTAAAGGCCAAGCTCAGCTCCGAAAAGACTTTTAAACTTACCAACCAGAGCTACAAAACACACCAGTATTCAAAATCGCCGAAAATTGCAACGTTTCATTCACAGGTAAACAATCTGAATAGACTGAATCAGAAACAATGGTGGGAAATGCGGTTTCTTTGTTTTCCACCAAATCCGACGTGAATACAGTCTCAAACTGAGGAACACCATTTGCCGAGCAATGAGGTGCGGCGTATGCGCATAAGGGCATGATCAATTTGCCATTTTGTGAGAAACCGCGTTTCGTATGCTACCGACAACTTAAATATTAATTTTTAATGCATTTTAACATCAGTTCCAGGGGATTGGACCAAAATCCCTGAAACAAGTCAGTAGTCGACCTCCTGAATTTATTTTCCGTTCGCAGAGGTCAGTATGCTGGGTCTTCAAAGAAAACCTTCCAGTTTGTTCAGTGAATCGCACACATCAGGATGTATCGACCTGTCTCGCTGAAGAATTAGTCAAATCACCTAACAAAGTTGATCAAACCACCCATTTTCACCAGCGATGACCCTACATTATTTAAAACAATGCTGGTATCGAAGCTTTCTAGTGATCCAAATATTTCAGAACAACCGGCTAGCCTGTGCGGTATTCTTCTTAGGTGCTAAATTGCACTATCCTGAGTCTGATATTAGGAAATCGACAACATTGCGCCTTTTGGATTTAACAATTTCCGCCGTATTTGTAAGTATGGCTTTTAGAAAGTCTATCAGTGAAGACGGCGTACTCCTTCTAACGAGTGTGGACAATGATACAGTCATCGGTAGGCTTAAAATACAACGTCAAACTTGAAGGTCCCTCTCCGATTACAATCATGAACTTGGCTCATATTATCGACTCAAGCAAAGCCTATTTCCGGGTGTGTTCTCATCTAATTCCTGCTTTCTTTCGTCGCATCCATCATAGGAGAACAAATCTTGTGTAGAATGAAAAATCAGTCATGCGGACTGAGGAGTTTCATTTTGAATACATCCCCCTGATTTCTGACTCCAAAGATGTCGGCATCTTTGTCACAGCAACAAAGAGGACAAAAAACTTACTGAGCTTATATAACGGAAGAAGTGAGGCGAGCACAGTGATAGCATAAATTTTCATATCTTAGTTATGTGTGGATGATAACAAGTAATAGCAGCATGACGATAATACTGATAGTAATTTTAGTAATAGAGAATGGTTTTCACTCGTTTTATTTGGGACGGACTACGCAAAACACTTCGGGAAGAGCACCGATAAAGTCAATCAGAATGTACGAATTAGTAACCACTGTCGGCTGTTAGTTCATGCGACGTATATGTTCCGCGTGTGCATTGATCACTGAATCAGAACAGCGTCTTCATGAATGAGGTTAACCTCAGCTTTCAGTTTCTCAGATAGCTAATCACTCGCTCAGTCAATTAACCGATCGACCAGTCAACCAATCAATAAGTCAATCAGTCAGTCAATCAATTAATCGAGGCTATGGGCCTCAAATCTGATTTATTTCCCACAGATTGTTTCGGGTTCTTTTCTTCATGTGATTTTATTCCTAGTAATTCTTCCAGTCAACAAAAGTCACATGAGACAACAATAACCAGAGGGCCATGTGATCAGTTATGCAAAACAGCTGCCATGCGGAGCAGGCTAGAAAGTCGGGAAACTTATTTCATGTGTTCGCTTGCAGTTTTCATAAATGATAACTGGATGCATAGTTTATAGTCCTGACTCCACACACGCACCCTAACACGTCGAGGAGGCGAACACAAACCTTGTTGACAGTGTAGTGGTTTTGCAGTTTCCAGGCTTCTAACAGGTGGCGCTGAAAGGAATCGGTTTCAGTTGTGTTGTCGCAAGTGCGTAATTCCGAACTGTGTACAGTCCGTACTCGTGCACCCAGTACAAATTACTTGCTCTAAGACGTTTCGATCAGGTCACGTGATATAATCGATAGTGTCAAGTGGATGCATTGAGGTTCAAAATTTAAATGTCCACATTGAACTTAAAATACAACAGATGAAAATCGATAAACACTCCACAGTGGAAATATTGCGATTTCATGTTTTTGTTCGAACTAATTTTACGTTGGATTCAGCTATACGGATTAAGTTTTAGTTTCCCAGTTAATGGTACTGAAAAACAGTCAGATTTTTGTGGTGACCAATGTCTGTCAATTTGCAAACTTCGTGTAAATATTCTAAATCTCTCCCAGATAGACAACTTCTCCCCTGCGTGAATACTGAAACAGTGATACAATTCCATGTATCATGAGGTCTTATGAAATGGCATGAAAAGTCAAATGTTTCACGAAACGAACAATCCAGTTAGTTATTATGTAACTAATAGCCGACGAGAAGAACCATAACATCTGAAAATATCTCGTGATGCGTCAAAATGACCCTCAGATCCGTATGAGCTATGCCGGTGGCTTTCGGCGAGTATAGTCTAATGAATCAAACCAGGACAGTTGCTGTGTTTCAGTGGAACATTGAATGCTTACTTATCTAATATTCCAATGGGAGCCGGGTCCACAATATTCTAGTTGTAAAGCATCTTCCACGTTTGCAGAAGATCACCGGTCCTTTTTTCGCCTTATGCTACCCATAGATGAAAGTAAACACGTAACCCGTTTGTCTGTCCTCAGGTATCTGTGAGGAATGCCAGATAGTAGGGCTTTTGTTGGAGAAATCAGCCGAAGTCCGATGTAGCAGGCCGTATATGAATTCTTTTTATATGACCCCAAGTTGCATTATCTTTGATGTCGGACTTAGCAGTGATGTAGTAGAACACTAAGCATGCGTCTTCCGCCCCAATCCCACTTTGATCAGAAAAATGTAATTTTTCTATCAGCTAGCCGAAAATTTGTCCGTCCGTTCGGCCTTATACGGCGAGTGACTCTATATAGAAAAAAATGAAGACCCTAACCTGTATGATTTATTTCCAGAATCAGTATCTCATCCCATATGCCAGTGTTGAAAGCGCGCTGTCTTGTGAAAAAACATACTTGTGTCAATAAATGGTGATCATCCGCGTAAAACCAGGCTGAAGCAGAGATCCATTTGCCAAAGTAATATAGTGCACTGTCTGTTCGTTCACTGTCGGCTTTACGAAACTCCTAGTGAGCAAGACTTCATTCATGGTGTTCACTGAACTACGGAGAGCACAAAACCGGCGGTGATGCAGTGGTCAACTTCACGGTTTTTGACCTGAATGTCTTAGGTTCGAATCCTCCTACCGTCTGTCAACATGATCACTTGTCAGGACTTTGTTAGCTCTCGACGTGGAATAATCTAGTGCTTAATGGTGTCATTAATAAGAGAAGTAAAATATAATAATACTAATGCTACTGCTAACAATGATAGCAATAATAGTAAGGTGATAGTGGATTCTGTAGTCGGTTCAATGGACTGGGAGCTCGGACGGGCGACTAAACAGGACCAGGCACTAACGTGTCTGAAATAGGTGCACCATTAGAACAGATCTGATCAAATCGCTTTGGTGATTTGCAGCTTTCATACATCAGTGACTTCTCGGTTTCATGATTTATCTAGTCTGCGGTGGTCAGTAGTTATAGACCTACTCGGTTACGCAATTTTCTGTCTCTGCTTTTTCAAAGTGAATTACCCTGAAAACACACTGGAGATTTAATACAGCCGATCAGTAAACTTGGTGATATATTATCACGAAACTGTTACCTGAGGGTTGATTTTCATTATCATGTCATTAACAGTTACCAAATAATTCGTTTCATATAACATTTCTTATAAATTTTCCCATGAAAACCATTTAGAGAGACCGTACGTTAGGTTCATATTGTGGTGTTGATGAATATAGTCCTATCTTAATAAATGTATCTGTTTTTTATCACCTCTACGCTTCCGTGCCAGTTTGCACTCGGATGCCTACTCCCTCTGCCTACCAAACGCATGTTGTCGATCAAAACGCTTCCTCTGCGTTCCACTTGTTCATAGCATGCACATTCCTGTCTGAGTTCTTGCCCATCTGTTAAGAACTATGTTTGTTTTTGCACATCAAACTTCTCATCCCCGGTTGCACTACCGTATTCGATTTCGGTCCGACTACACTCCGGTTTCGGGTGTGACTAGTTCGGGATATGCGAGACAACTAAACCCTATAGTATCCGGTTGTGGTTGTGAGTTCGGGCAAATCAGATGAGCAAAATGTAAGACTTCCTTGTGTTTCTTCTTCTGTCAACGGCAAGCGATGTATAGATTTTGCCGTCTCAGTGGCTGACCGTCTCATTTACTTGGACCGTTTTATGACTAAGGATGACAATAAGGTAGTAGAAATGGGCGCGGGTATATCCACGATTGCAGCTGCTTGTTCTGGACTGAAACAATTACAACGCCGACCTGATATTTCACTGAAAATGACAGGTCTGGTGTATTGTGCCACAGTGTATACCAATTTTACTGTACGGCTGTGCCACACAGAGTTCTTGTGCTGACGATTTTCGTCGCCTAAAGGTTTTCAGTCATCGATGTCTGCGTAATAGGCCTAGGACTTGGCGGAACGGCGAGGTAAGCAGTGTGAAGGTAAGGAATCGAGTATCAGTGACAGGTTATGAGAATGTTCTATCTCAGCATGCACAGCTCAGTAGGCTATATTGGTGGTGTCATGCCAACTTATGGGCAACATATACCTGCCGTACAGTGCTCCTTTTTCCGTTCCTCCCACGGAATAGAAAAACCCATATGGCGGTCGGCAGATGACGTGGCAGCGCAGAATGAGAAAATGTACAGGTGAATTAGCTAAAACAAGTGTCTCAAGTCCCCCGTGGTTTGGGTCCGAAGGGTCCGAAGTGATTGAAAAGTGGGCTTTTGTACAGTTGAACAGTATTCCATGTGTCTGCTATACTTTTCCTTTTCTTTTCTCTCGCTCTGTAGGTCCATCTGTGTGTATCTTGGACATTCATTTTTTCTGTAGCAGCTCGTAGCTCTAGCAGAAGGGCAGTGGTCAGTGGGGCTTACTGAACAATGACTATGACGATCACTGAATGTGAATCCGAGTTGAGTCATGTGTTAGAAATGAACCTGCCAAGTAAGCACGCAGAGGATTGCCGGCACACCTGAGGGAAAAGTGATGAAAAAAGATAAATCTACTGGGTTTTATTAGGAAGGTAGACGCTTTATCACCTGTGTGCCTTGAACCATTCTTTCTATCCGCTATACCGCCTGTCACTCCCGTAACTCTGTCCGCTCCGGTCTTGTTCGTTCCGTCCTGTAATGAGAAGTTCTATAAACGCATATTGCCTCATTTGGCTTTCTCCACGGTTAGCCGGAAATAATTCTCCAAAGATCCTTCCGTTTACCTAAGTATTTGAATCAACCTCTTTCAGGTAGCCGTCTATTTTGAAATTGTCCAAAGGTGTGCCACAGGATATAATGAAATGGACATTTCCGTCTACGGCGGGAATGTGCGTTACGGCCATCCTGCTCATATCTGGCCCTTTTTATGTGACATCTTCCCCAGTTTAAGGTCCAAAAGTACCGGTTTATAAGCCCCACATTGGAGTTCATGGTCGTCGCAAAAAATATTTGATTGCCTAAAACACTGTTAGCTTATTTACAAAGTGTGCTTACACACATCAGCGGTCCAAATAACGACTACTTGCTAGGTATTAGCGATAGGAGATTGTGTCTCTACGAGATAATTCGCCATGTGATATCAACTTTCAGCTCGCCATTAAGGAACCACCGAAGCACTGCACAGTCGTTTCATCCTTGTTAGGAATCAGCGGCAGTAAATATCCAAACAAAATTCAGTATCGTGGATTGGAGTGTGACGGTTAGAATAGCCAAATGAACATGTTTGACAACCCTAGATCGGTACCACTGCACCGAATCTTAAAACAGTTACTTATGGCATACCCCTTGAATGTTCGAGGCATTTATTTAGCTTGATTTTGGCTCCCTGGGGATAGGTGTAAGCTTAAAACAGATGAGTTCTGTTCTGCTCACAGGACTTTTTGAAGGAGCCTGCTGGGTCTAACAGGAATTCTATTGGTCATGTGCTCAGATCCTCGAGTTCTGGCGAACCTGTTGGAGTAGACGGCACTGCGAAATTCCTCCCACCGTGCCCAAGCCTGAGGAATTGACAAAGTCACTCTTACAAGAGATACAACACGCGAAGACAACGAGAGGGAAGTCTGTGCATTGCATATTGCGGAAGTTAACATGCACAGGCCAAGACGCCCATTTTGCTTGCTTCCATCCCCCTCCCTGCAACATCAAAAAAGTCGAGTTAGGCTATTACCGTCTTGTCCGTGTTCAGTTGAAAAAATGCAGCAAGAATTAGAGCAAAACAGACGAGAATTACGAACAGACAACGGTAGCCAGAACATTTTATTATCAACAACAATGTAGAAATGCCAAGAAGATATCGATATTGATAACTAGGATGAAATAGCTATATGTGGAAATTCACTTCAAAGAAGACCGCATTTTGGGGCTAGGCGCTCAGTGGGCTCCTGAGGACAATTGCTCCACGCTGTTCCCTCCCTCACACGTTGCTTGGGCGATCTACCATAAGGACAAACTGTTTGCCCCTTCCTTGTTCATCCTAACTCATTCATTTGTTCGCTCATGTTTGGTAAGCTACGCAGGTATAAGGACACGCCAACTGTCGAAGAGAATCCAGGAGCATAGGCCGGCTAGGCAGCAGTCAGGAACCAGAATATCATTGACCACAGCTCGATTGTCGTACACCTCACAAGCACAAGACAGCAGCTAAATGACAAGTTTTTAAAAGTGACTGTAGTATTTGTGCATTAGATTGCAATACGGAATTCGGACACAAGCAATAACGCACGGATATGGATTACCAGTGCGTGCTGGATTGACTCTGACTCAAACTACGCAAATGAAAACAATGAGAAGTCCCCAGCAGTTGACGGTTGCATTTGGGTTTTATTAATGAGTCATGCATTTATATACAACAGCAGGAATCATGAATGGCGGAATACATTAAATCCAGTGTCGTTTGAGAAATGTTTGAACTTTACGATCGCCTGTCTCCAAGGTTCTAATTGTCTGGTTGTCTGCCCAGGCTGTATGTGTAGACTCACCACAATGACCTGCCGGGAAAATCGCTGTTTTATTTTAGCTTCTTTTAGACAGTAAAATCTATGGCAGTTAGTCTGTTAAACCCATTCTTGTACGCATAGAGAAAGGTTGACCACATTTTCCGAGAATCCTAGCAATTCGCCGCTTACGGTGAACCCTGAAAGTAGCTTGTAAACCCACTCAAGTGAATGTTCAAGCAATACGCAGCGATCGGGATTCGACAAATCCGAAACAAAGTCGATTTCCAAGAGCCACGGTGCTGCTTACACTCTGTTTGTCGACTAGATTTAAAAAGTAGAACCTGCTACTATTATGTAGTCAAAAACATAAACCACTACGATAAATCTGTTTTCCTTAGGTGGTTTAGTTTCCAATACGAGATTAGCCACCATTCACACACCATTCCCCCTCCCCCAAACAACTGCGTCTGTCACGATGACTTTTGCGTCTGCGAACTGCAACCGTTCGGACCATTGTGTTGTTTCTTGTGTATTATAAACATCTTGACTGTCTGCCCTTCCACGGACTTGTGTGTTGCGCGAAGCGCATGGCGTTGAGCATTGCGGATTCCTTCTTTACCGGGTTTCCACTCGTTGCAGTGCTTGTTGCTTGTGCGATCCGTCGGCCGCAACTGATGAACCGCTGTTGGCTATTAAGGACTGTGGCAAGCCCCCACACGAACCATTGTTTGACCTGATTCTCTTGTGTTCCGCGCTCCAATACCAAATGGTGAAATTTGTACTTTTGTGCTGTCTTGCAGGTGTCCCCCTCACCCCAGTACATGGTTTTCTTTTGATTCTAGGAGAAAGCCACACAAGAAAGGTTGGATGTATAGGAATGAGGCAGAAAGAAGTCAGAAACGATTCGAAGGACCGAGAGTCGTGGTGTCGATAACACTTGTAATTCATACTATTCTCCGTTGGGTAGTAGAGTAACCACTGGCCAGGTCCGAAATCGTTCAACTGCCGTAGTGTGAATAGGGCCGAGGTCGATGAAGTGCATGGGGTTGTAGAACAAGAATATCGCTTGAAATACAGTAAGCATCTCTCAAGTATGGACGATACCACTAGTTTGTTCGTCCTTTACAGCCGTCATGTGTATCATTTACTAGCATCTAGGTATCCTTTAACATCCAATGACCATCGTTTCGTAGCCTTATGCGCAACTTTAGTAACTCCAGCCCAGAGTAGAGCAAACGCACTTTTTGGACAAATCGCCTCAAAAACGGGTACATCAAGTGTGACTTGTGTCACTTTGGTGAGCTTACGTACAGAACACGTTATACAGTCCGGTGCGGTTTAATTGTAGCCTGCGTAAATAACCACCCAGTCAGAATGGTGACTGCAGACGACCCCGAAGTTCAAATATGGATCAAATAAAATTGAGGTTCCTCCTATTTTGTATATAAATGTACAATTTGTAAATAAACCCCGGATTTGTCTTCCTGCTACAGTGATCTTTTCACTGTTTTCAGCAGTATAGTATGAGTCGGAGTCAGTCCAGTGCATACTGGTACTCCGTATTCGTGTGTTGTCGCTGGTGGCTGAATTTCCTATTATCATCTCAAGTATTAATATTGCACTCATCCAGAGACGTGACTCGGTAGCTTAGTATGAATCTCGTCAAAAGCTGTGGATCAGACGAAAAAATGCATGTTCCTTGCAAACTTGGTCGTGGCTGCTAAAACCATCTGAGACCATGGAACAATGGTCAGATGTCGGTGGACGATGACCAGCGGTCTTCGAAAGACAAAAAAGGTAAGATCTGTTATAATGATAATATTTTCACGTGTTGCGGTATTTTCATAATTCAGACGATTCAATCCTATTGATAATACTGACGGTCCTAACTTACCTATTTTCCCCCCGTGTTCAGGATTATCTTTCTTCGAGACAGCCTTTCTGAAGAAATTACCCACTTGTTCCTTTCCATTTGCTTGCGCACTGCAGGGCAAACAGCTTTGAACGGAGTCAACGGGTGGTAACCGCTTATGGGTAATCGAAGCAGACAGATTTTCACAGACGCGATCTTTACCGCCCAGAATGGAAAAGCAGTTTTTCTTATCTACATTTGTTGAGTTTCCCTGAAATCCGTGGTGGCCTGTGCTTCATATGCATTCGTTGAACCGTTTCGGATGTAATGTCCGACTAGAACAAAAGACTATTTTGAAATGGCTAATATAGGGGCATTCAAAGTGGTGGTGTCAGTGATAAGTGAGATGACGCTTTCGGTCAGGCCAGGAGGGTTTCGTTTCTGCTTTTGGTCCCTTTGGCCATAACTGAGGCATGAATGGTGGAGTAAAATGTGCCCAACTGACATGGGGTGGGTTTACGTGCAAATCGTGTGGTACATTCTGGTACAGCTTTACGGTAGCCTGTATATAAAAACAACCAGTTAGAACGGTGGGGAAGCACGAGTAGGAAGTTTAAATATACTCCAAATGCCATTGGGTGGGAAGTATTCTACCAATCGGGATTCCTTGTATTTTGCATATAAGTCCGTAGCTGGTAAATAAATTTGATCGAACGTATCTTCCGGCTGCCACGAAATTCACGTTGTGTTCATCTGCTTGGTTTGGGTCGGAGTCATTTGCAGTATGTATCGGTAGTCCGTACTCCAGCTTTATTGCTAGTACCAACACGACGCAGTGGCTTTTATTATCTACCGTTGATCAGCCTGAAAATTGCTACCCATCACGTCACGTGTACTGTTAAGCGTCCACTTCAACCGTAATCAATCAGATGTATAAACCTAAATAGCGCTTATGCTACCCGAGAACTAAAGAAAGAGTCAATATTCTAGATATGCATAGAAAAGGAAATAGACAAGCAGAACGGCCTCGGAGGAATGATTACAAATACGAGGGGGAAAAAGTAATGTGATAGGAATAGAGCAACTTGAACTGTGCCTATCTTTGTCAGGTTTTATCAGGTGAATATCAGAAGTCGGACTGATTATCATGAATTTGGACTGTTGGGTTGCGGGCGAAAATCCACTACTTGTATGGGACCGTTCTCCCCTTCCCTTCCCACCCCCAACACCCCACGAGTTTCGAAAGTTTCAGAGGTTTGTGAATTAGGTGATCGAAACCTATTCAGAGGGTTTTGAACTGCATAGCGTAAGCCCACTTGACCTCGAAGATTCAATAGGACTTAATCAACCGAGACTTAAGGATAACGGAATGCTGAATGTCGAACTGGAGTGGGAAAAGTTATTAACTGATTTTGACAATGAAAATAATTTCATATTCAGTTTTAGGTCAGTTGATTCAATCCTCTCTCTGAATACTTCACCGCTCACTTGATTGTGTGGAACACATAATATTCAACCCATTCCAAAAACGTGAAATAATCGGTATACAAACTGAACGATGCAGTTGGCAAATTTTGACAAATGGTTGGTCCGGTCGATTGTTTCTCACTTGTCAACCGCAACCGCATCGAGAATCACTTCAGCGAGACAGGTCGGATTACAAAATAGTACGGATTGACCAACCTCAATTGGGAAGTCCCACCACGGGCTATTCCCTATTTTGAATCTTCATCACTAGACATTAGATGATCTGCGGCAGTCAGGTGATCAGCATCACAGTTTTTCAAGCAGAAGGTGACGGGTTCGAATCTTCCTACCAGCAACTGACTTCGCCACTAGGCAACTCTCGAATGACCGTAAAGCCATCTCAGTAGGGGAAAAAGTGAAATACAAAAGATGAATCCACAGTAAATTATTCACTTTTTCACTAGTTCTGTGCCATGATGGGTACTGATTCTAGAAATAAGATTCTACTAACCAAAAGCATTAGTTGGAATTATTCACGAATTCAACTACGCTGATCCCAAGGTCGCCATCGGAGAAATCAGGCAACTCCTACCAGATGGATGTACCCTGATCATGCGATCGAATTCGATCTAATCTGTTGGTTGGAAATAATGTGAATAGTATAAAATACTTGTTATATAAACGCGACGTATACGCTTTGTTTCGATGGACGTCAAACTGCCTGGCTCACACCAGTGACACATTATGGGGGTAAGCATGTCCGCTACTCGCGCTGTACCACTGTTAGAGTAATACATATCAAGAAACTTAGAATGGTTATATCTCTCGCTCACTGGCGAATAGAAGCCTCACGATAAAAGGTATGAACACTTTCATTTGGCTTACGCTGAATATCCACAAGTGAACACAGTTGACAACCACGTGGGTGTGACGAATAACAGCTATATGCTTACAGACAATTGGTTTTCATTATGCTGCAGACAAATATTGATTCCAATGATTTCTGAAGACCTATGGTAGTCTCGGCTCAGATTGCTGATTGCCGTTGAGCTTGCTGTTCACATTGTAAACGTTTTATCATCACTCGCGGTGATACACGGGCTGACAATGTCACCTTGACTCGTGATAAAACGTTTGCTATCTATTTGCCAAGCTGAACGATCGGAACATGATGAAAATTGATTACATTCATTTGTTTTTGTTTGTTGTTCTTGCATTAGTCTTCACAATTTCTATCACATATAACACATCTTTAATTCGGATTTGCAGAATACATCCGGATTTTCCACTCCAATTTTCAAGATAACCTTTTGTCTTTTGAAGCTTTCTCATGGCATAACATTTACAACCAAATTTTACGCAGTGAACAAACTGTCACGATGCATGATTATCGATTTGGACGAACGTAGAGTCCGTAGAAATTCTTCTGTGGCCACACATTGAAGTAATCATAAATCCGGACAATTTTTTCGCGATTTCATGGTCAAATTTCCGCGTTTCCAGCGACTCTATTGGAATGAGTTTGTTTTTTTATAGGTGTGTGGCCCGTTTTTACTTGAATTGCGGAACGTTATTCAAACTCGATGACTTTTTCCGACGTGGGTGGTTACTAATGCGTTTTCGTCACTGAAAATCCTCGGATTATTTTTGCTAGCCTTGGCCTGGATTGGAATGAACTGACCCAGTTAAAAAAGCACATACAACAAACAGGCATATCACGTGCGAGTTGTGTGATTCAGAAACATGATTTGATAACTGAGCGAAAATTTCGTCAATGGCTTTAATTCACCTGAAGGAATTTGTAGACTTCGAAAAACAAGCTGAGGTTATTAGATGATGGTTGATATCTGTCGAACGATCGAAAAACCTGTAACCGAAGACGTTGGCACTGTTTCAACCTGGCCAAAAACATGCCCAACTACATCCGTGTTTACCGGCACCTATGGCTCGTACGGGAAGGTATTCCGATTGTAGTTAACCAAAGGGCAAGTTCATCTGCCTGGATTTGAGAATTTTCACTCCTTTGTCCAACACCTTCTGGTCAAATTCTACGATAGCATTTCTTTACAGAATTATATATTATGTATAATCCAGTCGATATCACGAGAGTTGGGTGCATGTTTATCACGAGGTAGCACTCAGTGGCAGTTAAATCTGAATCGACTGAGGACAACACAACCAAAGTGAACGTTATGCTGTTCTTATTAGTAGAGAAATTTCGCTTCATCTCTTCGAATGCATGCTACTGAATTTCGAAATATCTCCCTCTTGGCTAACGGAATGGTGATCGAAAGAATTCTACTTTTGACCGCGAATGACTGAGATGAGGATTTTTTGTTTTTACAAACAATTCAGTTACAGTTAGAAATGCCGATAATTAAGGCAGGATGGTGTGAATTTCACAGAAGTTTCATGATTACCCTTTTTTTGCATGATCAACTCAGTCTACCTTATCCGCCTCTCTGTCTTACGCTCGTACTTTTAGCGTAACGTTGATTCCAAATTTCTGTCATCAACCTCGTGAGGAGAATAGAATTCATTTTAGTAGTAGGAGATTGAATGTTTACATGAAATAATTCACCATTTGATATCATCGCTCAACTCACGATAAAGAAACCATGGAAGCACTGTACAGCTGTTTCATCCTTGTTAGGAATCATCAGCAGTGCATATCCACCGCTCCCGAACTGGGACGCGAACCCGAACAAGGACGAACGATTCTGAGTCGAACGCCTTAGCCATTACGCGTACGAATGAGTTTATTTTTCTGATATGCATATATATATATATATATATATTGTAAGGGTAGTGGGTACTGACTCGTCATAACATCTGCCAAGGTCAGAAATCAACAAAGCTGCTCTGATTTTGCCCTGGTTACGACAGTCGATAAGCGGAACAAAAATGCTGCATGAGAAAGTCTATGTGGGCCGAGGGACCGAATTAGCTGGAAGAATAACCAACAATTGAGTGTTGCTCATCGAAGACTAATTTAAGCTATCTGGCTATGATTAATAAACTAACTTTTGTCTGTTCGACTTGGTTTTTCTTACTAGAGTTGGTGCGAACTGGAGATAGCGACCCTGAAATAGGATCGAATGAGGACTCGCAGCTGAAGTAGAGCAGATGTCTCTTCATATTTTCAGTCTCATTATATATATATATATATATATATATGTAGCATCAGATTGCAATCTTGGTAATATCAGAACCACGGCTTAAAGGAAAATAACAGGAGAACACAAAATCAAAAGAGCTGTGCATGTAAGATTAATCAACCGGATAATCTGTCCCAGACTGTTCTTCCACACTATCGGTTATCCAGTAAATTCATGGTCTCTCTGTGCAGATTGTACTAATCAGCTATTCAGACGGAATTAGCAAGGTTGCCTTAGAGTCTCCCCATTGAAAGCTTTCGATCAGCGGACTTGGTCTTCGAGAGGGAATAGCCAAACAGAAGGTTGGGAAAAGCTTTTAAATTCGGTGACGGGTATTCCAATTCATGCATCTGTTTATCTATCCAGATAAGAATGTCAACAATTTCCAAGACTTTTAAAACAACTAATGACTCTAACCCCCTAGGACGTCCCGAAGATAGGCATTTTGCATACGTTTCAACCATCTACAATGAACCACTCTTCATTCCTCGAGATCTGGATGATTACCTCCCGCAATTTGCATCAGAATTATTAATTGACTTTTGCGGTCTACCGCGCCGTTTGAATCACACTCCGCAGTTATCGGGCGATCGTGCGGCACTTTGGAGCATTCCGTATTATGCCTGGAAGAGATCGGGCACCATCTTTTTTGACAGCACTGCGCTTCTAGGCGTGTATCCAACCAAGTACGAACTGCGAAACTGTATGTGCTTCCGAGATGAGCCAGCGGCCCATTGGGTTTGATTCATTCACTTCCTCCGGAATAATTTACCCATTAGATTGAATAAATTTCCTTCCGCCATCCACCTACTTCTTTTTCAACAAAGCAATTTTATTTGTCATTTTCAGAAAGATGATCACTGTCGACCGATGGACGCCAAGTAGAAAAGTTGACGGGTTTGGATGAATTCGCACCTGCATTTGTCAAGTTGAAACGTTGTTATTCGGTTGATCACCGCCGACCTATTCCGTCATGTAGGTCGGCATTTGCAAATCATTCATTAACCCGCCGAGATTTTAGGATTTTGATGATCCATCACTTGGTTTTGCTCGCCTATTGATCAGTTTGCAATAATTTAGCCACTAACTCATCCCGCAAGGTTAGAGTCAGAGTTAAGAGTCAGGTAAGTGGCACGAATTTTCCAACTTATCGCTTTAGGATTTTAAACCTTCCCGATATAGCTTATTGTGTTTTGCGGCTTTTGATAGTTTGTCATGTGTTTGTCCGATTCCTCAGTGACCTACCATCTATTCAGAATGAAATCCCCAAGGGCAATGACGAGCACAATCGGTTAGTCAAAAAAAACTAGTGGGATCATTGTCGATGCCGGTTGTCAATCCCCTCGAGGCCGCCACATTATTGTTACATGGCACCACAGGATTCGGAGCGGTCCAACAATTGTATGCGAACGACCAAATCATCGAGGTTTTTTCAGTTCGTTCATTTTTCTGTATTCCGATAACAAGAGAGAACGTCGAATATGTTCATTCTTATTGTTTCATCGGTAAGTTATGAATCAGTCATTTTCCAAAAAGGTCAAAAAAGAACCGATAGCTGCGAGAACGTTTTCGCCGAAAAAACGGTTCCGAAATAATTTGAGTTCTTTTTCGCATTCAGAAACACTTGTGTATTACGGGATTGGTCATTTTTATGGATCGATTTTTCAACAGAATAGAGCACAAGCTGGTAGTTCACGGGTTGCCGATCTAATGGGTCGGTGAGGCTAATGAAAAAGGAATCGGGGACCACCATGTCATGTCTTCCACACCGATTGTCAAAGCCACCTACTTTCCCCGGGGCCAAAGTGTTTGCTTGTGACTTGTATCCATTTATTCATATCGGATACAGTTTCGTAACTGGACGCACATATTTTCATCCAAACAAATGTACGAGATGCGGACCAAGCAATGTCGTCTCGTATGGGCAAACTAAGTTACTATTCCCCATTTAAATGAATATTTCGTGTTATTGGAATGAATTCCCATGGGATGTATCCTTTGCAATTACCTTATGGGTTCGAATACTTACCCGAACGAGACTACCAGTCACATGACAGGTTGGGGGTTTTCACCTCGGGGCGAACTTTTTAAAGGATTTATGTCATACATTTTCCTGATAGCATTATTTTGTCTAAACCTTGGGCCCGTCAATGCTCTACAACATTCCAAGTGATAGCTTTTAAGTTCGACGAAATTCACGTCGTTTCCAGCTTTGTCCGAACCTTCGGCAAAATGTCCCAGTGCCCGGAACTTACAAGCAACTGGGGGAAGCTTAACCACACGCTATCACCCAGTGCTCGTGCATAGGGTATTCAATATGTACATATTACAATAAAACTCGTCATTTGTATCACCCCACCACTTTTGCGAACCAGCAGCGCGACCTCATTCCGTAATTTCAGCGTTCAACAGTCCAGCTGCCCAAAAATGTCAAGCTTAGCGTAAAACTAATCCCAGATCGGAATTACTGAAGTTATCACCGAAGTTCTCTGTTTCCCTTGGCAATTGGTAAACCTCCTATGAAGTTAAATGAAATCAGCGTCCGCATTTTAGGAGCAGCGGTTGCAAGATTGGGAAGGGGCACACCGATCAGTTTTAGAAATGGTTACACAAGATACGGTGACTAAAGGTGTAAACTTTAGAGTCACGCAACAGATAGAAAAAAGTGGACGGGAAAAGTTCGAAAGGTCAGTGGGGTAACGTTCACTAGTCAATCAGCCACGGATCATTAGACATGAGCTGTGGTTCTGACCGGGCTAATTAAGTGCTGAATAGACGTATGTGTGCAAGCGGGTGCGTGTGCGTGTGTATTTGTGTGTGCAGGCATCGGGTTGTCTCCATGCGTGCCAATTTAGGTCTGATAGTGAAGGTTGGATAAGCATTGCGTGACCAAACTTTTCTATGTCATCCGTGATCTGAATTTGGATTAAACTATTCCGTGAAATGTTTCACCATAGGCCAAAGTTTGTAACGCAAGCGATTACAGATGTAGTTAAAGAATAACAAGCATCCACTACATGCTTTATCATTTGGAAGCAAAGTTGAACATACATATCTGATTGAAGATGGCCATCTGATGGATTTTTTAGCGGTCACACAGCATTTAATCATCTCTTTACCTTGGCCTTTGATGCATACGTTACAGATATGTTCACAGAGGCTAGCTCTGTCCAAAACTGTGAATAATTATGTTCTGGAGGCGAATAACTTGAATTAAGATCAGCAGCGAAATTCAAAACCATTGACCAATGGTGAGTATTTCTCAGCTGGTTGAGGTTACAGGCTGTCTGTTACGCTTGCCAGGTTTCTGGTTGTATGAAAGCATTGTTTGGCACGCATTTCGGATCGTGATAGGCTTATCACTCGTCCGAAAAGGACTATATATATATATATATATATATATATATATTGACTGGCATCGACGACTGGTCGTCCTATCACCGTTTGAGTTGAATCGGTATGTTTTTCATGACATGTTTCGTGAATGAGTGGACAGGACATATCCCATGAGCGCTAAGGCCCACTACAAAAGAAGGAGGGCCAAAAACCATGACCCTGAAACTTGTCCGGATTTGGCAAAGAGTTCGAAGACACTGAATTCTCCTCTAGTACCCAAATGACCAACGAATCCGGAATTCGGATTTCCAACCCCTTTAGAGTGACAAATGATTGATCTATTTTCACCGTCAACAGTCGGTTATTTGTTTAAGAAATGATGTCATTGAGTTCACCTCATAAGGCCTAATAAAGGAACAACAATTGAATCATGTGATCAGCCGTTGCGATGAGGCAGTAACCGTCAGGGGTATTTATGAAACCCGTTCATTTTCCAGTAGAAGGCAGCCTCGTAAGAATGGTCAATAGCTAGGATCAGACAGTGTCCCGATCCCGTCATTCACATTAAATAGACTTTCTAGGTTCTTCGTTTGCTCGTAGAGGGAACGAGCTGTCAATTAGAGGGGGAGAATTCGAGGTATTTGCCACATAAGTGAACATATTTGGTCAGACCTAATACCACTGTGGGTTACAATCAATCTGGAGACAAACTGACTGTTCCACATACAAAAGGTGAAACACACACCAAACACCCACCCACCCGGTTGATTGAGGCATATTTTTCTTTCCTTCCCAAGGATTTCTCCACCTGCAATCCAGTTGCTCGATGGTTGGAATAAGACAGAAAATAAAACTAACCCTAGAACTGGATGCTACTTAAACTTGTTCTAGCTTTGTAATCTTAAATCAACATGGGTGTAGCTATTCGGTCTGAAAGAGGTGGTATTTGTGGTCTCCGTATGTGTTTGCTTGTACGTGTGTTAGTGTGCACCAGTGGGCGTTAGCTTTCACCGAAGCCCGAAAGCGCTCAGTGAACAAACTTCTAAAAAGTAACAGTGAGAATATTAATAAACAAATAATAATAATAGTAATAGTGATATTAGTAGTGATAACAACAGTAAAACGGATGGAATTATTCGATCACAGACCTCTGTGGGAACGCAAAATCACAATGATAACAAGCTTAAACATGACCGGAGAATTTCCAAGTTTGCCAATCCACTTGTAAACTTTAAACCAAAGGGATGGGAATTTCTTTATAATGCAAAAACTAATGAGTAAATGTGTGTATGTGGCAGAATCGCTAACACGTTTTGGAAATCCGCCCGAGGTGGATTTATACACCGCTATAGGTTTTACCTTGAATGCAAAGAATTCCCCGCCCAAGGGCTTCGTATGTACCAAGGTCAAATTTTCGATGCTGACCATAGCCACGTAGTAAATTTAGTCAGATTTTTTATATGGTAGAAAAATCGGAAGTTGTTGCTGGGTGGTTCCATTTTGGGCGTATAATGCTTAAGTGGATTTTCCATTCTACCTAATATCTCGCACCTTGTGCCCCTTCAAACGATCATTCAGATGTGTCTGTGGCAAATTCGAAATCGGTCAAAAGGCTCGGCAGTTGTCCATCGGGCTGGAAGAATACCTATTAAATTGGTTCAATCTCAGGGGTTGCGCTTAGACAAATGGTAGGCCTTGGTCACGGCTTAGATCCTGGCCGGGTATTTGGTGCTATATACCAAATACCTCCAAATCGCTCCAAATGTGCCCGAATGCGGATACTCGCAACTGCGGCGGTGGTCAAGCGAATAAAACAGCGGAGTTTGATCCTGAAGGACGCAGGATCGAATCCCCCACGGTCCATCAAATTCACCACTTGGCAGTACTCTCCTGGTCACAGTCCACTTTCTGAGAATGACGCACACCGTTATCTCATTACAGCTGTCGCCGACTTTGATGAGTTGAAAAATTCCACTGGTAATATCCCTGGAGCTTTAGGGCTTGCTAGGTGCATAGATGTATCAGTAAATACCATGAGTTTATTTGCACGTTGTACGCAGCAACCAAAACCGATTAATCATGCGAGAACTCCGTCGTCCAGGTAAACGTGTCCGAACATGGAAAATAAAAACCGACCAAAACAGGAAAATTTCATGCGCGTTTTTCGAACGGTCTTAGAACTTATTCTATTCTTGATTCATAAGTGGTAATAAGCTCGCTTGTCTATCAAAACACCTTTTCTATCGTGTATTCTACCCACGAATGCGAGTGCATGTATAGTCTGAAAATAATTGTTTGTTAATTGGGGCACTTTGTGTTAACTGAGATCCAACACTCATGTTCGATCACGAACAGAAAAATTCTCGTTTAGGATGAATCTTGATTTGCATCAAAGTTGATCAGGAGTCAAGGTCTTTTAAGCGCACTGAGTTAATTCCTGACATTGGTACCGTGACAGTGAAGCCGCAAACGAGAAACAGTCGAATCTTTTGACACCACAATTTAGGAGACTAGCACCTAATTTCAAAACGTCGGTCGATTCAACGTTTTGTAAACAAACTTTTCAAGCCTTTTAAACTAAACAAGACCACCATTTACGTCACGTTAAACGAATAAACTATGCAACAGAACGCTTTTCATCATGGAACTTAATCATATCCGAAAGTGGCCACAGCGGTATCCATGTTCATGTAATAATTTTACGACAAAAGTTTTTTGCCCTAATCATGACGCAGATTACTATCGAAATTTCGTGCAACATCCTCTAGATGGATTTGAGTAGTAGTTAAACGCTCCAAATTTCATCAGAAATGTAACATGAATTAATCGCATAACAAACCAGAGAATATAATTATTCTATCCAGTAGTAGATGCTGAGCGTTTCAATTTAAGGACCTGTAGATTTTGTTCATCAATGAATGGCATGTGTTGATCTGCAAAACACTTACAAAATGAACATTTCTAGAAAGAAACTCTCTGACAAAGTTATCCCACGTTCTAATCCCCGCCCGAATAATATTAGAGAATCGTTACCGATGGGTCAAAACGAATGCATTCCGAATGGCGAGAATTTTTGTCGTTATGGTAGCGAAGATATTCCTTTCATCCAAATAAATTTGTCAATAGAAGAAATGCAGTGTCTCCAAAAGAAGCTCGGTAATTCACTTTACCAGAATTTGTTAAACACGTTTTCCACAGCAAAGTGGTTTTCGTATAATCCGACGTCTTCGGATAAAAGTACACTTAGGTGGTGGATATGCTCCATTTATAATCTTACCGCAAGCGGAATCTTGATTCGACTCAAAGTGTTTCATGTCGTGGTGTGTTAATTAAAGGAGTTACTTGTTCAATAAATACTGACTTCGAAATCCTAAAGCTTCTTGGAGTGTGAAGTAAAAGCAATTTCATCTAGGATGTCCCGGGTGACACATCGAAATGATCAAAATATTACTGAACGATAGTAGTGAGACCATCGTGAATCACTGTTTACTGTTGTTGGATTCCTAGGAATACACGCTCCAAAGTGCTGTGAATTAATCTCACTTCGTTCTTCCTAACGAGCTCGTGATGACTCATGGTTGGGATGCACATACGATGACCCAAGTGGGAAGTCGACTGAATTCCTAACCTATTTGCTCAGTAGATAACTTCGAAGCATGCCACGTATTACCTAGAAGATTTGCCCATTCTTGGTGGGTAAAAGGAACATGAATGCAAGTATCTGCTTCCCTGTGATGTCATCTACTTGAGTGGAAATTGCTCACACGACGCTTGTTGCATGATTTTCGCCAAGACCTTAGTAATATAAGTGGAGGTTTAAACATTTGGCCGTTGACCTCTGTGTCCGAATCCGGTTAGTCTACGCTGTTCATCTGGAAACACCAACCACCACTCAAACGCAAGCACATGCGCACACACAAACTGAACAAGAAAGTATAAGTTTTTTCCACGAGAGTTGTGTGGCTTCCTTAGGTGAATCATTTTATCACCTTCATCGTTGAAAAATGCAACTCGCACACACGCAGATACGACCACTTACGTATACACAAGCACAGAATTTTCAAAATTTTCATTCGCCTGATCTTGCATGACTCACGTGATCATGCACATTCCCCTAGTTTGTTCATTCACCGTATCGAGCAAATTTCCTCTTTTTCAAACCACGGACGTGACTACGAAATCTTATAATGATAAGGTAAACAATCTCGTCTTCATGTGTGGTAATTCTGTTCGAATAAAAAGCCGGCGACCAAAATATGTCGAAGTTACTGAGAAGTTCTATAAACAGAGATGTAAGCAACTAGGCTGATTGATTGATTGAATGAATGAATGACTGTTTGATGGAATAATTTACTCATTATTGGTAAATGCCTAAGGAAATACTTCTGGCCACCTAGTTTCACATATAGCCGTTTGGCTTCGTGACTAATCACGTAGATTTCGTGACGCTATACAATCGTAAATGGGTGTGTGTACTGGGTTATGGCACCACCTTTGAAAAGGGCATTTTCCTAGTTTAGTGACGGAAATCAACGTCATCCGAAGGATCTGAGAACGAGAGGTATAGATAGAGAGGGATGGTTGAAGTTGCTTTGAGCGTATTACTTGTTCGTGAATAGAACCGGAACAAAGTACTCTGGTTTTGCTACAGACCAATTCCCCTGATAAGCGCAGTAAAAGGATTGTGTCCCTTATACTGGATAGCGGACGCTAGTTGGGTGGTGATACCTTCAAATTTTCCAACAAAGTTGTATGCAATGGGTCAGATAATACTCGTCAAGTGGACATCTTAATATTAGGTTTCTTTCGAGACAGTCTACTTTTTAGACATCCCATTACTGTGTCGAAGCTTCAGCGAAAGAGAGCTTTAGCAAAAGATACTCTGCAGTGTTTGGTTCATCTAACTTCTTTTTATTCAGGTATATTTCTCAGTGCAGGAAATCTACTGATAACTGTGACCTTGAAACTGGGAGTGATATAGAACCGCACGAGTTCTCATTAGGTTACTTATTGGAACCAGCCCGTTACTAGCAAGTTTTATTGTACTCTAATCTACTTAGAGGCTTTCAATTATCGCTGAATTAGGTCTTCATAGTAAGGACATATGGCGTTCCGGAAGCTCCTTTCTTACCTCTAAAATGATATGGCTTCCATCCGCCTATCAGAAGTGTCAGTTGCCCCGAGGGATGAGATAAAGGAAAGGTAGAATGGCATCATAGTGCTTTATGCTAGCCTGTGGACAAATCAGTCTGAGGTAGGGTCAGATTGTCCTTTGTGTCACGCCAGCGTGCGTGTTACATCTTGCCAGTAAGTTGCTATTTACGACTGGTAAAACGACTACAATCTAGAACAAATTGTATGAAGGAAATTAAACCAACGCAAGACTAAACTTGGTCAGAAAAGTGATTGTCGAATGCAAATTACAAATCTTGGAAACACAAAAGTTCAGTGGAGCTTTCGCATGGTCATTCTGTCCAGCGAATAATTGGCCATCGGTTTTACAAATGGTCTATGTGTATTAACAAACTGAACAAATGATTTAACGTAACTGGCGAATTTGTCTTTAAATCTTAGCTGTTTTCCCACCATTGCTAGCTGTGAGGAAATAGGTACAACATTTATATCATGATTTGTTAGGAATCATCAGGTCCTGGGTAGCGGTGGCCAAGTGGATAAGGTCGTGGTGTTTGGGCGTAAATGTCGCGGATTCGGGTCCTCGCACCGCCCCTCAACTTCCCCACTTGGCAACCCTATACCGGCCGCGGCCTCCTTCCTGAAAATGATGTGCACTTCTATTTCATTATTAAAGAAGGAAGTGGAAGATCACAGATTAATTTGTACTCGAGCGCGGAATGAACTATTGAGGACTAGATAAAGCAATCACAGACGCTATTTAAACCAATTTTTATAAGTTTTACACGTTTAAATGCGTGTATAAGAATTTCTCAATACTTCCATTGTAACTAAGCGAAAAAAAACTTCGCTTTTATTTCAGCCAATAACTGGAGCTGTCCGACAATCTGGGTCTTCCATCAAAAAAACAATTATGGTTTTATTCACTTTGGTGCAAAATGTTTAAGGACTTGATGCTGTTTACCAAATACAATGTGACGGTCAAAGTGGATTCACTCGCACACTTTTCGAAAAGAGGAAACCGTTTCTGTGTTACCCTTTGGTGTGCGAAGAATCACAATTCCTCAGTAACAGGATAACAAGTAACCCCAGTATACGATTTTACTTTTTTCATTAATGAAACAAAAATACGCATCGCTTTTAGGGATGGGCTTCGGTCAACAAAGGGCTGCCAAATTTCGAAGCCCACTGGCGGCAGAAAGGCTCGAACCCTTGACCTTTAGGTTGAGAGCCTAAGACCATCATTGATCGGAGGAAGGAGGATTCGGTTCTAGACCCCTCCCCTCTTCCCTCACACCAAATTTTTGGTAAAAACTATCACAAATTGAAATAAAGGCTTGTTGATTAGTGAAAACCCCTTCTTTTCTGACCGAAGTTGAGCCCAAAATAAATTTTAGCCTCCATGTAAAAGTTTGCAATTCAGTGGAGTGCGGTGGCCAAGGTGATGGATAAGTTATTGATGCGTAACCACTATGAAGGCTGGTTTTCTAAGCTGTAGTCCGCTTTAAAGTTTATTTTATTATAGGCCAAAGCTGAGAGGTGACAAAACAAAGTAACGAATAGTGACACGCCCAAATCAAATGCATGTCTAAGTACACGTGACTGGCCAGTTAATGACCAATCCAAACACAGTGCCGAGTCGTTCGCCCTAAGCCTAGTGTAATCAAGGAAAACAAATGACGAGAAAACAAAAAGCACTGTTTGTTAAACATTTATTCAGCAGTCTTTGCAATAGTATATCGAAATAAAACAAGTGACGTACAAATGAATTATCATCCAATGGGTATAAGTCACACTAGTATACTTTTACTACTGTGACACCTATGGCCTAAAAGGGAGAAAGAGGACCAACATATCCAATGATGTGTAGTATTCGGACAAAAATATAACAGTTCTTCCCACCTCGGACAGATCGAATGCATTGGTTGGTGGAGCACGTAATATAACATAACATAAGATACCCAATGCTAGCCTCATAAAATTTATTTTGTGGGATTGCAAAACAGTTGTAGACATGCAAAAAATCCTTTGTAATTTGCATTGGACACCTCCGATATCCAAGGGCTTGGTGACTTATCAGTTGATAAGTGAAGCGACACTCACTCATGATCTGAAGTGAGTAATGTTGACTAAAGGTCATGCACTGCGTGTAAGATAAGAAGTGTCCCGAAAGGTACTGAGGTCTTCAAGCAGACTGACGGTTACAACCCATTTCCACTAGTAACCATAAGGATCAAACTAACGGAAATCCTTTATTTTTGTCACTCAGTTATTCACCATCTGTGTTCTCGTTTTTATGTATATTTTGCATATGGGTGTAATGGATTGGGTTTGTCCCCTTTCCCGTTATGGCCCACTACACTGTAAAGAGAAAAAACAGGCAATCATGACCTTCAAAATCACATAAGATTTCAAAAAATATTTCCATTCTTCCTTCTCCTGGCTCATCGAACCATTGTGTCACTACACCATCCGTGAATTTAATCCCCGAAACAGTCCACTCTACTCAAGGCACACATTTAGGAGTCATATCTCAGCCGACTGTGACGATTTCCGCAAATTCTTAGCTTTCTGTATATAGAATGACTGTTGATTTACTTTGGACGTTTCCACACCCGTTTCCAATTTTATCGATATTGTTCTTTGAGGCATTGATCTTTGTATTCCACAGTTGTACAAATCAAACAACCTCGAGTGATGTATTCACGCATACGATCATGCTGTACGTTCGAAGAGCCTAACGTTTCGCTTCTGTCGTCGCTAGCCTATTCTTGCTTCCCACCTTATCTTCCTGTATGCTAGAAGCCTATGTTCAGCAACTATAGATAGAGCCAAAAGGCTGTTCGTTTGCTGCAAAACAGAATAGTTAGTCTTATCTGCCACCGGTAGCCGAAAATTTTAGTCCTTTTTAAATCGGCCTCCCATAGTTTCTGCTCTTCCAATTCACCCCCCATCTGTAATTCCTCTGGTAACCTTGTTTGAGAACCACACTTGAATGCCGAGGTTTCTACTTCCCGGTTTGTCTCCAATTCCACTTCCCACAATTATCCCACATCTAGCTTCTTTCTCTTCCACTCTATTCCTAACTCGCATTAGCACTAGGAAGATTCATTAAGCACTGTGTTCCTCTGAACGTCTCCAAACCATCCGGTCCGGATGGTATTCCACTCATCGTCTTTAAAATGTGTGTCCCTGAGTTAGCGCCTCTGTTACATCGTCTCTTCTGCCTTTCCGTAAAACGTTTTACCCTTCTAACCTCTAAGAAACACCATGATATTCTCTATTCCTACATGCGGCGATCCTTCCGACTCTTACAACTATCGACAATTTCCCTCACTTTTTAACGACTTCGAATATTGGTGTGTTCTGCAGCTCAATTGGGGAATTTTCGAAGTTCTGTGAGCGCTGAGCTACATCGATCAAACCGAAAGGATATTTGCTACACAAATGCATGAACACAAACTTGCCACAGAATACATGGTCCTCCTCCACTAATATCGGTCTATGCAGGTCAGGAATGACATGCATTCAACCTGGACACGGTTTCCGTGGTGGATTAAGCGAACACAAGATATTCAAGAAGATTTCTGAAAGCTTGGCACTTGTTGACAAATTCCGCCAACAAGCATATTGAACTGGACCAAATATACAAGCTAGTAAAGTGCAAAATTGAAATGGATTAGTCGACGTCGAATTTTCAGAGTTCGGCAGAAGCGGAGCCATTTCAAGCTTGTAATATCTAACACTATTTTTAGTTAAAAAGCATCTCAGAACTACATTAACAACAATGCCAAAGTTAATAACATTGCTAGTTCAATGCCGAAACCATAGCAACCTGCAATGCCGACCTACTATGGGGAAGCGTTACTTTCAATACAACCGAACAGAACGGTGGTTGCCCACGCATGGATGATGTCAATTAGAGTGGTAATGAAACGTTTGCGACCTAAACGCCAAACTCGGTGCTCACAGAACTTTGAAAATTCCCTCATATCTGTTATTTCCAAAGCAGTTAAAACTCTTACCCCGAATAACTGCTTTCATTTCTCGAAGACGAAGGACTACTGAGCTGCCGTCAGTATGAATCTAATTTCTTCTTTCAAAGTGCGATCTATTGGCCCTTGATTTGCACTCCTGGTCAGTTTCAATTGACAAACACGGAGAGATGCAGTGGTCTCTGTGAAATAAAGCCCGATCGCTGTTCTGAATTTCTACTCACTAATCATTCGGTCACTGCTATAAATCGATATATTTCGTTCCCACCAGCTTAAAAGAGAATAGAAAAGCTGAATCGACGTAAAATCTTGTTTCACTAGGTGAAAACATCGAGAAAGATTACCCACAGTAGTCGAAACGTTGGCGCATTACATCTAACAACAACGCTGTTATTAACATTATATCATTCACAATTAAAACCAATACACGGCTCGTCGATTTTCCGATACACTCCTTACATCATTTGGTCCCGATATAAAACATAGCCTTGTTGACCAAACAAGCATCACCTCACAGTCTCCTTTGACATGTCGATGGTTTTCGGTCGCGTTTGAATTGGAGGCCTTCTGGCAAAATTACCGGCATTCCGATTTGCCCCGGCTCCCTCAGTAAGCGAACCATCTCTGTCGGCGGCGAAAGAGTTTTGTCTCAGCCACTTCCTGTAAATGCTGACGCTACCCAACGCTCAGAACTTCCGTCCACCTCCTTTTATATATTCATTAATTACCTTCCGGCCACTACCATTCTTTTGACGATTACGTCGCTCTGCATTTCTGCCTTGCCCACACATTTTTCGTCATGCAAACACTAACATCGATCGTGACCGTCATGTCGCCGATGTATCGCAAATTCCGATTTTGGACACATCTGTTTCTAGGACTCTAAAAGCCACGTCACTTTTAATGCTTCCAGAGCCTCTTTTCTTTCAATTTCCTCGAAACGTCATTCGTTCTCCCTACATCTGTCTTTTGATTCTTCCATTTCGGGTTTTGCAGATTCTGTTTCTCCTCTGGGCTTATCCACTGGTTCTTCCTTGTGCTCGTCAAGTTGTCTTCCTCTTCCATACCAGACTTTTCTTCGCTCTAGCTCATCTCTGCCATACAAAGCTCAAATCTGCTCCGTTCTTGAATGCTGCAGTCACGCAGGGGTTGGGTTTCATCTACTTCGCTTTCCCCTTCTTTGATCGACTTCATCGAAAGTCCCTCCGGCTGATCGATGATCTTTCAGTAATATCTACTTTGCAGTCACTGACCCATCATCGGGCAGCTGATTCGCTATTCGCTTTCTACCGATATTACTCTTTTGTTCTTCGGAACTTCTGTCAGCAGCTCCTGTTTCGGTAGCCTTTTCCTGCTCTTATCGCACACAGGCAGCTGGTCACTCTTATCGAGTTCCCGGTGTCTGGTTTCATACTTCTTCCGATCGTCTTTTTCCTCCCGGACTTCTACACTCCCCCCACACACGTACAACCCTTTACTCTTCAGGATCAGGATCAGTGAACTGGCTTATAAGAGAATGCTTCCCTCACTTCCTCTCCTTGCACTATGGTATGTTTTTTGACCATAGGATTTAGCAACTGTACTGCATTTCACGTTATGCATATTGAAAAACACCCGCCCCCGTTGAAAGAGTTGTTACCGTCTACATGGTCGCCATCTGATAATGCTAATGCCAAGTCTTCCGAACTAATTACTAAATATGTGATTTCATTACAAATCAAATCTTATGAAAGCTGTGAACATCAGAAAAATAACTGGGGTAATTGTGGGGAGTCTAATTGGGAGTTACATAATGTAGTCCGGTACAGCTTCACGCTACCCTGCCCAGACAACCAACCAATAAGAACCGTGAGGACAAGCGGTCGTGAAATTCAAACATTCCTCGAAAGCCATTGGATGGAATTCACCCCACCAATCAGGATATCTCCTATTTTGCATATAAACGTATGAGTTGTAAACAAAACTCGAAAGTGCCTCCCGGCTGCTGTGGTCTTCTCGTGGTCTTCGATCGTGTGGTTTGGGTAGAAGTCAGTCCCGTGTCTGCTGATAATCGGAATCCTCTAATTATTGGAACCGGCAGAATTACGTATATTAACTTCAAGCGCAATCATTGCAAACATCTTGAGCAAATCTCATCCACATTACAATCTAATATTTAAAATCCCTAATTTCTATATCAAAAGCAAAGACAAATTTTCAGCTTTTGTGGGAATGATGTATTTTTGAACAATCATCTTTCACATCAAACAGTGCGCAGATTTTTCCTATGCACACAGCTTACGCCCAGTAAATACCGATCTCGCAAGAGTGCACGATGAATTCTATGTTCTGGCTCGTTATGGGTGTGTATGTATTCGTGCGACATAAAACAAGTAACCTAAACAGTAAATGAATTCGGTGATCATGAAATAAAATGTATGGGAGCGTACCCACAATGGACACTATCAGTGAGGGGGTTTACTTGACAAACAGAATAAATAAGGTCGTATCTAGCGAAAATAATTATGCAGTGAAACAAAGCTGTTTCCACAAGTACAAATTTCCAACAAAATCCGTAAACATGAGATTCCACCTTGTTTCATCTCACTAATTCACCTTGTATTCTCGTTCGTATGTGTTGTGCTTCGATTGTCTAAATGTGACCAAATATTTGGCGTCTATCGGGGTGCTGTTTTGTCAGCAGTTTATTTTGCCAATGGATGGCTAGACAAAATTCTCTCGGAAACACATGACCGATTTTGGAGTTAATGAAGTTCGTTAGTTATGTGTGCACGGTACTTCCCTGCCCGGCCATCCATAATTGTGTACTACCTCTGATGTTCATCATACTTGTCATGCGTCATTCGCATTTCATACCTTCACGTTACACTTCAACCACTTTAGTGAGAATAAACTGTTTGCTCAAGCTCCACAATGAGGTATTCCATACCGGTTTGTTATGAGCTGATTAGAAAATTTTCCCCCAACCGCGACATGTCACAACTCGTCTAGTGAAAGCTTTCGGTCAACCGAAGTATCTGGCTGAAACGATTGCTGTTTGGTTTTCACCGAATGGGACCAATTTTTTAGCCTAGTAAGAGGTGGATATTAAAGAATGCGCACACCCGATCACTTTTATTTCTAATCAGTGACGGATGAAGTTCAA
Organism: Fasciolopsis buskii; assembly: GCA_008360955.1. NCBI lineage: Eukaryota > Metazoa > Platyhelminthes > Trematoda > Plagiorchiida > Fasciolidae > Fasciolopsis > Fasciolopsis buskii. The sequence continues at coordinate 52,521 of LUCM01000691.1, read as the reverse complement.
CAAACCGTTGAGTCTCTCCCTGGTAGCACAATAGCTAAGGCGCTTCACTGAAAACCGTTCGTCCCAGGTTTGCGTTCCAATTTGGGCGCGGTGGACATGCACTGCTAACGATTCCTAACAAGGATGCAACAAGTGCACTTTGCTTCCATGGTTTCTTAATGGCGAGTTGGGCGATGATATCAGATGGTGAATAATCTAATGAAACCATCTAATCTCCCTCTGCGAACACATTTTTCTCCTAGTCAACGACTATGTTACCATTCTGTTCTTTTAACTGTACCTGTTTACATTAAATAGCCCGCGGATGTGGGCAGTGGCATATGGTGCATCCGCAAATGCGCTGGTTTACTCAGACCCTTTCGGAGTTTTCTGCTTCGCTGCTTTTTGCAAGCTGCTGAAGTCTTTTGGTTGTCATCAAGGAAGCCATATGAACAAAATTTCATAGCCAACTCTGACGAGCTCGTGTGGGAAGCGGGTGGCACAATGGTGGCGCACACGCCTTCTAGTTGGGAAGCCCCGAGATCGAACTCCGGGGAGTGATGAGCTCTAATGGGAGCGAAACTCTAGTCTGGTTCTTTCCAAGCGTACGATTGAATGGACGGCCTGAGATCCGTACGTGAGAATTGGAGCGCGAAGAGAAGCCAGCCAAGCAGGGGCAACACGATTTTGTTTGTTTTTTGGATGATAGTGCAAGTCAGTCGTCGATAAACGAATTCCTCGTCAGAAGGCTACTTCCGATGAGACCAGCTACTTGATCAAGTTCCCTCATGTTTAGTAGATTCCAGTGTAACAACGAGCTGTTGTTTGCTCCCTGTTATACCGTCACTTTACCAGAACTCTAACCTTTTCGCCGATCAAGGAACTACTATCATGATACTCGTATCTGACGATACAACTTTCCCATACTTAAGTCGATTTTTTAAATTTTTCCCAAGCCACCTAAAGTGGCATGAAAAGTAAGCTCTTTGGTAAATTCTATTGAGGAACTCAGATTTGCGGAAGTTGATAAAGGCTTAGTCCCATTTAGGTAGAATATCTGCTTCTTTTCCTGTAGTCGGGCGAGTACCTGTATCAAGTGAATGGTGAGTCCAATGCGAAGTCAAACCATAAACCACAAACATGGAGAAAAACTTGTGGTTTGTAATCTGATATTTGCTGATTTTTGCTACTACTACAAAATCCGAGGTGAGGTATGTATTACGGCTTTTTTAAGTGTGTGGTTTTAGCGTGTCTGTCTTTCTTCCCGGCTTGCCTGTCCGTTTGTTTATTTTGCAGTCAAATGTTGTCATACAGACGGAATGAGTCATGATGGCAAGTCGAACGTGAGAAGCAGCGCAAAACCACTGGTCTATATTCAACTGGGTACTGTTGAAGTTCATCAGGCCACATCGCCGAACTACATTGAAATAGATACCCAATTAAACCACGGTAGTAGAGCGTCACGTGTGTGCATATCCCCAATATCTAAAAAGCCAGGTTTGGTTACGGGGCGCGCTCCGTTGAAGTGTGCTCACAGGAAAGTTATCTTACATTTTCTGTATCCAAAAGTTCGAATCAAACACATCCGATGAATCCGTTTTATTTTACTGGGAAAATGCTCTAACCGACTAGGTTGTCACGTTAAATCCATCAAAACAAAAACATTATATACACCGATGAACGACGGTTATCCAACACAGATATCAATCTGGTTGGTATTATGTGATGAGTTAACGTGGCTGGACAGCTAAACGGAACAAGATCCAGACGAGGTGACATCCCTTCTATGCTGCACAGAATTTAACCTTCATGACGGTTCACTGAGGATGATAAGTGAATGCATTTTAATTCCCAGGCTGCTTTACGTAACCATTTTAAATGAGTTACATAAAGTATGAGCTGGCACTTGTTCAAGACTCAGAGGTTATCGGAACGCAAGTCCAATTTTGAACGGTCATCGGGATCCCGATCGTACAGCTATTGGAAATCTAATCGAAATGAACGAATTCCATCATAAAACTGTCAGTAATCACTGGTTGATATTCAAGAAAATTGTTGGGGGCACCTAAACCATCCTGTCACTGTAAAGGATACCAAATGCCCATGAAACACTTTTACGTGATTTGGCAATTCAGCTGATTCCTTCCATGCATGTGAGGACTGTAGTTGAGTGAATTGCGCATTTGTCATCCCCCAGAATGCGTTAGAGGTTTCGAGTCCCATATTCACTGGTCACTTTGGTGGTAGGTGGCAATTTGTTGTTGCCCTGCTGACCTAGGGAAACTCTTTGTGGTTCGGTACCACCCAAAGTTTAAAAGGTATGGTTGCTGGTTTCTCAACCCCACTCTAGTGGTTTTTAGCGGCTATTGCGTATGCTACTTCTTCTACACTGATACATAGATCGTAACGCAAAATAACCAAACTGATCTTCAGGACAGTGCATTAGGCCTCTGGTGCAAAACAGATCTTTCATCATTTTTTAACTTCCTTAATTAATGAAATAACAATATAAATCATTTTCCAGGAAGCTAACCGTGGCCAACACAGAGCTGCTAAGTGGAGAAGTTGTCAGGCAGTGGGCGGATTCCATACAACACGACCTTATCCGCTTGGGCATAGCCGGCTGGTGTATGTAAATCTTTGCTGAGTACACATTACCGGATTACACATTCTAAAAAACAGAGTTCGAACTTTATTTGCTAATGAGTTACGTGAGATGTGTTGCACACAGTGCCACTCAGTTGAACGAAACATCCTTTTGACCAGCGTTAAGATACCACTCATGAAAGTACTATTTTCTTTCACTCGTCTTATATTGCTCCATAGTAGATAATTAAATTGAAATCCTTATGTGAAGTGGTTTGTTCTCCATCCTAATGTGGAATAAGTGTGTCGCTGCTATATCTGCGGAGCATCTCAGCTGAACCTTGAACTGGTGATTAATGCGGCTAGGATCGGAATATCTGCTGAATCTAAGTGGATCAGTCAAACGGACATCATTCAGTCTTAAGGCGAGTGTGCGTATAGGTGGTTCGCTGGGGGCTGATCAAAGTTACACGAACATACAACCTCGGTGAATACACTTGCGTACGTAGCTTACCAACTGCGTTCAGTAAGAATTCGTCAGGGCTATCTTTCTATCTGGCTGCCATTCGCATGAACAGACTGACCTCGGGGTGAACTAATGATTCCACAGTGATCTTGTGCGCGTTTTGCTCACAGCCTATTTTACTGCTTGGTCACGGTTTCTTGAATCAGCAAACAAAGGTGTGCGCTGTACAAGTGAGGGGATTTATTTCGTACATGTGCAACTGCTCACGTATCAAAGTGTTCTCTCTTCAACAGCAACACTATCACGGCTGCTAATGCTGGTAGTGCAGACTTCATGCAGTAGACAGAAGGTCCAACCGGTTTTCATCAATATCCGCTTTCTAGCCAGTGGACGTGTACACATTGCAACACTTACACGGGTTCGGACTGAAGAAATGTCCGAATGCAGTGCATTGGTGGGTGGGCTATCAGGCGACACGGTAAACAAACAAATAGGCAGGCAGACACATCGGTAGGATGACGGACAGGCGGGTAGGAGGACATACCGGAAGGTAAGTAGACTGGCATACATAGAAACAGACAACTAGACAAACACCCACGAGCAAATAAAAACAAGTCACCGATTTTCTGTTCTTATGTCGTTCTTATCTGGCTTAACAGCACTCCCGAAGAAACTAATTAAGCGAATGATCTAACTTTTCTACGGATGGTTGTCCTACCTCTCCTCACGGTTGTGTCTTAACGAACACTGTGTTAGCATCTTTCAAGTTCGACGCAAGGTACTCGAACCCAAAGCTCAGCTGCTTGCCACCATCCTGAATTCGAATAGGTGAAGATGAATAGGAGGCGTACTACAAAAATCCATCAGTAGATTCTATCAGTAAGCGCTGGCCTTCGAGACAGGCAATGGTTGCAAGATTGGTTAACACGTGGTGGGCTCATAATATCGCAGACCAAGGTGACTAATCACATTATTTCCTCAGTCACGTTTGAGTTGAGTTGTGATGAGATGGTCAGTGTAACATTTTTGGACTGTATGAGCGAAAGTCTATACTCGTAAGGATTGAATTGTACTGTATTGTGTTGTACTGTACAGACTTTTGCGTACTATAGATAATGTTGCATTTCAGTCAAAAATTGTGAGGGTAAAAACAAAATAGGAAAAAATAAGTGAATAAATAAAATAAAATTACACTCATCACCTCATAAAAAATATAAAACTCATCGAGGAATAACCATAGCACATTATTGGCCGAAGTTTGGCGATTGGCGGTGATCAAACGGCCAGCATCACAGTACTCATACCTGAAGGTCGTGGGTTCGAATCCCCCAATATCAAGTCAGTATCCCCACTCGGAAGCCACACACTTACCGCGGTCCCCTTCCTGAAACTGATATACATGATTGTTGCATTAATGAAGTAACGGATAAAAGAGTAGGTTTTATTGGTTTCTGGCTTCGAGATCTTCCAAACAGAGAGTTCTCTGAGTGACTGCAACAATTTCAAATAGAGTTTTTATTTGCTTACTCACTATGCGTCCAATTGTTACGCCACGCGATACCAAAGAAAATCCAAGACGGTCGATATATGGCTAATGGTTGTATAGACATAACTGAATTAGTTCGATGAGAGCGGTGATGACAACAAAAACAACAAAAGTGGGTGCAGTAAAAAAATGACACTGTTAGTTCGTTTACATTATTAGTGCTGTCAGTGCTGCTGGTATCACCAGTGCAAATATTACGAACAATATCACTGTTACTACTACCATTATCAATACTATCGTCACTAATTGTTACTTCGACCGTGTATATTCACTTTACCGGGCTTGCTGTGCACTTGGTTTTTTTGGACCGTGGGTGGTTGTGTCCGTTTTAATGGCATGAGCGCATGACTATTGGAAAAGCACTAAGAAACGGAAGTCTGAAATGAAAAAGACCTCTATCAATCGACTGAATGGGTTCCGTAAATCTGGATTGCTGGTTTGTCAAGCAGAATAATAAATCTGTTATTCCCGAGGCACCTGGGCGAGGCACGAGTTCGATATACCTTTTGGTAACAGACATCCGATAGACTTTTCCAAGTTTCGTCGGGTTCACGTACGAAATATGAGAAACATTGTACAAGCACCATTGCAATTTCGGTTTTTGATCACAGGTTTATGTCTACTCAAGGGGCTATAAGAAACATAAATATAGTGCGTTAAAAAACCTAATTGTTTGGAAACTGACTCTCCCTGCTGGTCGACTACGACAGTCTTACCCATCTAATCAGTCTTCTAAGAGTAATGTAGCTCAATGAGAACCAAGGAGGAGCAGGCTGTGTTCATTGCGAGTCACTGACAGACGCCTTTTGTAACATATTGTGCGAACAATACAATGCAACTCTACTGCTTGACTACTCGATCGAATAGGCTAGCAGGAAATTTAATTGTCAGTAAAATGTGCCCGCAATTGCTTCCTAAGGATAAGCTTTCCTCAAAGAAATCCATTGCTTGGACAGTATTTTATTTTGTCATTTACTTCCATTATCAGCGAACCCACGATGTAAGTGGTTTTTACAAGGATAGTCGAGATCAACAGAGAACTATCGACTGGATAAGTTGACCGGTGATGAGAGGATTCGAACCAGCGCCCTTCAGGTTAAAATGCCACGAAGCTGACCGATTGACCACGGCCTTTGGTCGTGTGCAACCGGGAACAAACAAGCGTACTTTATTATGCCATTCTGATATTGAAAAAACTACTAAGAATCAGGTTGGTTAACCTAAAATCTATAAAGTTTGCCTCCAAGTTGTGCATTCCCAGTGGATATGCACTCCTATTGATTCACAACGAAGATGATGGAGTTGTGTGGTGAATAGCATCTCGGTTCCTAGTGGTAAGCTGGTTGTAGCCCATGAGTGGTGAATCGTTTCAAAATCTGAACAGGCTACTGAACACCCAAGGATCCGAATATTGTTTGGCCGTTAATTATTCGAGTCCCTGTCTAATTGTTGCGATGAACAATTCCCACAAGTCGAGTGAAATAAGACTTTTATCATTTAGCTTTTCTTTCCTTTTTTAATAATGAAATAACAATGCAATTCACTTTTTCAGGAAGGGGACCATGGCCAGCAGAGTGCTCCCAAGTTAGGTAGTGAACCGGCAATGGGAGGACTTGAACCTGCGAACCATACACCCAGACGTCACGACCTTGTCCGTTTGGCCACGGCCGGCCAGTGAGTTCGTAACTTGTAACGACAAATTAGATTTCTAACTTGTATGAAGATGCACTTACCATACACATTTAACTACGTGTTAAGAATAAGTTTCTTTGATTGAACCCAATTTCACTCGTGTGCTCATTGAGGAAAAAGAAGCACGGCGTTTTCGCGCAGAGCAGGTATTTGGATTTCAACGCAAAACTGAACCCCTACACAATCGATGATTTGCGCCCACGCTCTTTGATCAAGTCACGTAATTCCATCGTTTGTCTGTCCGAGGTACTCGTTGATTCAAAGTTCAAATATCTAGATTGAACGTGAGATCGGTCGCGTGGACGTCAATGTGCGCCTTGCATACATGATGACGGAGGCGTGTCAGTTTGGGACGTCTTTGACCAACAGCGGTAGTAGGTCAAGTCAGTGATCGCCAAGACTGTTTCATCAAGATGGTTTTATTTCAAACATTTATATTCGGCCAAATGAATAATGTGAAGTCCCAAGCTGTCTATAATTCTGTGTCACTTTTTCACTAGAGTATCATTTGAGCCATTAAGACCGTGAATGGATGATCAGTCGATTTAAAAATCACGTGATGATTGCTCCATCACCATGTTTGCGTTTTTAAACAAAACATTTGAGTTCATCATAACATGTCCTTCGGTAGAGGTGCACACAGAATAGCCTTGTTACATTTTGGAGATCAATTAATTGATTATTTTTAATTTTATACTTTGTACATTGTTGGAAGACCCATCTATCTCCACCACTTTGGTGGTTTTCACGGATTTCTTCTGGTTTCCTAATGAGATCTTTCTAGAAAGAAGAGAAGTAATACTGTGACACGATCACTTTGCTTTGAAACTGAATCGACTTAAGTCTAAAACATTTTATTTCTCGTTTTCTGTCGGACCAGATGGTACCTATTCTTCCACAATGGTTTCAGCGACACGAAATGTACAGCGCTGATCTCGTGCAAAATTCACCTGGTTATTCCAAACTGGGTGCAGGACGCTCGAAACTCAAGTGAGTTGGATGATATACTTGACAAAATGACAGGGTGACCGTATGCAACTTTTCCTCGAAATTCTGGATAAGATATCCCAGATCAGCCACTAGGAAGCTTCGATTAAGATCGCTCCCAATAAAACCGGATAAGTGAAACTTAATCGAAAGTATCTATCATAGAATACATCTTACTACTTATTTTGGAAACCAGTTTCCTGGAGTTTTGCGAATATTTGCCGCGCAACATCACCTGGACAATAAAATATGCGGGTAACTGCCCTCCGCCATCAAAATCAGCAGCTGTTGATTTGCACTTGTGCAAAAAATCCAAGCAGAATCGATGCCAAACCGCACATGCCTCAAGCAGCTTCTGAAATCTCAGCCCCAACGTCTTGCACCAATGCATCAGGGCCACCCAAGAAACGGAGATTTGAAGAACGTAATGAATGAATCAAAAAATGTGTTGCGCAAAATCTGGCAATATAGGCTAGTTTTGTTAACACTGTCCAGCTAGCTTGTGTGAACATCCGACACATCCACAAGACAGCATAATAGCAAACAATTTATCGACTGGAGCTACTTCATAAACCACCTGCCAGAGACAAAGAGACACCTACCGTCAGAGGTCGATAAACTCTTAGCTCCTTTAAAATCTTACTATATATCGTTGCACGGGGCAAGTTCAATCCAATTCAAATCATACAACCAATAACCTCATACCAGTAAGACTTGATTTGGGTTGTGCACCGTTGACGGGAAACAGAGGAAAAGAACGAGAGAGTGAAAGATCAGCTACAACATCCCGGGGTGGACGGACCAGGTATGGATCGCCTATTGCTTGGAATCCCCAAATGAATGCCAAATTTTTCAGTTTTGTTCCGGATTTGTGAAATTCACTTGTATCTATCCTTAACAGCACATACAGTCTGTTAATTATGAAGGAACGGTTAAGTCTACATGCTTTCCTCTAGTTGCTGACGAAGACCTCCAAATACCTCTTCCGTGATGGATTCAACGTAACGTTCCCCAGCTGTGATCTGTTTCACGAGAATGATCCATGTATCACAAAAATGCATTTAGACGATATCAAAATGCTCTTTGTCTTATATTCTTTAGGAGACATGATGGGGACTACCACACGAATACCATGCCACACACACACACACACGTATATATACAAAATTTTGCCGATGCTCATGCAACAAGCGTCGTGTGAGCAATTTCCACTCAAGTAGATGACATCACAGGGAAGCAGATACTTGCATTCATGTTCCTTTTACCCACCAAGAATGGGCAAATCTTCTAGGTAATACGTGGCATGCTTCGAAGTTATCTACTGAGCAAATAGGTTAGGAATTCAGTCGACTTCCCACTTGGGTCATCGTATGTGCATCCCAACCATGAGTCATCACGAGCTCGTTAGGAAGAACGAAGTGAGATTAATTCACAGCACTTTGGAGCGTGTATTCCTAGGAATCCAACAACAGTAAACAGTGATTCACGATGGTCTCACTACTATCGTTCAGTAATATTTTGATCATTTCGATGTGTCACCCGGGACATCCCAGATGAAATTGCTTTTACTTCATACTCCAAGAAGCTTTAGGATTTCGAAGTCAGTATTTATTGAACAAGTAACTCCTTTAATTAACACACCACGACATGAAACACTTTGAGTCGAATCAAGATTCCGCTTGCGGTAAGATTATAAATGGAGCATATCCACCACCTAAGTGTACTTTTATCCGAAGACGTCGGATTATACGAAAACCACTTTGCTGTGGAAAACGTGTTTAACAAATTCTGGTAAAGTGAATTACCGAGCTTCTTTTGGAGACACTGCATTTCTTCTATTGACAAATTTATTTGGATGAAAGGAATATCTTCGCTACCATAACGACAAAAATTCTCGCCATTCGGAATGCATTCGTTTTGACCCATCGGTAACGATTCTCTAATATTATTCGGGCGGGGATTAGAACGTGGGATAACTTTGTCAGAGAGTTTCTTTCTAGAAATGTTCATTTTGTAAGTGTTTTGCAGATCAACACATGCCATTCATTGATGAACAAAATCTACAGGTCCTTAAATTGAAACGCTCAGCATCTACTACTGGATAGAATAATTATATTCTCTGGTTTGTTATGCGATTAATTCATGTTACATTTCTGATGAAATTTGGAGCGTTTAACTACTACTCAAATCCATCTAGAGGATGTTGCACGAAATTTCGATAGTAATCTGCGTCATGATTAGGGCAAAAACTTTTGTCGTAAAATTATTACATGAACATGGATACCGCTGTGGCCACTTTCGGATATGATTAAGTTCCATGATGAAAAGCGTTCTGTTGCATAGTTTATTCGTTTAACGTGACGTAAATGGTGGTCTTGTTTAGTTTAAAAGGCTTGAAAAGTTTGTTTACAAAACGTTGAATCGACCGACGTTTTGAAATTAGGTGCTAGTCTCCTAAATTGTGGTGTCAAAAGATTCGACTGTTTCTCGTTTGCGGCTTCACTGTCACGGTACCAATGTCAGGAATTAACTCAGTGCGCTTAAAAGACCTTGACTCCTGATCAACTTTGATGCAAATCAAGATTCATCCTAAACGAGAATTTTTCTGTTCGTGATCGAACATGAGTGTTGGATCTCAGTTAACACAAAGTGCCCCAATTAACAAACAATTATTTTCAGACTATACATGCACTCGCATTCGTGGGTAGAATACACGATAGAAAAGGTGTTTTGATAGACAAGCGAGCTTATTACCACTTATGAATCAAGAATAGAATAAGTTCTAAGACTGTTCGAAAAACGCGCATGAAATTTTCCTGTTTTGGTCGGTTTTTATTTTCCATGTTCGGACACGTTTACCTGGACAACAAATGTCGTCGATGATTCACTCGACTAATTACAGCCGAGAAAGAATTACATGACAAAGGTTGCTTTTGAATTAATTTAATTGAACTGGTTCTATAAACAGGCTACAGCATTTGGTTCTCAGCCACACATTTCAGCGTCCCCAACCGACTGCAGTCCTCATCTGTTGGGCCCCAACCGGGAAGACGCGAAGCACCAACCGAGGCTAATGGCTGAAACTAACTTTTTCATACCTCTGCACCAAGTCATAGCTTGACCACTACGTCATTTCTTCCAGTTTTGGCCGTGACGTGCAAAACGATCACGAAAAGGTAGACGATGGACAAGCATACGCGATATGTGTCCAAGTCACCGAAAACGACGTAGAGCGATTATCTCAGTCAGAGTATTGCTGTCTGCACCCAAAGCACGACGACGCACCTCGTCATTGCCTACCCGATGTTCCCACCATATATAAGGAATGCCCTTCAAATAATAGTAATAATACTAACATTTTTACCGGCTTTTCATTTATTGTGCAACAGCTGTGAAATATTCTAGGAAGAGAGGTGCAGCCATTGAAAGGAAGCTATTGATTAAAATTACCGACATTGGGAGTGGTTGAACCCGTGACGCCATCATGTTAATCGCCAGACCACTGCGCCGGATTGGATCCGCGCAGAGCTTTACCATTTATCATGTCGATTGTCCGAATGTTTTGTGTAATTTAGGGTGGGTCTACTCTATTAGGGTCGGAAAAACCAAAACGATAATACCAGAAAAGTCCACTGTCGCACTCTCTACTCTGCTCCACGCTACTCTACTTCATGCTCTTCTGCTCCTTTCTGTTCTACCTTATTCTACTCCACCGCACCACACTCCGCCTTATTCTACTCCAGGCTACCCCGTACTATTCAACTCTATTATGCTCTACTCTACATGTATTTCGTGACAATCCAGTGGATAATATTTGAGGTAGGTGAAATATTGTTACTAGATTCATCAAAAGCTGGACAGTACAGAAACATTGCTGAGCTCTAAAAGACTTCGGTTTTGCAGACTGTAGTAAGCATAACATTTGTACACTCGATGATTTGTAGCTTGGAGCACGCATGACGAATTCATTGCAGTCGTGTGTCACGGAGGCTGTAAGGGTTGACTATATGCGACTAATCGGCTCTTTCCACGAAAAAGCAACGCAGTAGAAGAAAATAGGAAAGTGACTACGTCTCATTTTTCACCGGCAGATGAATAAAATGACCCAGTTCACTATTCAGACAGCATTTCTTTGGATAAAGATAGGAACCTCATCAACTGATGGTTTTTTACTTTCTATCAGGATGGATAATGGATTTTCAGTCTTCAAATCCAGTATTCGGGCCAAGGGTCGAACAAACTGCGGCGATATCGTAGTGATATCATCGATTGTCAAACTGAGGGTAACAGACACCTGAGTAAATCAAGCAAAAGGGACCAACAGAATTCGCCAGTACCGTGATTGTTGGCCACAGCAAAATCGATTCAAGCGATTTGTTTTTGGCTAACGAATCAGTTTCCACTCTAGTTTGACCGAACTATTCTCACTTGTCCCAATGGGAAATGTGGTGATACCGAATTAAAAACGTAGCTGCTTCACGATGGTTTTTTCTTCTGATTCTATAACAGCAGCTTTTGCGGTTAAACCTTGATGCGGAAGTTTGCCACCAGCTGAAAAGGATATAAACACTGGACTAAGGCATAGATTCCTGGTGCCTTTTCTCGAAAATGATAACGTCCCACAATATTAATTATATAGATAACACCACTGTTTTTATTAGCATGGAGAATTTCCTCATGAACTAAGTAGTGGTCAAGGGAAGAATAAAAAAGACGAAACGACCGAAGCTGCAATTGCTTTCATGTGTTGGCAAACCAAATCCTGATCGTCTTCTTTTGTGTGGGAACAGTAAGGTATGAGGTACCCCACACATCCCATAATTCCCTGTCGACATATTTGCCAATTAACCTAGGCCCGAAACAGTCACTGACAACAAACGATAATGGTGACTTTTCATGGCCACGAGTTGTACAAGCGATGAATCGCTCGACGGTAAATGAAACGATCGACAAGCAGTCAGCCATCATGGGACACAACAACATGGCACACCGGCACATCCAGTCCTGAGGATCTTCATGACTCGAGCGAACACAACACGAAATAATCTTTATCTGATAATATTTCAATAACAGGCATCTAGAGACATGAGGTTGGATAGTAGTCGAATTCGATAATTGGTAGTACATACTTGAAAGACCATAATCGGCACAGTGGATGTGGAGTGAGTAAACCAATTTCGGTTTGTATGATTGTCAAACTTGCATTGACGAATTCTGAATTTGGTTGCCCCTTATAGAACCGAGAAAGGAAAATGCAGTTCACAATACGGAAGAACTAAAGCGGAGAAGAAATTTCTCGGAAACAGAAAGTCCTAAGATTTCTAAACATTACATTTGAGAATTTCGTGGACTTCAACTCGATAATCTAACAGGATCAATTTGGGATGGTCCAGTGATTAGCATTTTCAGACTCTTCCGTTGGATCCTGTGGACTGACGAATTTTCCGAATCACCATCTTCCTCGAAAAACAGTGTTTACTGCCGCAGCCGGTTTGGGATTATGCGCCCAATCAGCCAGCGCCAAGGAGTTTAGTCTATTCAAATCCAGTTCTTGTTCGAATGTTTGAATTCTGCGACCAAATGACTTACGTCTAGATTGATCATTGCTAATACAGTTCTCCCTCATGATTCAAGTAACACTACAAAATCATCGACAATCAACCTTCACAAATCTAGCCTTAAGAGTCACCTTTCGGAGCCCTAAAGCTGGACCGACCTCATTGCTGTTTTGAAAAATGAACTTTTGGTCGGTAAGATGTCGCTCCAGTGCCACGGATGTACGCGACCGCTAAGAGCCAACACCAGGACACTTCTTCAGATGGACAAACACAGGATGAGGTGTAACTGCAGCTAACATCCTGCAGACTGTCATATTTGGTTGTATAAGTGTTGATGCTGATTGGTGCGCTTGTTGGGCTTCGGTTTGCATTGATTCCTTCGTTTACGTACTTCTCCGGTAGGTCATCTACCCCTTTGAAGGGGGCTGTATCAGACCATGTTACCTAATTGTTTAAAGTGATAAAACATGTTTATTTTCCCGAAAAAGGTTTGGCTTGGGTCCAGTGGAGTTTGGCGACCAGTGGCCTTGATTACCGTTGCCGAGATCGTGTACACTGCCGCATAATATCAGTGGTAATAATTGCTCACGATAGTATTTCCTAATCTTGAAACCGTATCAGGCTTAGTTGTTAATGCTCATTAATCGCAAATTATTCTGATTTCTCTTTCTGTCTTTCATCTTTTACTTTCTTACTAATGAGATGAGAGTGCAAGTCATTTATGGGAAAGCGAGCCACGACCAACAGATCTCTGCGGATTGAGGAAGTTTAACGGTGGTGGAACTATTCGAACCCACGACCTTCATCTCCGAACATCACCATCCTATCCGCACGACCAACGTCGAAAGATGAGGTCTTTGTGAGCAATAATCATGCCCGATATTGAAAACGTTCTGGGTCTTTTTTAAGGTTCAGCTTACTATCAAAATCAATATCAATAATTTCTTTTGACAACGAAGAAAATAGTCGTAAAAACTTACTGGTTCCGCCGGCATTGTTTGAAATCTTAGACACTAAGTCTTATGATTTCCGCATGTTGAGCACGTTTTGGCTAGGTTAGTTGTAGTGTACACAATGGTATACAAATAGCGTAATTTTATTTTGGTCATTATTCCCTAGCCTTGCTGCGAAATTGTTGCAAAGAATGTTACTTGTCCAATTAAAGTTTTAATGTACAACATTTCTTTATCAGATACCCGCGGAATTAAACAAATGAAACAACTGTTTTGTGAAATTTGGTCGATCACTCAACTATCTCGCTTAGGTGAAGTGGGTAAACCGATTTTTGAATAGGTTGTGCATTTCGTGATCAATTCCGTCCGAATCACTCAAATGAATTATTGAGATACAGACTGGCCAATTGGATTGCAACGGCGAGTTGTATCACAATTTGGCAGTTCACGCACATCAGGTCTAATCAGTCAGTTCACTATGTTGGAATAGAACCAGTATGCATGAGTGATTGGGTATAAATAAGGTAAAAGGTACTGGAGGAAGATCTAAGTTGTCATCGATGTTCCTGCAACACCCGGATAGACTAAGCCATGAACGAAATCTGATAGCTAAATAGACCCTAAGCTGATCTATTGATCAACGATCACCAGTTATGCGAATGTTTAGATGACTGGCAGATGGTTCGGTGAACAATGAACGGACTCACAGACGGATGGATTGATTGCCGAATCAAAAAGCGTGCGAAAATATGTCAAGTATAATTAGTTTCGACCGGGCTTTGGCCAACTGCTACTTAGATCGTCATCTCAAACTTTATTAATACTGTTTATCAAACCTCGCAAGTATGAACTTCGAATGGTGTTCTGTAAAAACAAGAGTAAAAAACAAACACTGAGGAACATGATCGGTAATGGTGTAATGCCGAACGAAATCCAAAATCTTTCTGTCTACATCGGTCGATCGATGGACCATTTTCCCTGTTTACAGTCGTATCCCAATTTCGCAAACATATAACGACTGGGAGTGTTTTGCTTCGTCTGTCTGTTTCACGCGCCAGAAAATTGTCACGGAGGCTGAAGATAACGGCGAGCAGTCACCTCCCCCCTCCCCTCTGTTCGTTTGAGGTGCGACCACGACAAACTTACCTGTGGAAAAATTTTAAATACTAAAATTCCTCGAAACTATAGTTCATTTTCGTTTGACGAACACATTTCAAGTGAGGCCACCTCAAATACACGGTGATCGTTTCCACGAGCATCACGTAATGCAAAAGTGAAATGACAATTACAAAAGATCATGTGTGATATTCGATATGTAATCACTTGTATATCATTCACTCAGTCTGTCATATAGTGGCTTACTTAACCAACTAGTTTACTTTTAAATGAAGCATCGTGCAAAACCATAGGATGTAATGAATTTTTGCCGGCTATTATTTTGAGTTATCACGAGATCATAGTATCATAGTGGCATACATGTTCACGGTATTCGGTCATATTTTCTTACTTCCGTTATGGGCCTTGTTTAACACCAACTACATGTGCGTTTGTCAAATCAGCTTGATCAGGGTGAAATTCTAGCTCAATAGACCGAGATCCGAATATTGCACATCAAGGATCCTCTTATTTGTGTGCGAAATGAGCAACATTCATTTCGAATTCCGGAAAACAGATTAGCCCAATACCGAATCAATTCATTCGGATCCTGACCAGCTGGAAACTCGGAAAACAAGTAAACTGGTTCACATCCGCAACAAGTGTGAGATGCGTATCAGACGACTGACTTTTCGCCTATGACTAGACGGACACTAATAGAATTTGAGTTATGCTTTCCAACGTAAAGACATTTCACACCGAATCGAAAAATCAGTGGCAAGTGTTGAATTTGTTTTATTTTGGATTCACAAAACTACAAAAAGCCCTGGAGGGGAGATAGAGGATTTTTTAGGAGTAAGAGCTACCCGAAGAGCAGTAATTCAGATGAATACTGGGAACAAATCAAACGGTTTATGAGCTTGATGGGAGGCTTTGCCGTCGGTCCTGGATCCGTTGTTTATCACACACGCTAGATATCTCAACAGCAGGGAAGGATCACATGGAGCAAGATACCTAGATACGTCAATATTTACAACGTCAAGTGACAGTAAGCTTTGGGAAGGGCAGTAAAAACCAATGGAAGTACCAGCTGCTTCCGGTGTCGATCACATACTGTTTAGGCTTATACGCGACACCAGTGAAGGGTCATTTTCGATTAGTGAAACTGTGTACACTGAAATTGAAAAGCTTATTTATGACAGACGGAGGGAGCTCGATCTTTGAAATGAATACTTCAGTGGTCAGATTAGTTGGTCGTGCTATGGGGTAGATACTCCGACGTCAATAACTACGAGTCGCTGAGGATGTAATTTGACCCCAGATGGAATTGTAAGTAGAGTCGCCCTGTGCATTTGAGGTGAAACCACAACTTATGCAAGGATCGGAGTGCTCACAAAATGATCTTAATTTGACATTTTAAAGGCTAAGTTGCGAAACCGATAAATCCTGACAGAGGGTGGTTCATTATTTGGTGGTCGGTAAGATTGACGTTTTTATTGTAATAGTCTATCCGAAGTCGACTGGCGACATAATCCGTAAATATGAGCATCATTGAGCGAGCACCCGTGATATAAAAGTGAGAATTATCGTTCACCGAAATCCCCAAACAAGGCCACGAGTTATCCCATGGTTCAATGTCTGTGTTAGCACGAATGTGCTCCAAAACGACGGAAAAAAGTATGGTGGATTTTACGGATCAATGCGTATCACCAGAGCAAGAATACTGTCAAACGATTTAAAGTCTACAGTAGCGATTAACGAGACGGATATTTTTGCTTGTTCTTCCTCACTAATAGATCTATCTACCGATGAGTCTTTAGTCAGTCAAACTGAAATCGCCGACATTGGTTATTTTCGATGGCGCGATTGGTTTTATCTATAATGTCATCACGTTGCACACTGCGCTACCATCACCATCATTCTCATTTTCGCCTGCGTCAAAATCATTGAGTTAATGTGTCAAAACGGTCAGCACCTTTATCATCGTGAGATATCACGAATCAATAAGACCCACTCGGTTGAATGTCACACTGTTTGTCATAGATGATTGTTTCTTTTGTTTTGTAGTGACTCACTGTCATACAGTAATACTATTCAGCTCACTATGAAGAAACTTAGAAACACTCAAACACTGCGTAACTGCTGCATCTAGGTTGGGTTTCAGAAGACATGATCGGTGCCTACTTCGCTTATCACAACTGGGAGGCGACTTGAAGCTGACACAAACGACCGATCTTCCGGGACAGCATGAAGCCATTTTTCATCCCCTGCAACCCACTATTTGTGCAACCCTGTGTTCAGATCAAGTGCCATCGGAATCATGGCGAAGAAAGGAAGAAGTGAGGGAAAGAGAAGAAAGAAAAGAAAACAATGTGCAGACATCAGCACGCAACCTAGTTCTTCCATTCTCCGAGGGGATCCATCATTCCTCTGTGGGCTTTATGCTTCAGTCTACTTGAATAGTTGCAAAAGAAATTAATTCCGTGTGGGCCTCATCACATGGGCTCAGGGATTGGGCCTAGCCACAAAGCACCTGCCACATCCTCAACGCATAGCCATCTAGCATGCGCCTGAATAAGTAATTGCGGATTTCTTCCACCACTTCAACAGTAAGCCCGTTCCGTATTTTGGTCGTGATGGATGGTACATCAACGGTACGTCCATTAACTCCTGCTGCATCAGCGTAAGACTGTCCCAGCTTGCGACTGTGATCCCGAAGGGGGAAGTCAGTCTGCAGGTAGAGCTAAATCTCCACGAATAATACTGCCTGTTGCAGATTACATTTCCATGGATTCTACGGGAAACACTTTGGTCGCCTGCAAATGACGCTCGTAACTGAATCCAGTTAGTCCAACAAACACATTTGGCGGCCGCTGCACTGTTTCCATATTCCCCACGTCCCCACCGGGTCCACCATATTCCAAGCGAGGATGTATGTAGAAAACATACAAGACGAGACATATTGAATTGAGAACTGACAGCAGGTCATTAATGCATAACATAAACAGAAGCGAACCGAGAAGCGACCTCTGGGGCCAAACTAAGATCCGCAGTAAGTCACCTTGAGAAAGCCTGAAAAACTCTGACAGAGAAAGAACGATCACATAGGAAACTGACAGTCAAAATAAGTAGTCGGTTAGCAATGCTAACAGCTTGGAGCTACAGTAGCCGGCAACGTCGCAGGACTTTATCGGACGCCTTGCTGAAGTCAACGGAAATGACGTCCATGGAATGGCCTGCGGCCTTGGCCTCCGGCCAGCTTTCGCTAACATGACCGTTCCTTCCAAAACCCATTTTGTTGTGGGCAGATGGGGTGATGGTCTCCTATATGACTCTTCAGTCGAATAGCAACCAGACGTAACAGCCATGCCAATGACCTCCGAGAGACAAATCGGACGGTAATTGAATGCATCTGCCCTAGAGTTATCTTTGGATGGTGGGGCAACGTTAGTTTTTTCTCCACTCCATATTTAACCTCTCAGTCCGTACCCGAAGTACTGAAGCAATGGAACAAAATTTTTCAGCTCACTGATTTAACACAAGCGGATGCACACTCTCCGGGCCTGGAGACTTACTGACTTCAGTCACACGTAACTTTGCAGCAACCTCCGAAAATTTCTGGGGCTGAAACAAAAGATCGTCGGCTAGCATCACGAGTAACGGCTGAGCTCCCGATGAAAAAAAAACGGATTCTTACTGGCGGACTGGTACGTTGGCCCTACAATTACCTGCACGCAGCACCAAATCGTTCTCCATCCGGATGCTGGTTTTGGGTATGAAAACTACTTATTCATGACAGTCGTTCAGTAACGACTCAGTCGCTAAGCCGCCGCGCATCAACTTCATTCCGGGCACTATAAGCGAGCATCGCAACTAGACCGGTAACAGCCCAAAACGGACATTCGTAGATGCCAACCACTCGCACATACCGCATATGAGTCTTACGGCTTCAGTTCTTAATGTAATGGCGAATAAAAATATACTACTTACTTGTTAACTTTGGAACCCAAAACCCCCCGATAAATTCTGACCGTCCGTTGAACGGAACTTGATTTGAATAAGTGGATATGCGGACCACCAGTGGATATTCCAGACAACTGGCGCGACGACATTCCAGGACTGACTTCGTTCTATTTGCATTGGAATTTAGGGGCCGTTGCCAGTCACTAGAAATAGTATGCTGCTGCTGTACTATTTCACGTGTGCACTCGGCCCTGCAACGGCCATTCTAGTAAAAGTTCTCTATTTTTTCAACAATCACTGACCTTGGAACTATACCAATTCCTGTTTATTTGACTCACGTACAACTGTACAGTCCAATTTGGTATGTCAAGGCTAGTCGACCATCGATGGGAATTGAAAAATTCCTAATTGTGCTCAGACAATAGTGAGTCGTGGCCAGACGATTAAGGATTTCATAAAAACCTAATGATGACAGATCTGACGGGAAAGTTACCACTTTCGACTGCATGATGTTTAGAAACCTCTGTGAAATACAATCTTAAATGGAATAGACTTCTGTCTAGTTGAGGCTAAGATCGTACCCACGCAAATATCTACAATCTTTCTGCAGGCTTTCATTCATAAACAAATGAACAGAACCAGTTTCCGTCACTTGCAATATGATTGTGAAAAGTCAATCCGTTTTAGCAGTTTGAAGTCAATTTGGATAAAAACCGGCGGTGAGCATCTCACATCCAAGAATTCTGATACGAAATCCTGACGATTGAGTCCTCGCGAATACGCAGACTCGCGTGATTTCTTGCTCGGCTGTCAGTCTATTGTAATCCGTCAAGTCGATGTATTCCTCGTGGATTTTGTGCTGCTTGCCTGGAACTTCTCGCACACGACATGACGCTGAATATTGAGACTCTTTGTAATCCTCAATGCTGCTTCATCTCTGTTCAGCTCGACTCTGCTTACTACTAGTAAGTGAATGCAGACTTCCTTAACCAGGCATTAATTCTGACGATACACCTCGTGTGTTCGCCTGTAAACCTGAACAGAAAGTCCCTGTAGACAGATTACGGTTTTTGGCTTGTTTCACTCTTGCCAACACACCCGAATGAAATGAGAATATAGATGTTAACAATCAGTTTGCTGTCGCAGTGTGCAACGAGGAAATCTCTATCATTGTTGTAGTCAGATGACCTGGCTTAAAATTTGATCAAACCAAGGTCTATAGCCAACCAATCAAGAAATGCCAGTGACTGCAACAAAACAGAATAACGTTCAACGCAAAAATCCCTTGCACACAAACTGGACAAAACAAACAGGTACACATTGGATGCTGGTCACCGTGCTGTTTAACCATTGTGGTGCAGAAATTGAAAAAATCTGGTAAAGACGATCGCCACTTCGAACGCCATTTTGTTTTGCGCGCTGGATTATTCTGTCTCTTGTAGTTAGCCCATATTACCTAAAACCCTGCCCACAACTACGAGCACACATGTGTACGCAGAGTGGTCTATCACGGACCACAAGAGCTTCGTCTATCACGTGGGCCACATTCGCACACTAACCAAAGTGAATAAAACATTATATATATATATATATGTATATATATATATATATTTCCCGTCATTCTCATTGTGATTGTCAACTGGAAATTGAACGAAGCGGCCAAAACATTTGTCTCGTTACAGTCAATTTTTGCATTGAACTAAACTATACTTGGGGCGTTTGACAAAATCCACACTAGACGTCAGTTGGAACAGAAAAGATTCCAGATTGATCCAGCCATATCGGTTAGTGTCCGAGAGACCGAATCGACAGCAACAAAATCGCTTGATTTTGTACTACTGACAGTTGAAGTAAAAGAGTCCGTCGACTCGGTGGTTGAGGATGGAAGGGGTGAATGAACAGCAAAAACTTTCCACGGTGATTAAAACATTTCGACGATAAGCGGAGTCAAATGGTTTGCTTTAACGACGTCTTCAGTGTGATCCATGAAGAGGAAAAACCCGAGGCTGGAGAACTACTGGTTGAAGTTTGCAACAAATACAGGGCTTTAATCGGAACTGAAGATTTTTCGATGCACAGTACAGTTGACGACCTACTCCGAATGCTCACATGAAGGCGAATTCATGTGTACTAATTTTCAATTATGTTCCCTCTTTGTCAGTGATCTACTGTTTCAGATGTTGGATGAGAAATGAGTCGAAGTGAATAGGTAATGTTACGATGAAGCCAATGCCTCCGACTGAATGTTGCTTTCGCATACTAAATTCAATACCGTGCTACTTACAATAAAGACCGGAAATCCGGGACCTTATATTTTCCCTTTGAAGATTGTCCTTGATCAGCCAACAAAAAGTGCCCACAAATGACCGTGGTAGTCTATAAATGGAATCTTCATCCAGGCACAATCCTAGCGATTCAAGTGAGATTCTGCTACCAAAACCACTATCGGAGTGTACAAGTATAGATGTGATTCGACAAAATCTACTGGGTATGTACACCAGGGACGTAGCAATAATCGAAACCCGGTTTTGTTGTTCCAGTCGCTTACAAAACTATTTACAACTCATAATCAATTGGACCCATCAATTGGAACTTCGGAAATATTGCGTTCGGTTTGTTTTGTCTATTCACGGTCCGATTTACGACACAGTTGACTGACTTGCTCCATGAGTCGTCTAACTGAGACCGGAGCAATGGATTTTGGAGTTCCTGGCTGAAAGATTTTTATTGCCGTGAGGTAATTAGTCGTAACCTTCATCCATGACGTTGGAGATCGGAATCCAGACGATGAGAATGGGATCCGTAGTCATCCCGAAAGACAGGTAGCAAGTTATGCACAACATAAGAATAGTTGCATGAGGCGGGTTTTTTTACTGATCCTTTTGCTGTCGACAGTGTTCTCCCTGTCTCCTCGTCGCACCAATTTCTTTGCCCTTTAGCTTGTTTAGTCACGCACTGCTACCTCAGTGTTTTATTCTCATTCAGCGCTAACGACAGACTGCTGAGCGGTAAAACGTGGTCTGAAGAAAATGTATTCCTATAGTTTTGTTCTTCACTCACGTGCCTGATTCTTGGGGTATCGGCTGGACTTGACCAGTCAGCAGTTTGTCGTGCACGCGGACAACTTAATGATCAGCGAAGCAAGGGAAAGGTGCTTTCGATCACCTTCCAACCTCTCTCCCACCCCGTCCAAAATGGATTAATTTTCAGTGGCCCTTGGAGAACGTCTTTTCTATATATCGATTTGTTAGAGGGCGCCGCGAAAAACAGACGAGAAAAAAGCCGGACAAGGAGAGCAATACCAAGAGAGGGGGGAGCAAAGAATAGATAAAATCCGATCACCTTATTTTTTTAGTCCTTTGGGCGTGGCCTGAATTTACCGTGAGTTTTTGTCAGAATCACTAAATGATTTACATTCAGTTTGTCGCTGTTCATTGACAGAACAAAGCGGTGCTTCCGAACACTGAATGTTATTGTCATTTAGTGAGAGTCAGCTACACATCATTTGGTCCTTCAGCTACCATTATCTGTAAGTCCACACGAGTTTCTGCCTGTTACGGATGTACTACTGTTCACTGTGCACATGTGTGTGTGTGCGTGTGTGTGGATTGGTGTTTACTGATGGCTTAAGCGCTGGAGTTGCGTTGACGAAATGCACCTGTAAAATGCGGGAAATAGTCTGGTGAACTAGGGGTATCTAATGGGAATTTCGTAGTTAACTTGTCCCCTTATCCAAATTTGTCAAGTGGTCGCAGATGTGAGTGATTTGTATGACATTTGAGTAGTCTAGGTGACTTCATCCTGTTGGCGTTTATCGCGGTTTGCGTGATCTTAGCTCACATCAACTCTACTTTGTCATCAACTATTAAAAAGATGGAACCATACACGCACACACTTCCCCACACCACAGTTGTGCTTCTTCATTGTAACGCACTCTCTAGTTCATTCATTTGTGATCACGTGTACCAAAAATATCACATGAGCATGAACTGATGTATGGTAGATAATTGTTCATAGAACTCTTTAACGATTGACGAATAAACTATTGGCAATAATAATGATATTCACCGCAGATCAGATAACGTGATCTAATCATGATGCAAATGTAATGAAAAACCATGGAGTCATCATTGGCACGAGTTGCTTTCATTTGAAATGACCTTGCATTTTATTTAGACAAAAGTAATAAATGGTTTTCGTAATGATCTGCCATATTTGGACTGAGTGGTGATATGGCAGTTGCAAGTTTTCCTAGAGAAGGGGTGCTCGGCCTTCTGCGCACCACTAAAATTACCACAGGAGTTGGTCCTCAGAGTCTGTCCTCAGCTCTTTTAATGCATAGTGCTGGGGCTCTGACGGATGCTTTCACTTTTCAGATTAACCAATCATTAATCTTGTCTTCTTTACCTGACTGCTAGAGACCCGTCACTATTATTTCCATCCAAAAATCTAGCAATTCTACGACTTTAGTAAAACGCTTTCGCCTCATCGCATTACTATCTTCTGGTTTTAAACTGGCGAACCGTGCTATACCTAAGCGTCTGCGTTCTTCTATGTATCCCGTCCTGACAACCCATTTCAGTTTGCTTATAAATCTAGCATGTCCACTTTGAACGCTGTCGCCTCCCTCATTCACTACATTTCAAAGTCCTTAAACACATCAATGAAATCTATGCGTTGCTTCTTTTTACACTTCGTCTGCATTCCATTCTGTTCTACTTCACAGACTAAAAACATTTGGTTGTCCCATGCGTTTATTAACACCGCTGTCAGATTACTTTACTAACTGAACCGAGTGCACACGAATGGACGGTAAAACTTCAATATTGTTGATTAACAATTCAGGAATGCTAGAGGGTCCTGTTCTTTCACCGTTTCTCTTCGCTACTTACAACAGTGACGTATCAACTAGCTCCCCATATCATCTGTTTAATATGCTGATGATGTTGCCCTCTCTCGAGCCGTTTCGAACAACGATGCACACGCTGGTTTAAATCTCAACACATCTAAATGTCTCGAATGTCTGTCCTCGCTCTCTCGGTCAGTCTACCCACCCGAAACATCTTTCATCAACTCAAAAAATCTGCGAAATATCTAGGAGTTACTACCGATAATAATCTGAAGTGGACTTCTCACATTTCTACTTGTGTAAAGAATCTCCGACGGTTGTTATTTCAAATCAGGAAGCTTTGACTCTACAAGGTGAAACAAAGCACCATCTCCAGATTTGTATGCTAATGTGCCTTTCCAATCCTTCTTCCCTTTTCTCCCGTCGAGTTTTTCAGGGTTTCTTAAAAACGACTTTAAACTTCTTCGTCGGTGACTATCAATTATTATCCGGGTGTCCTTCATACACCTAGCTTAATTGTCCCTTAATTTATATGATCAACACTTATCGGCATGTGAGAAATTTACTCACAAAATTCTTTCTGATCCCAAGCATCCTCTGCACATTGATCTTTCAAAGTGTTGCTCTCATATTTCGACACGATTCGCTTTTCGTTTCATAACCTTCAGAATCATTATCTATAAGAGTTTCACTGTCCCATATTTAGCATGCATTTTGACAAACCGTGACTGTTTTAGCTGAATTCCTGAGCAACCTATCATAAGGTTCTTTGATCATTTCTAGCTGAGTTTTTATATTTTTCACGGTGATGAGTGTTTTTATTTTATTTATTTATTTTTCCTAGTTTACTTTTACCCTCATATTCTTTGACTGTACGCAGAAGTCTGTACAATACAATTGACTTTGAAGAGGCAACTAACGTGCTCAGAATGACTTACAAATACATCATTTACGATTTGATCCAGTCCGATTCATTTGTTGTCGCAGTCGAATGACCTCACGCTTGCTAAACACAAAGACCCAACTGTCCTCCAATCTTCACATAAAATTAAAT
>LUCM01000691.1:0-27783 GCA_008360955.1 Fasciolopsis buskii | reverse complement strand
GTCTGCATTCCATTCTGTTCTACTTCACAGACTAAAAACATTTGGTTGTCCCATGCGTTTATTAACACCGCTGTCAGATTACTTTACTAACTGAACCGAGTGCACACGAATGGACGGTAAAACTTCAATATTGTTGATTAACAATTCAGGAATGCTAGAGGGTCCTGTTCTTTCACCGTTTCTCTTCGCTACTTACAACAGTGACGTATCAACTAGCTCCCCATATCATCTGTTTAATATGCTGATGATGTTGCCCTCTCTCGAGCCGTTTCGAACAACGATGCACACGCTGGTTTAAATCTCAACACATCTAAATGTCTCGAATGTCTGTCCTCGCTCTCTCGGTCAGTCTACCCACCCGAAACATCTTTCATCAACTCAAAAAATCTGCGAAATATCTAGGAGTTACTACCGATAATAATCTGAAGTGGACTTCTCACATTTCTACTTGTGTAAAGAATCTCCGACGGTTGTTATTTCAAATCAGGAAGCTTTGACTCTACAAGGTGAAACAAAGCACCATCTCCAGATTTGTATGCTAATGTGCCTTTCCAATCCTTCTTCCCTTTTCTCCCGTCGAGTTTTTCAGGGTTTCTTAAAAACGACTTTAAACTTCTTCGTCGGTGACTATCAATTATTATCCGGGTGTCCTTCATACACCTAGCTTAATTGTCCCTTAATTTATATGATCAACACTTATCGGCATGTGAGAAATTTACTCACAAAATTCTTTCTGATCCCAAGCATCCTCTGCACATTGATCTTTCAAAGTGTTGCTCTCATATTTCGACACGATTCGCTTTTCGTTTCATAACCTTCAGAATCATTATCTATAAGAGTTTCACTGTCCCATATTTAGCATGCATTTTGACAAACCGTGACTGTTTTAGCTGAATTCCTGAGCAACCTATCATAAGGTTCTTTGATCATTTCTAGCTGAGTTTTTATATTTTTCACGGTGATGAGTGTTTTTATTTTATTTATTTATTTTTCCTAGTTTACTTTTACCCTCATATTCTTTGACTGTACGCAGAAGTCTGTACAATACAATTGACTTTGAAGAGGCAACTAACGTGCTCAGAATGACTTACAAATACATCATTTACGATTTGATCCAGTCCGATTCATTTGTTGTCGCAGTCGAATGACCTCACGCTTGCTAAACACAAAGACCCAACTGTCCTCCAATCTTCACATAAAATTAAATGAACAAACTTCTTTGCCAACCCAAAACTGTGAATTGGTAATAGTGACAAGCGTTAAGCAGACCACCAACTCCCGAATGTGCATATATGTGATTGACGGTTTCCACGTGCTGCAGGCATTTGACCCGGGCTTACAAGTCTTTTTGCACTGTTAGAACATGCCGCGCGAATCTGCCTATGTTAGCTGCTGATTAAATCATTGTTTGGAGGACAACGTTCATGCCTAGTCATGCTGTTCGTCTTCGGGATCACGAAAAGCACTGATAACGTTATTTCATCGTAGTCCTTATTGCGTATCAACATTGTGAATGATATAATGTTAATAACCCAGCCTTGTTGATCGATATTTTTCAATGCGCGTTAGATGTCTTTTTATTGTGAATGATATAATATTAATAACACAGCGTTGTTGGTAGATGTAATGCGCCAACGTTTCGACTACCGTGGGTAGTCTTTCTCAAGGCAAGTTTTACAATCGCGTTAGATGTCATTGGTTGGAGGATGAGTCGAAGCGGCCAGTTGATGACATACGAAAAATGTATGAGGAATAACCAGTGGACTCGCTCGTGCAGGAACAGAAAGACTGCCCAGTTTGGAGTCCACGAAATCCCCCTCCCCCAAGGGACGGATGAAAACAAAAGGTGATACAGATACTCATACTCAGTATTCTTGCATTCTAAGTCGTTTCTCTTTTGTGTAAATGTCTAACTTATTATTTCACAGTCCGTCTTTCACTGTTTCCCGATCTATTTTCTTTTTGAGTAGATGGTGCTGTCAGATAGCAACCGAAATCAGAGCAAGGCTTATGATTACACAAACTGAACTGTTCATAGAAGAGATTATCAATTTACCTATTGGTTGCACATACCAGCAAATAGTTTCTCCTGACAAATATCCAAGCAACTTTTTGCTGCTATCTTTTTTAGCCTTAGTGTATCACTCACGCGTACGTCACCATCCACCGCCATCTTAGGATTTATCAGAACGGAAGGATGAATAGGGATACAAAAAAGATTATTCTTCACCATAGCCCTCCTTATTATTATTATTATTGCTATAACTGTAAGCATTATTTCGGCCATCACTATGATTTTATTTATGGTCATCGGATCCGTTCGCCCCAACAACGATTGGAAAATCAGTTTCCAATTACGCCAGCGTTAT
The DNA here is from genome assembly GCA_008360955.1 of Fasciolopsis buskii. Taxonomy (NCBI): domain Eukaryota; kingdom Metazoa; phylum Platyhelminthes; class Trematoda; order Plagiorchiida; family Fasciolidae; genus Fasciolopsis; species Fasciolopsis buskii. The sequence goes on along the minus strand of LUCM01000691.1, from coordinate 25,414 downwards.
TAATTCTCCACCGATTTTTGACTTCGGAATTTTCCTCCAAAACCAACCTATTTCGAAATAGACAATTGAAAATAATTCCGATAGCATTGTCTGGAATCCAGTTAATGAAAAATGGAGTCCGAATTATTACAACAAATGCATTGTTTGAAAGAAAGCATCCACTACCAGGCGTGATCATTCTGATTCATCTTCCGTTGGTTATCCCCCATCAACTTCCGAGTTATTCCTCGTCGGCTTTTCAGCCGACATGAAGACTGCGAAACTTGTCGTCCTATTCACTAAAGTCGCAAGTAGCCTTGTCCACATGATCATGACCTTTTCTGTTGATTTTATAAATCGTGACCGTGAAGCGGACAATACCGACAGTATTACTGATAATGAAGTTTTGCATCGGTAGCTGATGTAATCAACAGTAAATTACTAACTTCCACACGCAACACCAACTAGTGGAATGTCGCGACCGCAACCGGCACATTACCGAGTGGTTCTGACCGTAGTGAGTCTGCGCACTACGAACGAACGGATCTTCCGTTAATATGCTGATCAATTCATTAACTTCGGTCAGTCAGTTGGGCGTGTATGTATGTAAATATACGGCAAACCGACAGGAGGCCTGATTGGGTGATTCGTTAACCGCACCTGCATGAGTGTGTGGGAGAGTCTACTCTGACCGCGTGTTATTTCCATAATCATAAGAGATAGCACCTATACCTTCAACTTTTATCTTCCAGCTGGACAGTTATCACCAGCCCCTCCCGCCATCGTCATTATTATCCTTGAATGTGCATTCGTGTTTGCAGAGCAAACTTCTGAAAGTAATATGCCCGCATTTTAATCACACGTTGTCAAAAATAGCGAAAAATTAATATAAATGAAGAGACTTTCGGATCGATATCAAACTAAGCAAGCCTGAGTGTGAAGAAGGAATATTTCTACATAGGAACTTTCACTTTGAGAAGTTTCCGAGTTGTGCAAGCGGAGACCATCTGCGCGAGAACAACGAAGCGACCCCGGGAAAATAAACTGCAGGACAAACATAGCTATCCCTGTCTGTAGTGTTGGGAACAACCTGAGTTCGTGTTCTGTGAATTACAACTGCCAGTTTTCCAACGCAGCGTCAAACATCTCCATGGTTAGCCTGACACCCGTGCATACTGGTTTCCTAATCCCCTTATCATCAGAACAATAAAATTGTCAGAAATAACTTTCATCAGCCTGTCATTGCTTGTGAATAGAGTGACTGTACGTTTGTCGGTATGAATAAAATGTTTGGTCGACCAGTATATCTCGGTTTGAAGCGAAACAGTTTCCAGTTTCCTGAATCCCGTGTGAAATATCAGCTAAATGCAGTGGACTGCTTCTTACTTCACCGAAGTAGTCCCAGAGTGAGTTGCAAAGTGGATAAAACAAAGCGGAAATTGAATTGATCAGTTTTGTGCTCGCCGAGACTGAAAACAATAATGGCGGCACAAAGTTGCCCAAATCTCAATCGTTTGCCTAAATGAAAGCGGCTTCGTGTCAGAGGGAATGAGTGATGATATCCGCCTGGGATGGGTTTCATATGGTTGGCGTACCGATAGGATTTGAAAACAAATAAGCACAAATTGAAGCGCAACGAGACGATTCTTCGGAAGTTTGAAATAAGACGGAAACAAGATATATTTTTCAACGATTGGTCCAAAGCGCAGTCGGAATTAACCATAATATTCAAAGATGATCCGCAGGTAGACTATAGCCCGCCATATTGGCTGCTTTCTGGAATTACTGCAAGTTAGTCATTTCGTTTAGTGAGCGAGGGTGCATATGGCCTTCTAATCCTTCATGGATTTCGGTTCCAGGCACTCGAAACCCACTGCGAGGAGCGCTATCCCCGTGCATTTCGCAATTCTTATGAGTATGCATGTATACATTGCATTCATGCGGGACAGCCAACGTTGACTTTGAAAATTAATGGTATACAACTAAACAAGGTTTCAACAAACCAAACGTAGTGACTAGTCAGCGACGGCGAACCGTCGTTTATCACTAAAGTGACCGACGGATCTGGGATTTGAACCTATGACCCCTGAGATGGTGGTGGTTCAATCAGCTCGACCATACGCAGAAAAACATTCCACCATTCCGTCTAATTGCCCTTATTAGATTATCATCGAGTAAATTTTCTTAAAACAGAAAATGTCCTAACTACCCACGCATCATGCGCACAACGAACATGTTCACTCTGCTTTCACACTTCATAAACATGCAAGGCGCCGTGATATCATCCTCATCTTTCTGCCCTCTTCGCCAATATGCGTCCCGCCCTATAAGAGTAGGAGCAATCCTTCGGTCAGCTTTCGCCTAAATTGGTTTGGCTGACAGACAATATTTCTGAAAGTATCCGAAAAATCAAAATTACGTGAAACTCCTCTTAAGTCTTACTAGTTCACCCCTGCGCCCACAAAGGTACTGTCGTTTCCTCAATTTTGCTAGTACTCTCCACAACTTGGTATATGTAGTATGTGACGAGAACCCTGGTCATTCACCTTTCAACCTGAAATACTGTTAGTTTTCTTCGGACGGACTAATTCGTCCCCCAGCTCCCTGAGTTAGTCTGAATTTTCTTTCAGTGTGTCGCAATCTGAGTCTTTTGCATCACCTCATACCTAAGTGGACATCCGTAAGCATTCGCGGTGTGAATATCAGGCAGTTTCTCGGAAATAAAAAAAATTCAACGAATTGACTTTTAGGATTTTACTAAAACTGAATGTGCTTGCCCTTCTTCTCTACCGTGATCTTTAAGGCGTTACGAATAGACAGTTTTAAACAGTCACATCCACATTCTTCCGATTAGCCAGATTGGGTGACGTCAACAAGGTACCTGATTCCGGCCCCAAAATTACAAAGCGCTCGCAAAAAACTGGCGTTAAAAACGTGTCACGATTACCTACACTTGCATCACACCAACGTAATGCAATACGGAGTCGAGTGCGGAAGTCAGAACACAAACTTTATGAAAACCGTCTCACGATATAAATCTGCCGACTAATTGCGAGCTAATATCTGTGCTGTATGTAAAACGCTACCGGAAATCACCATCCACATCTCATTTCTTATTTCTACTGCTTCACCCCATGCGAGCTGCCGATAAGAAAGCACTGGGTGTGAGTGAAACGATCTGTGAAGCAGACGGTTTGCTTATCCACACTCAGTCGCTACGTCTTGTACGCTGGGCAGCGCACTTTCAGGCACAATTTTGCTGGCCGTCAGCGTCAGTAATTCCCGCAAGCGTCTGGTGGCCTGTTATAACACATCCACCAAACGAGGCGGAAATCCTAGGCTTAGGACGTCATAAAGTGCCAGATTCCGGTGGCCTTTCTTCCGCTCTATTTAATCTTGGACGAATGGAATTGGTCAGAGAAATTCAAATGTTGTTCTCGAAGACCTGATAATCTGCGGAAATCACCTCCTCGTGAGAAAAGTAGGCCGTTGTCTACATCTTCAAAAATGGCTCGCGCAGTGACCGCAATAACCATACAGACATTAGCCTTAGTTCAATAGCGTCAAAGCGGCTGGCATCCGCCATTATTCGCAGTTTGTACAACAAGCATGAATGACAAACTCGTGAGGAACAGGCCGGGATTTGCACTGGTCGTGTATGTGTCAATCAAATGCTTATCCCATGACAGACTTTAGGGCACTGTTTTACTTTCAAAAAGCCAACGATCATCGTGTTCTAGGGCATCCACGAACCATTTGATTCAGCTGATGGGTAAGCACTATGGCACTGTTTGTTGGGATATGGAATATCTCAGAAGGTGTTGGTCCTCAAAAAGTTGTATCGTCATACCCCAGATCGGGTTAGAGCCTATGGCCAGTTTTCACCACCCTTCGTCGTCGCCAGTGGAGTACGGCGAAAATACCCTATAATCCCACTTTTTTTCGACTTTGTCACAGAGGATCTTCTAAAGAACGTTTTATCTGGTCCTTTAAATGGCGGAGTTGATTTCATCCCAAGGTACAGAGTTCTTGACTTAGTATGCCAATGATACAACCTTGCTCAGGGACAATACATAGGAAATTCAACGCGCATTGGACTGCTTGGTGATTGCGGTCTCTAGGTGTGATGTGCCTTGCACCTTCAAAATGCAGGGTACTTCTTCACGACTGGCAGGGGCCTGTTCATACACTCACCCTTTGTGATGGTCGGTTAAAAGGAGTCACTAGCTGCAAATAATTTGGCAGTCTGATCAAATCTGGCAGAGGTGTCGGGGAGGAGGTCACATCAAGAATTGCGAAAGTCGGAGCAGCTTTCACGAATCCGCGACACTTGGGGCGTCGCCATAACACCCGGCTTTCCCTCAACAGAAGCGTGTATAATACCACAGTTTGCAGTGTTCTTCTTTACGGTCTCGAGGTTTGGCCTATCCGCATTGTGGATGCCCAGCAGCTTTCTGTCTTCGACCACCGATGTCTCCGAAGCATGGCTAGTGTCGGGTGGGGACATCGGGTAGGCAATGACGAGGTGCGTCGTCGTGCTTTGGGTGCAGACAGCAATACTCTGACTGAGATAATCGCTCTACGTCGTTTTCGGTGACTTGGACACATATCGCGTATGCTTGTCCATCGTCTACCTTTCGTGATCGTTTTGCACGTCACGGCCAAAACTGGAAGAAATGAGATGTGTATAAGAGACAGAGCACAAATTGAAGCGCAACGAGACNTCGTGAGAAAAGTAGGCCGTTGTCTACATCTTCAAAAATGGCTCGCGCAGTGACCGCAATAACCATACAGACATTAGCCTTAGTTCAATAGCGTCAAAGCGGCTGGCATCCGCCATTATTCGCAGTTTGTACAACAAGCATGAATGACAAACTCGTGAGGAACAGGCCGGGATTTGCACTGGTCGTGTATGTGTCAATCAAATGCTTATCCCATGACAGACTTTAGGGCACTGTTTTACTTTCAAAAAGCCAACGATCATCGTGTTCTAGGGCATCCACGAACCATTTGATTCAGCTGATGGGTAAGCACTATGGCACTGTTTGTTGGGATATGGAATATCTCAGAAGGTGTTGGTCCTCAAAAAGTTGTATCGTCATACCCCAGATCGGGTTAGAGCCTATGGCCAGTTTTCACCACCCTTCGTCGTCGCCAGTGGAGTACGGCGAAAATACCCTATAATCCCACTTTTTTTCGACTTTGTCACAGAGGATCTTCTAAAGAACGTTTTATCTGGTCCTTTAAATGGCGGAGTTGATTTCATCCCAAGGTACAGAGTTCTTGACTTAGTATGCCAATGATACAACCTTGCTCAGGGACAATACATAGGAAATTCAACGCGCATTGGACTGCTTGGTGATTGCGGTCTCTAGGTGTGATGTGCCTTGCACCTTCAAAATGCAGGGTACTTCTTCACGACTGGCAGGGGCCTGTTCATACACTCACCCTTTGTGATGGTCGGTTAAAAGGAGTCACTAGCTGCAAATAATTTGGCAGTCTGATCAAATCTGGCAGAGGTGTCGGGGAGGAGGTCACATCAAGAATTGCGAAAGTCGGAGCAGCTTTCACGAATCCGCGACACTTGGGCGTCGCCATAACACCCGGCTTTCCCTCAACAGAAGCGTGTATAATACCACAGTTTGCAGTGTTCTTCTTTACGGTCTCGAGGTTTGGCCTATCCGCATTGTGGATGCCCAGCAACTTTCTGTCTTCGACCACCGATGTCTCCGAAGCATGGCTAGTGTCGGGTGGGGACATCGGGTAGGCAATGACGAGGTGCGTCGTCGTGCTTTGGGTGCAGACAGCAATACTCTGACTGAGATAATCGCTCTACGTCGTTTTCGGTGACTTGGACACATATCGCGTATGCTTGTCCATCGTCTACCTTTTCGTGATCGTTTTGCACGTCACGGCCAAAACTGGAAGAAATGATGTAGTGGTCAAGCTATGACTTGGTGCAGAGGTATGAAAAAGTTAGTTTCAGCCATTAGCCTCGGTTGGTGCTTCGCGTCTTCCCGGTTGGGGCCCAACAGATGAGGACTGTAGTCGGTTGGGGACGCTGAAAAATGTGGCTGAGAACCAAATGCTGTAGCCTGTTTATAGAACTTATCCCATTAAACATAATTCAAAAACAATCAATACATCACAAAATATGTATTATTATTATTATTTGTCCCACTTCTGGGATTTCATTTACACGTTGTTAAGTTGGCATCGTGTTTGTTTTCAATGGCGAATGACCGGTGTGGGCTTGGTGATCACAGGTCAGGCCAACACGGTTGGGTAAGAGGGCCCAAGCAATACAACTAACGGCAACGGGTGGGGTTCTTACTTGTAGATTCGATTCTCACCAGGAATGAAGACTTTCTTGTATTTGAATCGATTATATATCTATAAAAATTCTCAGAAGGGCTATTCAAAACTGGTGGATTAGTTTGCAGTCGGCTGACAAGAGCAGACACGTGTCCCGGTTCTCCGGTACGTACAAACAACCAGCAAATTTCAGCCATTAGAGTCAATTTTGTATTTCCCAAATCCTGAGAGGAAACATTTTCATGGTGTCCTTGAACTCACCTAGTGGACACCGGGTTATTACAGGAAATTGCTGTTGTAAGCAGCTACTTCAATTAAATTTATTGCGGTAGTACCTAATGATTATGAAATTTGAGCGGGAGCCCTAACGAACGCCCGAAGGATGCCCCACGTCCTTAGGGGAGGGTTCGACACGATAGCATCGTTAGTCCTTACTTAGACCAGCTCAGTGATTTAGTCAGCAGAGATATATTCTTCCTAAGACAGATCCATCCCTAACAAAACTCACAAAAAATCATACTGATCTTATGTAATCTACGTAATGTGCGGAGAAAATGAACGGATGTGACACAAGGGATCATTTTTGTCCATTTTCTTTATTGAATCCCTTCAGATATACACTACTAACCTCAGAATGATTAAAGTAACTTTATTGAAAATTTTATTAGACTAGGGGTTCAGCGCAAAAGGAAGTAGCTAATAGGAAATAGGGAGTATAGGAAAATTGCGGCTGATTGGCAGTAGAGTGTAAGTAATTGCTGTGCGTTTTGCACTCGCTAGGGTAGACCTACACAGTCCCAAACTGGTGCTTGTCATCTGGCCCGCAGCGATTAACAGTGGAGTAGGCTGATTTTAGCCAACGCGAACCTGATGGGGACGGGGGAAAACGGTACTTGGGACAGTAAGAGTTGTGGTGACGAAACTGATGATAAATACACTGACGTGTCTGACGAACTTCGATCGAACAGATTACTACTAATCATCGAGTCATTTTTCGTACCTTCCTACAACGTTTCACGAAAATCAAATCCCTTCCACGAAAATACTGTTCTGTTCCCTTTTCGACTGTAAAACAATTTACCATTTAAATCTGGTAATTTGAATAATCGTGGCTGCAAATGGTAGATGGAGCCGAAATAGGTCAAGAAGACAAGACACCGATTGGACTTGACTCAAGTAACCTAAATGGATGAAGGAGACGGTGCAGCTTCAGACGGAATCCTGAAGCCATTGATTCAGGCTTACTACTTGGCAACATTCACTGAGACGACCAGAATAACCCACGTCAGGCCAAAATCATCTGTTATTCATTCGCCTATTGGGTAGAAAGCACTTTCTACGAGATCCAAATACTTTGATTGTCCAATGCACACCTTCGCTGCGACTGCACACGACCAGTTGGGTGCGTGCAAGTCCCTCAAAAACCGAAGAACTGTATGATGTATGATTGTGCCCGTCGATCCCTTGACAGATTATCAACCACAAACTTTGCCAAATTTTCTGGCCCACCGTTTGAAGAAGACCAAACAGAACGCCTGCAGGATAAGTGATCCTGGTATCTTCGTTCATGATAAGCGCATGGCACACGTGTATGGTTGTTGTATTACAAGACCATGGCTGCGGAGAGCTTCCAGGATGTGTACATAACCATGAATAAGCAAACTTCGTGAGATGAACACATTTGCAACTACTCGACGTGCACGATATGAATATGTTGGCAATATACATCCTCGTATTGAATCGTTGCATTCAAGAAAAGCAGGAAACTAGTCAGCGTTTTGAGTGATGCGTCTGACCATCTTTTTTCACATGGTTCACGCATGATAGAAGTGGTAACAGTACGTCCCATAGTCATTAAAGCCTACTACGCGGAGGAGGGGACCGGGAACCGTAACCCTGGCGCTTGGAGTGGCATAGAATCACAGTCTCAATAGGTCGGGTGTGGTAACGAGCAGAAGGAGAGCGTATAATCGTCAAAGTAACCAACGGATCTGTGATTCGAACCTCTGGTCTTTTTGGTGACAGAAGTTTAATCCACTTGAATATCACGGGCCAAGAATAATATAAAATCCGAAGCACATTGAACGCACCTAAGCAAACAATCATCAGAACCCGAAAAGATCAAGACAGGAGCATATTTAAAGAAGCGCCCACTGACGTAACTCTTTCCTCATGCTTGGGAAAGAATGAAATTAAGTCTGTCAGGATCATCAAGGTAAAAAACTTCCCTCATCAACGATGCCCATTTCCACTCATTGCAACCGGGCTTTCACGTGATGATCGGTTAATTACAGCGCCCATGCCATTATGGAGTTTTGCAGTCGTCCCATTGAGCAGTTCAGTCATTTTACTCGTGAATCCTAAAGTAGAAATCAAGGCAATCTCGAAGACCTGTTTAAGGCTAGTACATCAGAACCGAAGGTAGTTCGGACTACATCGAAGAAAAGACGCCAATGTAAACCCGCTTCGGAAAATGTCACCCGTGATAACTGAAAGGTCAGTCTATTACAAACATTCAGGAACACGTTTTCGTATTTTATACACTTCCATTACCATCTATTTGATTCAACGCAGTTTTCAAATCACCATTTTAACCTTCTCAACAGCTTTCCGCGTACACGGGTGTTGCCTTGGTCACCGGATAGCACAAAATACTCTTCCACATAAACCTTGCCAAAAATTGTAATGCGGTTACATTCTCGACATGAGTCCGACTAGAATTTAAGACCTTGAAACCGGATGCATGGAAGTAATCCAATATTGGAATCATCCAGCGCCTCAACTTAAATATGTCCGGGAGCTGTAGTCGCTTTACGAAATAATACTGTCTAGTCTATATACAGGCGATGCAGCTATGCTTCCTTAAACAGGAGGGTCCACAGTAGAAGAATGTAGGCAAGGAATACATTCTACCGTGTTTATATTGTATTTAGAGATCGCCCCACTCTTTCAGGAAGAAGCTAATTACTGAGCATATCAGACTTATATAGCCTGGTTATGCCAGTTCGTTAGAAATCTTGAAACAACCACAGCAAGCTAAATGCACTCCGCAAAGCTCACAGCACCGGGTTCTGATTGTTTGACGTTCTGACGAGTAAATTTATTCAAAGTGGATGCATCTGCTGACAAGCGGATTTTGACAACTGCTATTTCGGTAACAGTCAGATTTCCTCGGTGCTACCCGTGATCCGAGAGATCGAAAGACATGCAGAATCTATCTAATTCAAGTTACGTTCGCTCGCAGCATCATCCGAGGTTTCAATCAGAGAACTGGATAGAGAATCGGTCATGATGGGCATTTGAAAAAGGTTTGCAACCGTGTGACAAGATCGCTTTTTGTTTAATCCGCAGCAATTATTTTCCTATCGAAACTTTAACCATTCGACAACAGCAGTCTTTTCATCAATGCGCCAGCATGCGAACTACACTTGGATGCTCTCTTTAAATACATCTTTTTCTACGGCCGAGATCCTTATGTTTCTGCTGGTTGACTTCTGGTTTCGGCATGGTCTCTGCAGTGTCCAACTGTTTACAGCGAGTAAATCTGAGCAAGTCGGAAAGGATCTGGCGTATCGACGCAACTAGTCTTGAAACTATACCAATCGGTTAGCATAAATGCAAACGACGGCAACGTGTTCGGATTGTGCATTGATATCATTTTCCCAACTATTTTTGATCCGCAACACATACCGCCGTTTTCGACTAGTGAAGTCGATGCAACAAGCGCCATGATCAATCACCGTAATACGAATTGGATCGCCTTAGAATGCGAACAACCAGTTGAACCAGAACAGAAAGATTGTCGCTCTAGCAATAATAAAGGTAGTGGAAAGCAACCCAATCAGATGCCTAACGGGAGCCAAGTATCTGAGCCGAATCCCACCACACACCACGGGCCAATGATCTGTTTCGCGCTTCACTTTGAGCGTTTCGCTCAATCCATAGATCTAATTGTTTCTGTTCTATAAAAATCCTTACAATTCAACACAACCTTCTATAATACTAAGCAACGGGTCGATAATCTCGGGGATTCTTCTACTACCAGCTCCATTAAGTTGTGAGTGTGGACAGAAGCCAGGGAGCACTCAACTTGTTAGGCGTCCACTCCCATGCACATAAGTTCCGGCAGAATTCACCCGCACATGTGATTTCAATGCACTAGACTGGCGAGACAAATACCAAGTGCACGGTAATTAGGACCATCATTATAGGCAAACCAAAAGATGGTAGTCATGGGCTCAGAGGACGGGCAAATTACGACGATGAAGAGCAGTCAGCTCAGTTCCAGTTTTACAGCCAATGACCCTGAACCAACATACCTTGGTTGCTGCTTCACAACGCTGCCTATTCAAGTCAGAAAAAGGGTGAAAACTTAGATGCAATATAATAATTTGAACAACTATACAAAAGATTGCCAATGCAAGGACACCAGTGACTGCGATATTCATCCATATAATCTGTTGCCTCCAAACGTCACGTCATGGACCCCAAACTAGGGACCTACACGGGCCAGTCCACTGGTTAAGGCTTACGTACCTTTTGACATGCTATAGACTGACAATCCTAACTCATCTTCCAAACAGTGTCTGCTTCGATGTAAATATATATATATATATATATATATAATGTTTCCTATGAAAAAGTCCCTCTGGTTATGAATTAGAGTCATCTTACAGTCAATGGTGTTGTAACAGCATCTGAATTTGTTACCCTTGCGCCTCAATTTCCATTTTCTGTCACTTTAGCTCTTACTGTGACTGACAAGGTGCGACACGAGATCCAGGATCAACAAGTTTCGCTCTAGACTCCAGAACTAATCCGGGACCTCAATTGCCGTAGATTCCTTCCATTCACAAAAAGACAGAAGCAGTTTGCAGTGATATCCCTATCCACCATTTGCTTAAACTGGATGAGCGGTGGGGACTTTGCATCTAGACTTTTTACGCTACCGTAATGATACCCGAGGTTCGACCCCACCTCGAAATAACGTTTAAAAAACCTGGGGCAATAAGAAACTCAGGCCCTATGACGTATAACAACCTCCCACATGACAGCCATAAATGCACACTGAACCGAGGACAAAATATTGTCTCTCGAAAAATGAATGCGAACCACACAAGATCCCCGCAGGTCCGACTTGATAGAAAACCGTTCGATAGCAGGTAAGAGTCTTCCGTCTATCAGTGAGCTTGAACTGCTTGTTCCAAAAACGTCGGCTACCTCTCCACGCTAAAGTAATCGACCTAGTTTGCTTTTAATTGCAAAACGCATTCATCGGCCAACCCACCAGGGACCAAAACAATAGCGTTCACCATCCCAAATTAGTTAGACAACCTTACAACTATATCTAACCATTTCTAATCTTGGATGGTTTTGCACAATGTCAAGATCAATCGGCACGAGACCCAAACAACTCGTTTAAATCGTCGTTGGTCAGAACAAAAGCAATGTGGAGCGACGAAATCTGGTTCAGATTACGTATCGGATTCGTTTGCAAAAACAGCAAATTCACAAACTGAGAATAGCGGTCACGCCAGATACTTCATGAGTTGACTGTATTCAACATTCATCAGTTGGTCCGATTGGAGAACCTAACGGGATGAATACAACGGATTCACACTAATCAACTGTATAAATTACGCAGAACAGGTGACCACTCTCAAGCTCATGCCGACCCTACTGCGTTTTCTAGCACCATATAAAGCCAAACATCGAAAGCGTTTCGCCAGTGATGAGTTCAAACATATTTCACAGGATTAAAAATCACTGAAACTCATCATACTTGGTGGAAACGAGTGCCAATCGTCAGTCAACAAGAATCATGAAAACTGGCCATTGCCAGCTGAGAACTATTAGTCGTCCAGCTTATCCACCGAGGATAATGATGCGTCCGGAACCATCTTGAGACTAGGGGGCTACTGTACCGACTACAGACGGTTGGTTTCAAATCAAGACTCCCCAAGTCTCCGATGCTGACATTGGTCCTTATTAACCAGCCACTACACAACGGACCGGACATAAAACCACTGACCATTATACCCTGGATAAGGCGGTTCACCCGTTATTTAAATTAGCGATCAGAAACCGTGAGGTTCAATTCGGTTGTTTTTTACAACTACTAACCTTGCATCAATGTTGAATTTGGTTGCTACCTCGACCCTACCCGGTCGATTCAGAACTAGAGTGAAAGTTCAGCTGCAAGTTGGACAAAAACAGATTTCGAATGCAGGAACGCCACTGATTGCAGCCTTTAGCCACCGGCTGCTGCCTCCAATCGGCGTTCGGAGGTGGGTCTCGGAAACCCCAGCCCCGTAGTCTAACTGAAAGTACTCTGGCGTGCGTTGGTGCAGTAAAACATCTTCAAGTCAACTGTCCGCGCAACTAACGACCAGGTAACCATACAGTCCACGCAGCCCTCCTTTTGTTGAGGTATATTTGGAACATGGAATGCAACAAACCTGGTGCGATTTTCAATCAAAAAATCCATACGAACTGACCGCTTCCTTCTGCAGTTCGACCTCAAGTCGATTTAAAAAACAGGTTACCTTCGTTATCGGTGATTGGTTCATCCTGCCCACTGGTTTCCTTGGCGGCCAAACGATCAAAGTTGCAGCTTGTTAGCCCGAAAATTGCAGACTCGTATTATCCCACTGCTGATGAACTTCACTTTCGAGCCCTCTGTCAACCGAGAACTTTACCGTTTCATTACTAAAAAAAGTTCGCCGCTTAATTATATATTGCTAGATACCGTCTCATTTCAGTAAACGCCACTTAACCACCGAGTTCTTTCAGGCGAAATGATTATACACCAAACTAATTCTTTTCACTATGCCTGGAAGCTTTATCCTACTGGTGTTAAATACAATCCGAATACTTTCAAAATCAGCTATTGGTCGTAAGCATCAGGGGTGCGAATGCAATCCTTGTTCCAGTTAGTTGCATTCTTACGGCGCCAATGGTGTCTAGCAGCAACGAACTTGCATTTACGGGCAAAGTTATCAACGCTCTATATGTTCGTGCTAACAAACATTTCGGAACACTCGTTACTTTTTGCAATTTCACGCTGAAAATGCGCGAGGTACTGTACCAGTGACCACCGAGCACTTGGTGTGAAGACCATGTTTGAGCAGCCATCCTGACAGCACCGTGCGTACTATGACTTACGAATGTAGTTGATTTGGATGTCTTCATAATACCAAGAGCGAAAGCATCAGAATTAGCATGGTAGCTCCTCATGCAAAAAAATAGGGGCAATGTGAAAAGCGCTCATTCATAAGCTTGGGTCTTTTTCAAGAATGTGGAGATTCCTCCTGGTTACTTCTCAATTTACGACTGGCTAAAACATTACAACGAAAATCCTCTTATTCTGAAACCCAAATGTAAATATACGCCGAACCTAAGGCCATCTCGGTGAGAACAACAATGCATGCAAAAGTTGAGCATAAAATACCCACCCCGCTAATATGAACGTAAACAGCTGAGAAAGAACAAAGATATTGTAATTTGCACTTATTTCCAATGCATATCAGAACAATAAGATTCACATCGGGCAAGGAGGGAAACAACAGCATGCGGTCCCTTACGTCATCTAGCGGGTACCGGAGATCTAGTCTCGGCACGGAAAATTTGGGGTACAGAGAACCGAATACCGGAGGAAATTGTAGCAGAACTCGATCGCTAAATAAGTCCACTACTGGTGGTGCTCAGTGATTACAACCAAACGAAGGGAGCGCAACTGAACTCTCGTGAGCAAGGTATTACAAACCCAAGTGGAATGCACTAATGGAACTTGGATGGAATCCACAAGCACCGATGTCAGTAAAAGTTTGCTGTTGCAGGAGAGGAAGAGGTTACCAAGATTGGTGAGGATTGGTTTGAAATGCTGACATGAGGAAACCTGACATAGAATGAGGCAATCAAGACTCTACTACTCAATGTGAAATGACAATTAGTCACACGTATGCTTATTTATATATAAATCAGGTGAGAAATACGCGTTTTATGTCAATCATACAGTTCAGTGCAAAGAGACAGGGTCAATAGGTAAGGGGACAATGAGGAATGGGTGCGCATGGCGTATCCCTCAATTTGATGGTTGTGTGGGTGTAGACTTCCTCGGGACGGCGGGATTGGAAATGTAAGCTTACTTCGTAGTCATCATGGTAACGAATTCTGCAAACAAGAACAGCATGGCACCCAAGCTCAAGTCGCAGTAAGCGGTAACAGCACGCATGCACAAGACAAATGAGTACGCTGGACATGCGGCGGACACAGGCACGAGTAAACTGAACATCGAACACGCACACAAGGACATTTCGAGCGAAAGTGAAAACGTTTATTGGTGACATCGAATACTAATTTGCATCGCCTCAGAGGACGGATTGTTAGCGCTAGAAAAGCCTCGTCTTTCCATTGTTTGTGGTACTTTTAGGAAAAATATCATTAGGACTGGCGTACCTTATGTAATTTTACGGAACGAACAGACTACTCAATGAGGAACAACCCAAAATACAAACATCACAAACCTCGATTTGAACTGGAAATAGCTGAACAAATCGAATAAAACCCAATTAAACCGTGGATCCCATATACTTGGGTGCAGAATGAACGCATTTATGGAAACGTAAAGTAGGAGAATTCCACAGATGCGCACCTTGTGATACAAACAAAACCTAACACCGTATGTAACACTTTTTCACTGGGAAACACATCAAGTGAAAACAGTAGGTGTACATGAGTTTGGCGTTTTTTGTGGGTGAGGATAAAACGGGATGAAAAAAGTAGCGGCGATAAAACGCTGCGAATGGTCAGTAGGGATAAGATTACGCGAATTTTCATCGCAGTTAAGGGTAGAAATTCAATTTTGGCGAGCCAAAATGATGCTCGATCAGTGGCCAAATACTGAGAGTACACCAATATAAACATGCGCACACTCAGAAATACCAGTCCATGGAAGACAAGGATGAGCAGTTGCGAACACGGTCATTTGCTACAAACAAATCTAGAATAATTTGTTTTTTTGTGTTCGTGGCTTAGAGCGGGCTTCAAATGGAAGCTCTGAATACGAAAAACGAGGTGAGCAGATTGATGCAGATAAAGACTCCCTCTTCATTTTGCAGTCATCATTTTCACGAACTCTGTCGGGTACAACGGCGCGGATTGATCGAAGACGTTTGGCCATAAGGCCCCGACATGCGAAAGTGGACGAAGACAACACGCAACACACGCACGCACGCGTGCATATAGGAAGGAAACGGGGCGGAGAAAGACAACAATGAGTGTGCACAGAAAATTGTAACAACAGCAACAAGGCAAGACGACCTATGAAGCTAAAGAGAAAACTACAAAGACAGCACGCAACAACTACAAACGACACAACACTAAGGATTTTGTAGGAATAAAACGTACCTTCGTAGTTAACCTGCCCATCACCGTCGATGTCTGCCTCTCTAATCATCTCGTCAACTTCCTCGTCGGTTAGTTTCTCTCCTAGGTTGGTCATAACGTGTCTATTTGCGGACGGAAAACAAAAAGTGGTTATGGAACCAGTTGCATGAGGCGAAAATACGAGACAGAACAATGGTGAAAGAAATTTGCAAGTGCAGAAAGGCCACGGTGCAGCTTCGAAAGGATAAACCACATTGGTCACCAATACATACATCGGGGTCATATTCCTCGGAGCACCGAATTCCACGAACACAATGTAACACGTAAGGGTCCGCGCTTACAGGTGCCAGCAGCTGGATGATTCCATTATCGAGACAAAGCAAACGAGATGCTGTGTAACGGCAGTGAAATGCATACGCAATCAGTCACCAGAAAATCACTCTCTCTCTTACTTCGATGTCCAAGGAATCAAGGGAAATAAACAAACATCTCTTGTTCCAGGAGCATAACGGGTATCTTCGATAAAGAGAGACCAAAAATGATTTAGTCCACCGAGAATATCCAGTGACTGGAGCTTTTCTTTACGAAGCGATTCATGTATAAGCGCAGTGAAAGGAGCCTAGCGGAGTGGTACTGAATAACTTCTTATCCACCGATTGAAGTGGTTCGGATACAACGCGATACAGCTCGTTTGGTGATTTAGTATTCACCGAACGGTCGTGTAGGCAATACTTTTACAAAGGACCAGGTTTATCGTTTACAAAAGGATTCCCTGGTACATGTGCTCATGAACGAAAATACATCAGCATTCCCTGATCTTGGCACCAGCAGCATTTGCACATAAAATTTATTAGGAGCATGAGGTGCAACGGCGCTTGTTAAGCCGACTCTGAACGGCGTAACGAACAACAACCTTAACCAAAAGATTTTTGAAGTGTATCGAAAACAATGTACGGTTATTAGTAGCTATTCAGTTACCGGCGACTGATGTAATAGATCAAAGTCGCCCTTCCTGAAAATAGCGAGGTCTAGTTTCTTACGCCATCTAATCCCAAGTTTTACTCGAGAAGTTTGAGGCCAACAGTAAAAATAACGTCAGTGAATATCGGTGAACCCCTCAACTCGGCCAACATTCAACGTGCGTAATACTGAGACATGAACGACCATCGATGAGCAAAAAAATGAACATGAACCTTTAATTACAATTTCATGCGTGAGTACAGTGGAACGGGTATCCCCTCCCTCACTTTCCAATGATCTGCTCCATAGCCACGGAGGTAGAAATGAGAGCCCTGACTTCAAAACATTTACGCGGAAGCACAGTGTCCCGATAGGTCAGGCATGGCGACGGACCCAGGGTTCGAAAGTCCCTCGTTTCTGGAGTGTTATATATATATATATATATATATATATATATATATATATATATATATATATATATATATATATATATATATATATATATATATATACCACTCCAGAAACGAGGGACTTTCGAACTTTCGCTTGAATAAAACATGCCAGCGCGACGATAACCAGCAAATAGAACCTTTTTAGCGAGTCCGGTGGCTGGGTGTTTGGTTGGATCAGCGGTTATCCAGCGGATTCTGTTAAGCTAAAAAGTCAATGGAATAGATCTGCCGGTTCTGTTGCCAGTAGGCAGCAATTTACAGTAACTTGACTCGTTACCACATTTGGCTGTTACCCACCCCACTGATAGTGAGTCCTAAGAGCATATCCTTTCTTCTACACCGGTTCGTACTAACAGTGTATGCCTTTACGACTGGCAGAACATTTCTGCAGGTGTTCCGTTTGCTGTAGCTAATCTCATTTCATGACTGGTACATGTAGCAAGACATTATTCCACTCAGCGAAGGCCGGAATGCACCATGCCTAAGATCGACCCAAGAACCGTCCATGCATGCTTAAGGTATGCCTCAACTTCTAGGCCTTTATAGACCTCAACAGGTAGTGTGGCAGCCAGGCCGATGGCCGCGAACTGCCAGGGCGAACAGATGCTTTAATCTCTGGCCAACAAAGGAGCGACATTTGGTCCATCTGACTACCATCTTCTCAGCTATGCCCAAATTACAGATTGCTCATGGAAATTGGATTTAAACGATTCAAACCTCAAGTACAACACTAAGCAAAAACTACCACCGTGACAAACTAATAAAAACACTTAACATCAAAAGAATCATTGCAAAGTCCAATTAACTACGCTTCTGCCAACCCGAGAACTACACATACCACAGAATTGATATAGCCCAAACGATCCAAGTAAGGGGGGAAATATGCTCGCCCCGGAAAGGCTGACGAACTTTGTCGGGAAGAACACGGTGGTGAATCAGTTGAAGTGCAAAAACCTGTTGGACTGACATATCACATAACAAGATTCCCTGAAGACCAAAAAGGTGCAACCTGAGTTGCGGTTACGATTTGCCAAAGTCTATCAGCCGACAGCAAGAGGGAAAGACACTCAGAACGAAAACCAAACAATACTGACCGGAGTTCGGCGGCTGAGATGAACCCATTGCCGTCTTTGTCAAACACGCGGAAGGCTTCCCGAATTTCCTCCTCGCTATCTGTATCCTTCATTTTCCTCGCCATCATGGTAAGAAACTCGGGAAAATCTATGGTTCCATTACCTAGAAAGATCAAGACTTGTACCGCCACGCTACTAACCATCGGCGTCTACTTCGTTGATCATGTCCTGCAGTTCGGCTTCGGTTGGATTCTGGCCAAGCGAACGCATGACTGTACCGAGTTCTTTTGTGGTGATCGTACCATCTCCGTCTTTATCAAATAAGGAAAATGCTTCTTTGAATTCCGCAATCTGTTCTTCCGTAAGTTGATCAGCCTAGGAGTTGATGTCAAGAATAAAGGTTCAAACGGATCCCACCATCTCGACAGCAGACCACGGACAGCGAGCACGATAACGGCTAACGAGTCCAACTGCTGGTTGTGGGTTTAAACAAACGTTATGAAGGAATTTACTCACCGAAACCAAAAAATTCACTTAAATGAAGATTCATTCAACTATGGGCGGAATCGCCATTTATTTGGGAATTTGGATCTGATTTCCCGGAACACAACATCACGGTACTCAGAAAACGA
Source organism: Fasciolopsis buskii (assembly GCA_008360955.1). Classification (NCBI taxonomy): domain Eukaryota; kingdom Metazoa; phylum Platyhelminthes; class Trematoda; order Plagiorchiida; family Fasciolidae; genus Fasciolopsis; species Fasciolopsis buskii. The sequence continues at coordinate 6,616 of LUCM01000691.1, read as the reverse complement.
AGTAACGGGGAGTTCAGTTGTAGGCGCTAACCAAAGGCCGGGGTCGACGCAAGTGGAGGACCGGGAACTATTTCCCTTTCTTAACGCAGTTTCAGGGTCTTCGAGCAAGGTTCTTATACTGGGAGATTTCAACGCCCTTGAGGTTGAGTGGGTCTGCGAGACAGTCGCGGAAGCTACCTTTGGGCATGAGCTCCTGCAATTCGCGCGCGAAAGTGGGATGGTTCAACACGTTACCCAAGCGACTAGATGAAGATTCAGGCAAGTATCTTCAGCCCTTGACATGGTGCTAACGAGAACATCGAATGTGTGGCGAGCCTCGATTTGAAAGATCTAATAGGCAGGAGTGACCACGCCGTAATCCATAGGCGACTGAGACTGCTGGGACTGGTAGCCCCCGATAAATATGGCAAAATCTCAGGAATGGATAAAATTAGGCTTCTGGGCCTGGTTCTGAAGACTCGGTCGGAGGTGGAGAGAGGTGTCAACTTCGTGGATCGTCAGAGCAACCTGTTAACATTACCAGACTTGGTTGCACTTCTCCACAGAATCAAGCGAAAAGAGCTACCACCTTGGTAGAAGAGTAGGATCACAAGTGCCAGAAGGCAGAAACGCAGGGCTTCCATGAAGTATAGGGACACAGGTCTACTTGGACTACCTAAGGAACATAACGGAGAGAAATAGAATGATCCGCATCCAACGACAGTGCCGAACCGCCTACGAGGAGCGGATCGCTGGGGTCGCTAAAGGAAACTCCAAAGCCTATTACAACTACATGCAGTCTGGGGCTACTTTTCGAAAGGCCCTTGGGGGAGTAAAAAAGCACCATTGGATTAGGTCGGAGAAAGTCGATTGTCTGTTGAACTTTTCCCAGGCATTATCCAGGCGGGGTCAAGGGACACAGGGGCTAACACTAGACCCCGTCACTCTTTTGGTGATGCCGGACGGAACGATCGCAGTGGAAGAATTGTGCGAGAGTCTAACAAAAATGGACACCCCGAAAGCAGAGGGGCCTGATGGGACCCACCCAGCGAAAGTAAAGCCGCTGGTGGAGGTCCTGGTGAAGCCTTGCACCCAGCTCTTTAATGCGTCGCTGGACGACAGGCGGCTACCCACGGACAGGTTGAAGTCGACCGTCAGGCCGGTGCATAAAGGGGGAACGGGGATAAATGTATCAGCTATAGATCGGTGGGCTTGTCATCTATCATGCTGAAAACTCTTGAAAGAGTCCTTCGCGACAGGATAGTCAATCACTAAAAGGCTAACAAACTGATGATGATAGTGCAGCACGGGTTCGGGCAAAAACCATCCTGTCTGATCAATCTTATGAGCTTCCTGGGCAAAGTAACAGGTAGAATTGAGAGGGGCGAAAGAGCAGTAGTCTGCTATTCGGACTTTCAGAAGGCCTTTAATTTCCGCGAACCACTAACTTCTTGACCAAAAAGCGAAGGCTTTCGGAGTTGGTGGTAAGGTGAATAATTGGATAACACAATGTCTGAAGGGCCGATGTTTCAGAGTGGGAGTCGAAGGGTGTCTATCGGACGGAAAATTGTTACACAGCGGGGTGCCTCAGGGGTCCGTCTTAGGGCCACTCCTCTTCCTGATGTATGTCACCGATATAGTTAACGGATTGGGAAATCCGTGTCCTATGTTTTCTCACGACATCCAACTATTAGGGACAGCGAACAGTGAGGCTATCCAGAGAGATCTGGATAAAGTTTGCCAGTGGTCGGTGAGCTGGAATCTTCCGTTGAACTTGGACAACCGTCAGCGGCCCATGGGGGAAGCAAATTCCCCTCACATGGGCATCAGATCGCGATGGAACAGACTCACCTAGCAATAGACCTAGGGGATAGTCCTGAGTGCAGACACTAAACCCAGTGAGCAATGTCAGAAGGGGGCCAAGAAGGCATGGTGTGCCCTACACCAGATTAAAAGGACCGTAGGATCTAGGAAGCCTGACGTTCTTCTGCCAAAATTCAAGGCATTTGTTCGACTGCACATGGAATACTGTGTCCAGGCTTGGAGACCGTATTTGGTGGGAGATAGTAAAATGCTGGAACGGGTTCGGCTTATTTGTACACGGTGGTTTGGAAATTTGGGGCACATGAGATATGAGCGGGGGCTGAAGACGCTTGCATTGTACTCTCTGAAAAGACGCAGAGAAAGAGCTGACTTTATGCAGGCCATCAAAATCACTAAGGGTTTGGCCGAGATGCTGGATCACCGTGGAGCCCTTTGTCAGATAAGGGAGAATGAAACACTTAAAGAGAAAGGGAAAACAATTGTGAGAGAACACACCATTACCGGGTTGATGGGGAAATCATTTGCCATAGGAGTGCTGAATGACTTAAGCGAGCTACCGGAGGAGTTGGTGGATGTGGGGTCAGCGCGCGAATTCAAAGGGAGACTTGACAATGCATAGCCGGCTGTTTGGAGAGGACAGTGTGTAAATTGTGAGGTTGAGAATATGGTCGAGTGGGAAGCATCTCAATAATTTTCTTCTCCCTTGTAGGAACTGAATAGGGTTTTCCACCCTCCTGTTGTCGAAGCGTGGTCTGATCCAAGGGGCTCTCGGTGTAAGAACGTGGACGATCAGGCATTTTGCCGCATAGTCCTCTAATCCAACTGGAACTGGAACTGGTGTCACGGTATTGCTTGTTTCCAGAGGCCCAACTGCGAGTACTGCGACGGACACTGAACTGTGGGGTCTGGTGTCTGCAACTTCAGCCCGGAATAAGGAATTCATGGTATTGACGACCTTTAACTTAGCGGACATCAACTGCGAGTACGGAATTGTATCAGGGGAATTACAAAAGCGAGCCTTACTTTAACATGGTATGACTCAACTTATGCGACAGGACGCGAGGCATAAAATACGGCAATACCTCAGGCTAATGCACCTGGTAATCAACAGGGCTAAGGGGTATATAAGAGGTTTAATAGTAGAAGAGCGTCTTGGCAAAAAAGGAACACGTGGTAATTAAACTTGTGTTGTGAATGCCCAATGAACCGCCAAGTAGAGCCCCTGTCGGACGTTATAGGCGTCCGAGGAGTGGAGAGGTAAATGTGGTGAACAGGTTTGTTCTTACGAATAATTTTTCTGAACCAAACATTGACCGCCCAGCGAAGACGACATTCGCACATTGCTTGCACTCTTCGTCCGCGGGTCAGTGACAAGTATACTCAACCTCTTACATCTGCCGACTGTCTTTTTGTTATATTTTTGTAGTGTCTGGGTTGTCAGTATTCCAGTCGCATGGCGCTAAGTATGAGTGACGCACAAGAGATCACAATGGTTAAAGATAAGCAAACGGAATATGAGAACCGCGTAAAGACAAGTGGTCTTGCACTGTGGATTAATAACTTGCATCGGCCTTTTCCCCATTTTGCTCGTATTTTGTGAACTGTTAACTGTCGTTCACCTGTTTGTGACTCCGACGTTGTACTTCATTTGGTTGAGCTTGGAAATGCCTCTGGAAAAAACGTTTTTAGACTTAGAGGACTGCGATGCCGCCGTCATCCCTTCCCTGGCAAGTGTGTTTCGATTTCGTGCTTATGTTCATACCTGGGGAAACATTCTGATCGGGCCGAATTATAATAGGGATGTAATGACATGGAATTCCAGTCGACAAAAGCTATGAAGCGAGCAACGGAAGCCGAAAGAAGGGCGGTTGTACCTTTGAGAGAGCTCTAAGTAATCGGTAGTCCTGGCAGATTGATGCGGATCATCGTAGACGAGGGCCTTATCACTCAACTGACCGTGACAAGATGCGCTTCCGTCTCTGGCAATGAAATGGATAAAATTGACGAACTAAATGGTAGTGGAAAGGAAACGGTTTAGTTGGTGAAGTTTGCGAATTGCAGAAGTTATTGGTCACTGAGACTTTACCTGAATGTGAAATGCTTTACTTTGCTGGATCTTCAGTGCGCCATGTTTCACCCTCTGGGGGGCGTCACGAGTAATCGAGGAAGGCCAAAGGTTAACGCAACGCTTTCTCCACCGCACCAGAAAGGCTAAGGAGGCCACTCAGTGTGGTTCAACGCAATCTCCTTGCGAGGGGTATCGGCCGGTTTGAGGGATATTAGAGGAACTGTTTGGTCAGCTTGATCTTATAGTTTTGGACACTGTTGCACGATATTGCAAAGCCTGGGACCGTCAGCGTGGATTGTAGTCGTTGATGGCTAGTAAACTGAACTGTAGTGCAGTTGCATCGTTAGAATTGCGATATCTGGTGGTCCTCAATTCAGTGGACACCATTGAGAATAAGCTGGATAACTTGCCTATATTTATGCTTGCAGATTGGGCAGAAAGAATCGGCAAGGTTTATCCACAGCATCAAAAAAAGTAATTTTGTGGTTCGAGTGACTTTTTCTAGCTTGCATCGAAATTGCGGCAGCCTCTTCGTGAAAAGCCAAACACCGAAACAAGGTTCTGCTAAAGGGATCAGGTGTGAAATAAAGAAATTAATTTAATGGGTTTCAATTCTACCAAGTGGACGGGGTAAGGGAATACACACGCGTTGCAGAATCACCCTTGATTCTGGATACGAATATGGATTGGTGGTGAACTACGTGTCATACCGGAGACTGTCCTTTATTTGCATCCGCACAGCGGAGAACTGTCATTAATTCAAATCCGCAAAAAGACCAACATTAGTGAGGCTAAAACGGTCGTCCATTGCTTCAAGATATTCTCGACGCTCTCCAGAGAGCTTTATGCTAACCCCCACGACGTTAGCACGTCGGAGAGAAATCGAATTAAGTGTAGTTGAAAAACAAGTGGAATTCTTTGTAGCCAACGGCTCCATACTGGCATATGTCGAGTAAATGGCGAGACCCAGAAAGCCGAAGATAATTATGAACGATAACGGCATCGAATTCGGAAGCGATCACGGCGAACATAGCGCGAACCTTTGCGATCTTTGTTGGAACACGAGACAGAATGGATTTCTAGGCCTCCCGAACCAAGCAATTGAATGAGGTGCGGGAAGATAAATAATTCGATCTGTTTCCTTAAAGGTTTGCGTCAAGTCTGAACTAGCCAGTCCGCAAAATACGGATGAAACTATACTTGAATTTCTCCGAGGGATAAATTTGTGAGAGGATATTGGACTTGGTCCGTGCAATAGCACATACATGGCATGAGAACTCCAGCAAATTGGCGCCCCTGCTACGAATAACTGTGCTGATTGCGAGAGAGTATCTTAGGTGAATTACGGTCGATATTGAGTATCACAAACGGTGGCTTGCTTGACGGAGAAGATCGTCCAAATGTGCTGTAAAAATTGCCTTCCCTGCAAGCGATGGAGAATTGTGAATAGTCTACATTGCTTGAAACAAAGTCACATAGTTGGATAGGCAGCCAATGAAGCACCGATGAACCATGGTGAGAACATGTTTATGAAGAATAGTTGATGGGAATCATCATGTTCTGCGAACCGAGAGCTGAGTCGTTAAAGAAGTTCTAGTTTGCACATCGCATGGACTGCTTCAGGTTGACGTGCTTAAATGTTTTGGTGTAGAGGGGTGAGTATCGAATACGTTTTCACTACCATTGGCCTGTATTGCTTGATACAAATAAACACCCTTTGCATGTGGTCCATATCTGAATTCCTGCGCAATTATTGTGTTTATTTTTATCGTCGGCATCGGTCAAGTGCTTCATAGAAAATCGGTAGACCATCAGGTCGAATGTGATGCACTGCTCTCGGTAGCGAAGCCGCGAGCGTTGATTTCCGGTGATGCCTGTGGGTCACCTTCACATCTGTTTGACCATACTACAGATATGCAGGAATCTTGAGTGAATTCTTTGCATCTTCTCTGGTGAAATCGATTAACAATCTTCTCTATTCCGTAATGCCATATTCCTTGCTTAACGTAACAGAAGTCCGTTACTCAACAGTGTAATTTCCTTGCCGAAAACGTAGGCCAGAATGTTGTTAAAGACCAAAATTGGCCTACCACATTCTGGACCTGATTCATTGCCTCAGGCGCGTTCCGCATCAAGGCGCAGCATATATCCCCAATGTTTGTTACAAAGCATGATCAACTTACCAGTTCAGTGCGGGCATCTTCCCGTCACCAGTGGAAAATCTCTGTGATTATAGCCCGCTTACAAAAAAGATCCAGGCTAGACCCTGCAAACACCCCCAATAAAGCCAACACCCCCTATGGTTTCCAGGATCTTGGAGCGCCTGATTAGAATAAGTCTTAGCTCTATCGCTTCTAGAACATAAACTTTACTTAACCGCTGGCCAGCATGGCATTCCTTCGTAACAGAAATCCTGTGCTGCGTTGCCATGACTGACTGCCTGAACAACTATCAAACGAGGCCTTGATACTGGAGATGCATTTAACAGTCTTATGCTTTTGTGAGCAAGCCCCGAATTAGCTTTCGGACGTGAGTATCTACACTCTAGGACTTAGCTAAGGATAAAAATATGGCGATCCTTGTCCATCGCTATTTGTTTGTATATTGTTTCCAATGCTTTGTCCCTGATGGTTTTCTTATCTTATTTTTGTCTATTTAGAAGGCGAGGAAGTGAACAGATAAAATGTTGTCTTAATATATCTGAACGTCTCATGATTAGTTCCTAGTCGTGATGATTTCCAAGGC